>CAJGYO010000007.1:132248417-132773686 GCA_904845875.1 Miscanthus lutarioriparius | reverse complement strand
GGACCTTAGGCGTCTTTGTAGTGCGTCATTTGTGGAGAGGTTAGGGCGGTGTTGGAGGCCGGCGTGGAAGCGATGAGGCGGTGTTGGTGGAGACAGGCGTGGGCGTTGGAGATCGTTAATGGGCGGTGGGGCGGTGTAGGAGTTGGAGATCGTTAATGGAGAGCAATGGGGCGGTGTAGGAGTTAGCGATTGCCGTGGGGATGAAGTCGTCTCGCCCCATGCTTATTTGTGATGAGATGGGGAATGAATGATTGGGCTAGGGTGGCGGAGACCCTGCTACAAAAAACAAGTTGTGTGTCAATTATTTTTGAAGCCAATAGAAAATTAATGGAAAATAATATTTCATTCACTTTCATTCGTACCTAGGGTGAGGTAGGGAAGCGGTGGCACCCGGGAATGATGATGAAGCGTTTGCGCCATTGAATAAATGTCTTCTCTGCTTCTCCTAGTGTCTTCTCCCCATCACCGCCTTCAATGTCAAGAGGAACATTGCTGTAACCTTTGAGCACTCTATCGATCGAGGGGCGCTAGCATATCCGGGTTGAATAAGCGACCCATGGATTCTTGGTGTCTTCGTTCGGTCTATTGGAGATACAACCCGAGCTGACCACCATGATTGATGCATTATTACCATCCGGAATGTGCGACTCACAAGTTGTTAGAGGCTCGGTAATGTCATCAACGAGGAAGCGCAACCCAACGTCATCTTGAATAGCTGGCGGCTCCGTGGAAGCACAAGCGCTTTTCATCGACCAGCGGGGCTAATGGTGACTCCGGCGTTGATTGCGATTGCATTTGACTCATTGCTAATTTGCACTTGCCTCTTGATCTCCTCCTGCATTCTTGCCTCAAGAGATTTTTTCTCGTTCACGTGATTCAAGCAATGATTGTCGTGACTCATCAACAAATTGCTCAAATGCACGGATTCGCCTCCTCATCCTTCTTTCTCTGGCGGCTTACAGAGGTATCCTTGTCTGCTTTGGGAATGCGTAGTATACGGAACCGCCCATAGCCTCTTGTTCGACCACCGTGTTCGGGATTCTCTAGGGCATATGTCAATTCATCCTTCTCCTTGTTGGGCTTGAAAACACCACTATTAGCTTCTTCCCTAGCACGAGCTAGTCTCTGTGTTGCTCTCTCAATTTTTGGCCGAAAATTAGCTTGCCAGTGTCTGGGTCTAGGCTTCCCCCATGAGCGTAGAACCAATTCTTTGTAGCGTTGAGGCTAGTTCTTCTCTATTGTTTGAGGTATGATTCCCTTGGCGGTAATCTACGCTTCTAGGTTACGCCACTTGGGAATAGCACTCCTATAACCACCTGATCCCATGCGATGATGGTATTGCTTCTGTCGGGCATTCTGCTGATTCCTCATCACATGTTCCTCACTCTCTTGAGATGTCCTGTATTCTCTGAAGGCATCCCAATGGGACTCCAACTTGACAAACGCCTTAGCATTGAAATCGGCGTAGCATTCTTCAAGATAAACTTTTTATACAATGTCTTCTTCCAACTCTGGAACAATGTTGCCATCTTCTTCATTGTCCAATCCCTCACTAGCTCCTTCAAAGCATCATCACGCTTGTAATGTGAAATCTTTGGTGATATCTCTCAAGCTAGGTTCTTGTCACGATCGGATACAAAACTAACATTAGGGCGGATATCTTCTACTTCCATTCACGAGCACTAAGCGGGATCCTATCCCTTACAATGAACCCACATTGATTGACATATGTACGAGCATGTGGTCCCAATGGTTTACCGGTGTGTCGGTGTGAATTATGATATTATGAAACGGCCCTCTAATGGCTTTTTTGGCCCTCGGACTTTCCTACTTTTGTCGATTGGTTGATGTAGATCCAGAGACCGGCTACATGAGTAGAAACACAACGATTAACAACAAATATACGTCGCATGCATCTATAAGAGATGATAGATAATCGAATATACCTCGCCGATTATTTTCTTGTGCGACAATTTGTTGATCTTCAACCATAAGCATATTTAGGATATCCTCATAATCGACCAAAATCTTGACTCGTGTCATCTACATCCACATTGGTGCAGCGTTGATAATATCCGCCATTATGTCATCACTCAAGTTATCATCCGGAGCAGCCATTTGTATCTTCAAGATAACATATAGATAGAATTACTATGGTACATAACATAAGTACATGTGATAACACATATAGAATTACTAAATCCAACTAAATATAATAACACATAATATTTCATAAGGATAAACAATAATAAGGTATAGGCTTTGGAATCGAATCAAAAACACTTTCGATCCAAAAACATGGAAATAAGTACATGTATATATACACATAGAATGATACAATATATTTTCTCTCTCTCTCAACACATAGAAATAAGTGCATATGTCTATATCTCTAGATATGCATGTGATAACACATAGAATGTCTCTCTAGATACAATTTTCTCTCTCTCTCAACACATGAAAATAAGTACATGTATATATATACATATAGAAATAATTAAGTACATATATATGTATACATATAGAATCTCTCTCTAGATATATATAGAGAGATAGAATATATAATTACTAAATCCAATTAAATAAATCTAACATGAAATTAGATAACCTAGTAATAGATAATACATTTTAATCTAACATATATCAAAAACTATAATAAAAACTATCTAAAAACTATCTAAATAAAATACTAATTAAATTTTAATACATTTAAATCTAACATATATCAAAAACTATCTAAAAATAACTAAAAACTAACAATAAACTACTAATTAAAATTTAATACATTTTAATCTAACATACTGGTAGAGACTTTGTAAAAAAATCTAAAAAAACATGGCCGATCGAGAAGCGTGAGCAGAGATGAATTCAGCGGGAGGTGTACGGTGGTAGGCGGGAAGCGTCGGCGACGGAGAGGTGGGGTCGGGTGCGTGGCGGAGGCAGGATCTGGCAGCAGTGGCCGGGAGGAGAATGGTCTTGGCCGAGGGAGGTGAGACGACGATGGTGGCGCTTGGTGAGAGACGAAACTCGACGACGGCGGATGGCACTGGCCGAGGCGAAATTTGAAGGCGACAGGCGAGATCGAAGATGAAGCAGAACAGACGTTCAATATATATAGGCGGGACCCTTTAGTCCCGGTGGTAACACTCAATGGGACTAAAGGCCATTAATCTGGTGGTGAAGACTAACGGGACTAAAGGTCCAACCCTTTAGTCGGCTTATCTGGCCGGGACTAAAAGGCTTTTTAGTCCCGGTTGGTGTTACCGGCCGGGACTAAAGGTATTTTTAAGGCGTGCTTCAAGTGAATCCTTTGGCTTCCCGTACATACCCATGAATCCTTGAGTTCACACAAAGATTCTTTGTCGGGGTGCATCACATCGATTGCGTTTACGGACCTATAGGACTTGCCAATAGGGTAGCTCCCAAAAGATGGACTTCTTCTTCCACATGGGTGCGTGTCCCTTAGCATCTTTGGGAACAGAATCACTGCCTTGTCCCTTTCTAAATACTACTTTCACATCCTTGACCATTGCGAGTACATCTTCCCCGGTTCGGTTATGAGGCTTCTTCCGGTGGTCTGGCTTACCTTTAAAATGCTTCCCTTTCTTTCTTACTTGGTGATTCAAAGGAAGGAATCGACCATGGCCAAGGTACACGACCTTTCGATATCTTTTCAAATATATACTGTCAAGGTCATCAAAACAATGTGTGCATGCATTATATCCTTTGTTTGTCGACACGAAAGATTACTTAAAGCAGGCCAATCATTGATTATTACGAACAACATTGCTTTCGTAGGTCAAAGTGTTCTTGTTTGTACTCATCCTGCACACGTACACTGGTTTGTTCCATAAAACTAGAAGTTCTTCAACTAATGGCTTCGGATAGACATCAATATCGTTGCCAGGTTGCCTCGGACCTTGGATGAGGATCGGCATCATAATGAACTTTCGCTTCATGCATAACCATGGAGAAAGGTTGTAGATACATAGAGTAACTGGCCAAGTGCTATGATTAGTGCTCTGCTCTCCAAAAGGATTCATACCATCTGTACTTAAGGCGAACCTTAAGTTTCTAGCCTCATTTGCAAACTCTGGAAATTCTCTGTCTATCGCTCTCCACTAGGACCCATCAGCTGGGTGTCTCAGCATATTGTCTACCTTACGATCTTTTTTGTACCACCGCAACAACTTTGCATGGTCTTTATTTCTGAACAAACGTTTTAAGCGTGGTATTATAGGAGCATACCACATAACCTTGGCAGGGATTTTCTTTCTGGGACGTTGTTCACCCTCGACGTCACTAGGATCATCGCGCCAGATCTTATACCGCGATGCTTTACATACCGGGCATTCATCCAAATTCTCGTATTCATTGCCATGGTAGAGGGTGCAGTCATTAGGACATGCATGTATCTTCTAAATTTTTAATCCCAAAGGGCAGACAACCTTTTTTGCTTCGTACGTAGTGGTGGGTAATTCATTTGGCTTCGGAAGCATCTTCTTTATGAGGTTCAATAAATTCCCAAATGCCTTGTCGGATACACCATTCTTTGCCTTCCACTGTAGCAATTCCAATGTTGTACCCAGTTTTTTTTGCCCCTCTTCGACCGTCGGGTATAGCAACTTCCTATGATCCTCAAGCATGCGCTCGAACTTAACTTTCTCTTTTTCACTTTCGCATTCTTGTTGTGCATCACGAATGGCATCGCCAAGAGCATCACCGAGATCATCTTCTACCGCTACCTCTTCTTCTTCTCCCCCATTGTAGTATCATCAAAGGCACCATCTTGAGCAATAATGTCATCAATGTCTAAATCTTCTCCTTCACCTTCTTCCATCATGACCCGCTTTCTCCATGCTTAGTCCAACATATATAGTTTGACATGAAACCCGACTTAAGCAAATGTGAATGAAGACTCATTGAGCTTGAATATTCCTTTAAATTCTTACATAGGGCACATAGACGACACATGAAACCATCCGCTTATTTGCCTCGGCCACACCTAAGAAATAGTGCAAGCCCTCAATAAAGTCTTGGGGGCGGCGATCGGCATTGTACATCCAATGGCGTGACATAATCATATTACCGACAAATTATAAAAACCTTGAACATAATTAAGTATTTTATTACACAACATAGATGACACACACACGGTTGATTAATTAACTAAGCACGGCTACAACGTAAGCAATTCCAACTATCACTAAACAAACTAAAACTACAATGCACTTGATAACATAATTATTTCGTGATAAATACATAACTAAAAGCAGACAAATCATTCTTACGTTGAATATCAATAAGCTTCTCCTATTTGGCTCCTTTGCCTCATCATCGCAGCATTTAATTTCTGCGTATGTAGCATAATCTTCCTCCCGGTACCAACCATCGCATCCATTGCCCTCCCACTGAAATTAAAGCCAAAAAATATTTAGTCAAAAATATTCAAGAAAAGCAGGTCAATTAGCCATAATAATCAAATGCGTAAGAAACTCACATCGCGATCCAGGCACTTATAGAAAACACGACCCTTGTTGGGTCCTGTCTCTTGACTCGGTACTCCATCACAATCTTACGCTTACACTTGCATGAGATAATGAGAGGAAGTTACGGCCTCAATCGTTTCAAGCAACCGAGCGAGAGGCCGAGGATCCGATACCGATTGTCATCTACTTTCTATACTTATTTTTGCAAACTACGTAAATTTCACATTTTCTAAAATAATATATTTAAACAAAACTAAAATTATTTATTTATCTAACTAAACCATGAAATATGTATTATGTATAATAGTAAAATACCAAACTATCAAGTGATTTTACTATTATAAATCATCATGTGATTTTGAGCTAAAATGACATAGAAATCACATAGCTCAAAACATGTTTCAATAAATAACCGTCCGTACTAGTTGACCTTGCTTACGTGATCATCTCGTGAGCATTTCTCCCACGGACGGCACCGTGCCAGCTAAGGAAGAGCTCCGATTCTACGAGGAAGGAACACGGTCTTCCACGACCGTTGCCACTCTCCCTCGTAGAATCAAAGCTCCTCCTTGACGTCCGTTACCGCTCGGCAGAGAACATGCTCGCCGAGATGATCATGGTCCGCAAGTTCAACTAGTACGGATTTTCTACAATTTTCTAACTATTTTCTAAGTTTTTTATTTCATGGAAAAATTAATTCTAAGATCACGTAAGCCGCCGGGGACGAGGATGGCGCGTGCTCCAGCGAGGACGAGCGAGGCATGATTTTGATGAACTAATTTAACTTTTGTTTATCCAAACATATATGCAAATCATCATCGCAAAATCATAATAAAGTCCAACATATAAAGTTACACATGTATCTACATCGTAAAATGAGATAAGCTACTAATAAAACATAAGAGGATTAAGTTTGTTACCTCCAAAATCGAAGAGCAACACCAATAGAGAGGGAGAGAGCAAGAACAACAAGAAACTGAAGAACAGAGGCAGTGAGTTTGAATGGAATGGCTCGGGCTCGGGGAGAAAGAAATGAGCCGGTGTATAGACCGGCATAATTAATCCCGGTTAGGTGGCCAAACCAGGACTAAAGATTAATATTTATTCCCGGGGTATCACCCAAAACAGGACTAAAACCTTTAGTCGCGGCTGGTATTACAAACCGGGACTAAAGGTTTACCTTTAGTCCCGGTTGGTAATACCAGCCGGGACTAAAGATCCCTGCCACGCGGACGACCGTTGGGCAGGGACATTTAGTTCCGGTTGGTATTACGAACCGGGACTAAAGGGTCCTTTAGTCCCGGCGGCAAAAAATGCCGAGGCTAATGCCAAATTAGGACATTGTTCTAAAGTCTGTTCTCTAGTAGTGTCCAATCCAACTCAACACATGTGGATTATAAGCTCCGACAACATCTAAACAAGGTCTTAGATGGGTAAAAGTCTACTCACGTGTATGTCATGTACACCTCTATATTCTTTTCTTAGGCGAAATAGATAGAATCTCAGACTGGAAGTGTCTTTCCGTGATTTGCTTGCATGCATCAAGGATCACTCGATTTCCTCTGCATGCATGCATCACGATTGGCTACGCTGATTAAACATGGGTCGTCCCCTTTAGATAAATTGTAGTAACTTTTTTTAATGAAGCAATGCTACTATAGATATATCTTTGATAAGACATCTTGAGAAGTGGGGAGGCTAGTGCAAACCAAAGATGACTATGACATTAATTTCTAGTCTTTGAGATTCATTTTATAGTAAATAGTAATTGTAAATTAACCTTAAATATTAATATCATCTTGATGTTAGCACCGCTACCTCATCCTAGATCTCACTTCATATTCGCAATTGATCTTGGACAACAGTTTGTAGGTTTACTAGCAGAGTAGTCAGCACAGAAAGGTAAACCACCAAAGGGTAAATCCCGAACTAGATGCACAGCTTGCTTGGTAAGAGAGATCACGTTCCCATCAATTACAATACCACCAGATTTGTAATGCACCATATGTGCAACCCATTTCACAAATTTATTAAGCACAAAGCACTTGTCAAACAATAAAAGAGAACCCGGTAAAGACAACTTTAGCTCTAATAAAGTAAATAAAAAAAAAGTAGAGTTAGATACATTATGACTTAAGAACATTAATAACCTCAACTTCTTCATTTTTGAGTACTGAAAGGCATAAATGAACAACTAAAAAAATCCAACAAAGATTGAAAACCACAAGATTAAATTAAATTCAGAAAAACATACATCTCGGAATGGTTGCCATCAGACAAAGAATCCTGAAAATAGAATAAATAAAAAACATAAAAACGGAGCAGCAATAATAGAAAACGAATTAGCAGAAATTAACAAAAGATAGAATTAGAAAAAAAAATTAAGACAAAAAGAAATGAAATAGAGAGTAAAACATAAAAACTTACATTAGATCCATCAAGGCCATGAGAAGTTGAATCATTAAAATGTTTAGGGCCAGCATCATCATTAGAAACAGAAATAATACCGGAATCTAAGAATGAAGAGTCCCTCATCTACAAAATAAGATAATAACAATAAATATATATATAGATAAGTTATAAGCAATGTAGAAAACAAATTACATAAGACTCATACAAAGTTTGCAACAATCTAGGTCCTTTGTTGTCACACCCGATTTTAAGTATAAAATAGGATGCAAAATCTTATGTGCGCCCAGAGATCAGTCACACACATAAGCTGACAAATTATAAATAGTATCATCACAAGTGTTTATTACATCACGAATATTAGGACAGAGTCTTCACATAAATGTAGCGGAAGTATAAAGAAAAAAATCTCTCGTGGAAGCTCCATTTCACAGGGACGTCAACTGGTTGACCACAAGTCTAGTAATCCTCAGAAAAGTCGTCATTACCATAGCCATCTGTTACCCATCCGTGATTTTTATCCAAATAATGAAAACAAACAAGCGTAAGTACGTGTCGTACTCAACAAGTGTGACATGGGGTTCATGAGGCTCAAAAGACTTGACACAGGTTTAACAGCATTCGACTTTTAATTGTCACAATTTTTGCATAAGAGTAGCAACAAGTTGTTTTAATCCCGTAGTAAACACATGATCAATGTAAACAAGAATAATGAATAGCATAAACGGATAATTTTTAGTGGTCATCTATTCCGTAAATGTTCCAAGACCGCTCGTGACCGTGAGCACAACTGATATATCAGTTTTACACTCTGCAGAGGTTGTACACTTTCACTGTGAGTTGTGATACCCATATGCCCGGGTTTATAACTCCCAAAACACTTCTAAGGTAAGCAGGCATGGTTCACTATGAAGCCTTTCAAAAGTTCGTCTAACAAGTTAGGGCTATTAGATTCACTCGGCAAACAGATGTAGAGCCCCCCTTTCCGATGGCACAATGACGCGTAGCCTATACTCAAGGGGATAGAGGCCGCACTATACCCGATTCATCAAGCCATTCTTACGTCAATAAAGGTAACCTCTAACAAGCTAGAAAAGATCATCATACTGAGCTAAAGCCAGAGCCATGTAGCTCTCACAGCTATACTGTAAGTCCCGAATGATCACTTACAGATAAGTCCTTAGGGAGAAGAATCTGAAGCATTTAGAAAGTAGTTAAACACTCCAGCCCCCATTTTTCAAGTTGCTAAAAAAGTCATGTTTTAATGTTTATTGCATATACCATTAGTCAAGTTACAAGATCATGGTTTAGTTGAGCACTAGCAAAGCTACCCAATGCATATCCCATATGAGACAAGGTATAAGTTCAATTTTAGGGAATCCCTATCAAGGTGACACAAGCAAATAAGAATTAAATATATTAAAGTTGATAGGAAACAAGAATGATCCCATGCTATACTTGCTTTGAACAAAGTACTGTTGATTCTGCTCGTTAAAGTAGTACTCTTGATCACCCACGAATTGCTCACCATCTATACTCGATAATCACAGCATCATACAAGCATCCAGAAGCAATCATGCATAGCAAACAAAGCCTATAGATTAGAACAGTACACCAACAACATAAAATCAAGATGAAAAGTTTGTAAAACGAATCTACGTCTACACACAGACGCGAAGATCACAAAAATCGGAGCTAAAACAAATAAGTTATGAATTAAACAAGATTTTCTTTAAAAAAATAATAGATTAAATCTAACCTTCAATTTTAAAAGTTGAAAACATATCTAACAGTAGTATGAACATGTAGATTATGCAATTACAAACCTAACGCAACTTGAACGGACCAAATCGGAGTTAAAACAAAGATTTTATGGCTAAAACAAGATTAGTGGCAAAACCATAAATAGATGAAACTTGATTTTAGAATTTAAATAAATAAAATCAGATTTTAAACCGAGCTAGGGACCGTGGGCATGAAAATGAAGAATTACAGGGGTTCTTAAGAAAAAATGTTAGGACGGCAGGTTCTATTCTAGAAAACTTGGTGGCTCTTTAACAAAAATCGTGATGCAGGAGTGCAGGTGAATCTGGACCGTTGGATCGAGATTGGGACGGTGCATATCAGATGGGAGGAAAAAAAGCGCCCGGCCGAGGTCGGCGGCGAGCCCGAAGGCGGGCGCCATGGCGGAGTGGGCGGTGTACATGGGATATGACCTATGGACCACGGTGGGCGAACCCGAAAACACCGGAGGTAGAGGAGAGCAAAGCGAACTCACCCAAGTAGTTCACTTGTGATCGGCGGTGACATGGCAGTGCTCGGCGATGGCGTGGCGGTGATGGCGGCGGCTAGGGTCTGGCGAGGCTCGGCGTCTTGGTGAGCAGTGGCGCGGCTCAAAGCTCGAGATGGGAGCGGCACGATGCGGGCATCCGGTATTTACGGCCGGGAAGCAACGTGGGGTGCAAGGCAAGGAAGGAGGCGTGGGCGGCGCGGACTCTGACTCAGCGGCGGCGGAGAGTCCGGCCTAGACTCGAGCTAGAGGTGAGGGAAGGCGTCTGACAGTTGGGGCTGGACCGTCAGCGTCACAGGGGAGAGAGAGAGTGGCGTTCTTGGTGCTGCTTTGAGCCTACTCACTGGATGGGGTGAAGCGGGAGAAGAAGCGGCCTTGGCGGGAAAGCCGAACAAGCAGGGGAAGCCAAAGCCGAGTTGGTCTCTGACGGGAGAGGGAGCCAGGCTGGAGCTGGGCTGCTCGGGCCGAAATCGAGATAGAAAAGAAAAATAAAACTCCTTTTCTGTTTTCTTAATACAATTTCAGATCCAATTTAAACTCAAATTCAAATTCTTTTACAAATTTCAATCAAACCAAAGCATCACAAAATAAAGATGCACCAGCATGGATGCACACATATGTATGTAGACCTATATTTGATTTTATTTTTAACAAAGTTATTATTTTTCTAAATTTAAATGCTCACAAAATAAATCATTAAATCAAATTAAGTATTTTAAATTGATGCAAATTTTAGGGTGTTACATCCGTCTCCCCCACATGAAGACCGGCCATCCCCGGATCTGCTGTATTGAGCCTTAGGAGGTTTTGATGCAGAAGACGAACTGCTCCCAAAACACGCTGTTGCTGCCCTAGTGAAGGATTGCAACCTCGTCTCTGGGGCCCTCAATTGGACATCATACGACAGTTTTCCTTCATCATCACGAGGCACGGGATGTAGACACTCCATCTCCGAGTGACCCATCACCCCACATGCAAAGCAATAGAATGGAAGTTTTTCATACTGTGCTTGAAACCATCTTCCATCCTACTCATACGGAGAAGCATCCCCGATGCAAGGGTTTATCAATCTCAATTGCCACTCGAGCGTGCAGGAATGCCCCGCTAGCCTTCCTATCCGAACCCACATTCATCTTTATAACTTGGCCGGTCAAACTCATGGCATGACTTCCCCTCTGTTGATTCATCCATCCGAGGGGCTGTTCGCTGGTCTTGTTATTTCAGCCAGCCGGCTGATCCCCCTCTCAAGTTACTGTTCATCAAACCAGCCAAACAGTGTTTTCTCTCGCAACAAACCAGCCGGAACAGTGTTTTCAGCTAAGTTTCAGACCAGCGAACGGGGCCATATTGTTTAGGATAATCGCATATCTTCCCACCATCCATGGAGATCTAGCCAAAGCCCTGTCCATATCCACACTACTTCCAAATTCTGCAATGAACAAGTTGTCTCCCTTCTCTCCGATGGCCCGAAACTTCAGACCAATAGGGTTACCTCAAGCCAGCTTCATAGCCGCGCGGACCGTATTCATATGGACTGCCATCGGGATAGAACCTTCCCTATGATCACCCATTCCACCAACGGTGGTTCTCCTTCTCCTTCGTCATCACTGAAGTCAACCATCACTGAAGTCAACCATGGCTTCTTCCTCCTCGGTCAGGTTAAGCCTCAGCAAAATAAAGATCAGTCGCATTATGGTTAGGGCTATCATCCACACGCCCCTTCCGTCCACCTCCTGCAGCCGCTGTATATGATCTGGTATGGAGGGGGAAACGAGATAGTGATCTGCAACGGAGATCGAAGCAGACACAAAACTCATCCCGACACTAAACCTAAGCAACACTTATTAGACCCTAGTGGGGAAATAGGGTTTTGGAAAATATGTGGTCTGGCGCCAAGATCGGCTAACCGGCGATTCACGGTGACTGCCGTTGACTGAGTGTCGGTAGGCGGGGCGTGGACGCCGTGATCAGGATGGTCACCGGCGGAGAAAATCTAGTTTCACCGACGAGGTGAACTAGATCGAGGTCAGGAACGAGATCGCCTTGTGTCACCCAGGAAGGGGCTCCGTAAGGGCAGTCCCAATGAAAGAAACTAGTAGTTTCTATAACATAGAATACCGCACCAAAAAAGTACTGCTTTTCAACCCATGTTTTCTATGAGTAATAATTATTTTCTCTTTCTCTCTCCCAACTCTATCTTCTTCCTCCAATGAATGCGGCACGAGTCCCCTAGAAACTAGTGGTTTCTCCCCAATGACGATTTCATGGTTTCTTGGTGCATTGGATCAAGAGAAGACCTGGTTTCTTCATGAGGAAACCATTTCTATGATTTTTACTCTCTTTCTTCGTTAACTACGTTGCCATGTCAGCATTTTACCTACATGGTAAATCATTTAATGAGCATACAAACCATCATCAATACACCATTAGGACTGCCCTAAATTACAGTCCATCATTTCAAATTTGAAAAGAGTTAACACAAGAAAAGAATGATTACCCCTGACCAGATTTTGACTGGATCGGCCAACGATCGAGCAGCTAGCAACTACTACTAGTATAGTATGGGTTGAGATGCCTCCCTCCCTTTAATTTGCATGCGCAGCTGTGGATGTCAGTTGAGGAAACTCGGGATGACATTAATTGGACATTGATCAGCACAAAACCTAAAATCCAAAATTTCCCAAGATTCCCCGTCACATCGAATATTACGGCACATACATGGAGCATTAAATGTAGGTAAAAAGAATAACTAATTACACAGTTTGCTCGTAATTGGCGAGACGAATCTTTTAAGCCTAAATAGTCTATAATTAGATAATTTTTGCCAAATACAAACGAAAATGCTACAGTGTCCATTTTCTAAACTGGAAGAGATCTAAACATGCCCTAATGAACGGTGAACAATGCATGTCGTAGATAATATGTCGTAGATAATTGTATCCGTCCTGTGGCATGCCGCACGCAGGCTGACCTTCTAGAAGCCGCAGGCAGAGAGTTTTTATTAGCTGGTCATCCATGTATGCCTTCCAAATTCTTGTGTGTCATCCCTGTACTAGAGAGTACATTGTTCTGCTGCCCTGCTGCTGCTCTCTCTTCCCCAGCCATGGCATCGAAACGAGCCAACGCCGGCGACGAGCAGCAGAAGCTGTCGCCTTCTGGGCTCCCGGTCCGCGAGATCCCGGGAAGCTACGGCGTGCCCTTCTTCTCGCCGCTGCGCGACCGCCTGGACTACTTCTACTTCCAGGGCGCGGAGGAGTACTTCCGCTCTCGCATCGCCAAGCACGGCGGTGCCACCGTGTTGCGCGTCAACATGCCGCCGGGCCCGCTCCTCTCGGGCGACCCCCGCGTCGTCGCCGTCCTCGACGCGCGCAGCTTCCGCGTCCTCCTCGACGACTCCCGCGTCGACAAGGACGGCACGCTCGACGGCACCTACATGCCCTCACTCGCGCTCTTCGGCGGCCACCGCCCGCTCGCGTTCCTCGACGGCGCCGACCCGCGCCACGCCGCGCTCAAGCGCGTCGTGATCCGCCTCGCGGCCGAGCGGATGCACCACGTCGCGCCGGCGTTCGCCGCCGCCTTCACCGCCACGTTCGACGCCGTCGAAGCCGAACTCGCGGGGGCGGGCGCCGCCGCCTCGGGCGTGGAGTTCAACAAGCACAACATGCGGCACATGCTGGACTTCACCTGCGCCGCGCTGTTCGGCGGGAGGCCGCCGAGCAAGGCCATCGGCGACGGCGCCGCGGCGAAGGCGTACAAGTGGCTCGCCTTCCAGCTCCACCCGCTCGCGAGCAAGGCCATCAGGAGGTGGCTGCTGGAGGACCTCCTCCTCCACACCTTCCGCCTCCCGCCCTTCCTGGTGCGCCGCGACTACGCCGACCTGACGGCCTACTTCGCCGACGTCGCGGCGGGCGTCCTCGACGACGCCGAGAAGAAGGCCGACCCGGGCGGCGCCGCCATCCCGCGCGACGAGCTCCTCCACAACCTCATCTTCCTCGCCATCTTCAACGCCTACGGCGGGTACAAGATCTTCCTGCCGCACGTCGTCAAGTGGCTCGCGCGCTGCGGGCCGGAGCTGCACGCCAGGCTCGCCACCGAGGTCCGCGCCGTCGTCCCACCGCCGGGCACGACGATCACCCTGTCGGACGTGGAGAAGATGCCGCTGGTGAAGTCGTTCGTGTGGGAGACGCTGCGCATGAACCCACCGGTGGAGTTCCAGTACGGGCGCGCGCGGCGGGACACGGTGGTGGAGAGCCACGACGCGGCGTACGAGGTGAAGAAGGGCGAGATGGTGTTCGGGTACCAGCCGCTGGCGACGCGCGACGAGCGCGTGTTCCAGCGCGGCCGCGAGTTCGTCCCCGACCGGTTCGCTGTATGTTCTGACGACGACGAGCGGCGGCGGATGCTGGAGCACGTGGTGTGGTCGAACGGGCCGGAGACCGGCGCGGCCGCGGAGGGGAACAAGCAGTGCCCCGGGAAAGACGCGGTGGTGGCGGTGGGGCGGCTGATGGTGGCGGAGCTGTTCCGTCGGTACGACACGTTCGTCGCCAGCGTCGAGGAGAGCCCCGTGGAGCCCGTGGTCACGTTCACTTCGCTGACGAGGGCGGCTTCCTCCGCCGTGGGGCATGGCAGCGTCGTCAAGCCCTGATCGATCATGCACAGTGCTGTGTGTGATACGTACTGCACGTAGTTCTGTCATGTGCTTTGTTTGCCAACGAGGATGTCGACTTTGCTTTGCTTATGGTTTTCGTGGCATTAAATAAATGGTGGACCACGACAAAATATTAGATATATGGGTCAATAAGAGGAGACCCTTCTAAATTATCTGTTGTAAAAGGTTACAAATTCAAAACATTTGCTACTGTGTGTAACTGTGTGGCATGCTTTCTGTGAGCTATAAGGGCATATGGAGGAATAATAATAGACTTCGCTTCATTAATTTAATTATAATTCTTCAATTTGCAGTTCCAGTTTGATTGGTTGTGACTTGTGATGTATGTATAAGCAGCCAGATCCTCCAATATGTATGGTAACTTCGATTGTCGGAGAACTCTCATCTAGACTTCGATTGTTGGAGAACAACGGAGCAGTGGTGTAATGGTTGTAGGTCAATCACGTTCCATGTGTTTGATCGGTTGTTTAGCTGAATTAACTTTGTCCAAAACAAACAAACAAGGTTGCATGTAGAGGCGGGAGATAATTCCCTTTTTTCCTTTTTTTTTCTTTTTCGAGCTACATTCCACAAGTCGCAAGTGTTCACATGAGTAGTGAGCATGTGAGTGGTTGTTCCCAAGTCCCAGCCACACTTGCCCTCAACTATAGACTATAAATATAATTCGGGCACCATATTCCATATTTTGAAGCATACTAATTGAAGAAAAGTTGTTTTATTACCTTGTTGGGCCATTACATGCATCAGGATCGCCAATTCACCGTTAATCATTTGTGCGCAAGCGTGTGACGGACTGTTTGGCTGATGGTTTATGTGGCTGATAAGCCGGCTGATACTATTTTGTTATGAGAGAAAAAATATTGTACCATGACTAATAAACCAGGCTGATAAGTTCAAACTGTGAACTAAGTCAGAAACTAGTACCTGTGAAAGAAAGAAACCCAAATTAACACAACACAATTCTAGGAGATAATCTTGTAAAAAATTACTAGTACATGTACTTGTATAAAAAATTATTTTTTACATACGCCTCCTATTTTTTTAAGGACGGTTTACTTAGCAAACCTTTTGTAACTAGTTTCGTGAGCGTTGTAAGCCGTCACTAAAAATATATCTACTTTCAAGGTGAGACTTAAGAGAACCGCTTTTAAAAATATAATTTTTCAGGGTGCTTGCTTATGTCAACCGTCTTTGAAATTGAGTGAAGTCAACCGTCCCTAGAAATCGATTTTCAAGGCAGTTAGCTAAGTCAACCGCCCTTAGAAATATCTCCAATACAAATAAATTTACAATCTTTTCAAATGAAGCCGGATGAAGACAAAATTTATATCATTTTTCATAATAGAATTTGCTTTATTTAATTTTCGGTCTTCAGTTCCATGTTTTGATTTGTTGTTTATCTGAATTAACTTTGTCATAAAACCCTAAACAAGGTTGCATGTAGAGGCTGGAGATAACTCCTTTTTTCAAAGAAATATTTTTTGTGGGGAACATATCTAGTGCAAACCAACATCTCCGTGCAAACCGTGCAAACCAACTGCGGGGGAGAGGTGGGAGGGGGGATTTGCAAAAGTGTAATTAGGAGCGGGTGTAATTACACTTTTGCAAATCCCCCCTCCCACCTCTCTCCCGCAGTTGGTTTGCACGGTTTGCACGGAAATGTTGGTTTGCACTTGATACATTGCCTTTTTTGTGAGCTATCTTACAAAACAGAATATTGCTCAAATGCTCACTACTAGGCGTGGTTGTTCCTCAATTGAAACTAGCACAATACAAGACAGCCACCCCAAGCAAGCCTTGGCTTACCACAGGCGGGCAAGAAACGGAACAACCATAACCCAAAAAATACATAGTACCTAGAAAGAAACGACAACATCATCAGTCATTTCATTTGAACCCCCATTCGGCTGCTGTTAAAACCGGTTTGTTCAACTTTTTTTTTATTCAAAATAGTGTTTTTCTCTTGTAATATTTTAGTCAGAACCATATTTTTTAGCATGGACAGTGTTCTTTTTCTTACCAGCCCGAACAGGGACTAAGTCAGTGTATTTCTCGCCACAGAGCGTGGCGTTGGATTTTGCCGGCACACTTGCGGCGCCGTCACAACTCGCCGCAGCTGGGCGTGGCAAAACGTGGCCTAACAGCAGGTTCGTTTCGGCTGGATTGACTTATAAACCAGGGTTGAAAGTACTGCTAGCTGATTTGGTGTGAGAGAAAAATATTATTCAAGCCATGTCTTATAAGCCAGATACGAGTAATTCAGCCGAAACGAACACGCTGTAAGGCCTTGATTAGTTGGCGAAATATTTTGGGAAACGATACTGTAGCACTTTCGTTGTTATTTGGCAATTAGTGTCCAATCATAGTCTAATTAGGCTTAAAAGATTCGTCTCGTAAATTTCGTCTAAACCGTGTAATTAGTTTTATTTTTTATTTATATTTAATGCTTCATGCATGCGTCAAAGATTCGATGTGACGGAAAATCTTAAAAAATTTTGCAAAATTTTAGAAACTAAACTCCACCTAAGACCAAACAACCCCTAAACACAGCTCTACTCGGAAGCAAACTGATCAAAGCAACAAGGTCGGCAACTCCAGCTTCCTGAATCCTGCCGTGCGGCCGTGCACCAGAGAGCTAGGGTGGCGGTTAGCCTCAGAGGCGATAGAGTCCATCAACTGAACCAATAAGGACGTGCCACCAATGAAGGTTCTGTCATTTCGTTCTCTCCCACATTGTCCATGAAATCAACAGGACCACACTTCGCCGGAATTGACGAGACATCAGCAGCTTGGGGGGTCTGCAACCACCGTTCGACAAGCACGGGAGCTGAGTGGATAAATAACAAGGTTCAAATGAAATGGCCCAGCACGATCGATCGAATTTTTTACAATTTGGTTTTTTTTTTAAAAAAATTTATGTTTAGTTTTTTGAGAGACTTAAATTTATTTTTAACCATAGAGGTCGGCGTCGAGATAACATGTCTCGACGTCATAGATCTTGGCTCTGAGGTGTCTAGCCGTGCACATTATGGTATTCTAGATGATGTTTACGTGACCGATAACTTAGATGGCGCTGAGCAAAGAACTGCCAAGGACAGGCTACCGCAGGCTAGCATTTTAAAAAATAGAGGGACAAGGCGCAGAGTGTGCAGCAGTGCACAGCTGCACCGCAGTAGAGCCCGTGTGGTAGCTACCTCGCCTCGCTCTCCGTCGTCTCAGCACTGTAGCGGCTGAAAGTTAACGTTTATGACTGAATCTGCGAGGGAAAAACACTTCGAATGAAAAAAGAAACGAATCAAACCGGGTTTGACATCAGCCGAACAAGACCATATTGCGCATGTGAAGAGAGAGAGAGAGGGAGAGGGTGAGAGAAAGCTAGGCGAGTGTTCGGCTGGCCGGCCAGCTGGGGCTGGGTTGACCAGCGTACTCATAGAAATACTGTTTATCTATATAGTGTTTTCAGATATAACAATTTTTGTTTTATAATAATCAGTTGAAACAGTATTTTGATTTATTTTTCAGTCCTACCAAACAGCCCAAGACTGATAGAAGAGTGATAGATAGGTTGACAAGACACATTCAAGCTAGGCCTTGTTTAGATTGAAAAAAATTTCAACCCGATAAATAGTAGCACTTTCGTCTTATTTGGTAAATATTATCCAATCGTGGACCAACTAAGCTCAAAAGATTCATCTCATGATTTTCAACTAAACTGTACAATTAGTTATTTTTTTTACCTACATTTAATGCTCCATGCAAATGGCTAAAAATTGATGTGATAGAGAGAGAGTGAAAAAACTTGGAATTTTAAGGGTATCTAAACAAGGCCGTAGTGTATCGCAAGGCCAGGCCACGCGCATACCAAAGGAACCTCATCATCACTAGCAAGCTACTTACGGACATTGTTGCAACGAGCTAGAATAATTCGCGCTAGTTTCGCGAAGGAGTATGGCTCGCATCCTCTTGTTGGTGCTGGTCACCATCTCGAGCCTCCTGCCGCCGATCGCGAGCCAGCAGGCAGCGACGAAGTGCGAGTACACAAGGCACTCCGGCCACCGGTACAAGCCACCCGGTGGGCGTGCGGAAGATCGTGGTAGACGCGAGCGGCGCCGGCGACTTCGTGTCCATCCAGCAGGCCGTCGACTCGGTGCCGGAGGGCAACACCATGCGCGTCATCATGCAGATCAACGCCGGCACGTACATGTAAGTTTGCTAGCTATCTAGCTCTGGCCCTTTTCATTCGCTGAGGCTGATCGAGCTTCGTTCATTTCCTGACGGGCCGGCCGGGGTGTATATGTGCGTGCGTGCGTGCAGAGAGAAGGTGGTGGTGCCGGCGTCGAAGCCGTACATGACGTTCCAGGGCGCCGGGCGCGACGTGACGGTGGAGTGGCACGACCGGGCCAGCGACCGCGGCCCCGACGGGCAGCCGCTCCGCACCTACAACACCGCCTCGGTAACCATTCTCGCTAACTATTTCAACGCTAAGAACATCACGTGCCTGTTTAATTTCTAAAATTTTGTAATTTTTTTTAAGATTCCTTGTTACATCGAATTTTTAGACGTATACATAAAGCATTAAATATAAATAAAAAATAAAATTAATTACATAGTTTAGACAAAATTCACGAGACGAATCTTTTAAATATAATTAAACTATGATTAGACACTAATTATCAAATAACAATAAAAATACTACCATATTATTTCTCAAAAAATTTCACCAACTAAACAAAGGCCAAGCTTCAAGGCCCAGACCCAGTGGTTCATGATGATGAACGAAAGGCCCGACTGTACATTCGTACGCGAGGTCACAAGACGCACAGGGAAAAAGGGCTGTGGCTATGGCCTGGTGCATCATGCAGCGGCGGCAGACACGGTGCAGGGGCAGGCAAAGTGACAAAACCTCAGAGTCACAAAGTCTGGACTTTGTAAACGCTAGCTGCCGTCTCTATGTGTATCCTAGGTCCTAGCTAGCTCTCTTTCCTTTCGAAAATTTTGGTGTGTGTTTAGTTGCCCAAACTTTGGAGAACCAAAAAGCACACATCAATATAGTGTTACTGTAGCATTTTATTTGTATTTGGTAATAATTATTCAACCGTTGACTAATTAGGCTTAAAACATTCGTCTCCCAAAGTACAACCAAACTATATAATTAGTTATTTTTTTATCTACATTTAATACTCTATGTATGTGTTTAAAGATTTGATGTGATGTGATGTGATGAAGAATTTTGCACTGTGCAAAATTTGGAGGTGCAAAGTTGGTGGAACTAAACAAGGGCCTTGTTTAGATTGCAAATTTTTACAATCTGGACATTATAATATGTTTCGTTTGTATTTGACAAACTTTGTCTGATTATAGACTAACTAGGCTTAAAAGATTCGTTTCGTGATTTACAACTAAACTATGTAATTAGTTATTTTTTTACCTACATTTAACGCTCCATACATACGTTCAAAAATTAATACGATGAAAAGAGTAAAAAAACTTAGAATTTTGAGGCAATCTAAACCAGGGCCTTGTTTAGTTACCCTTAAAATTCTAAGTTTTTTCACTCTCTCTCCATCACATCAATATTTAGCCGTTTGCATGGAGCATTAAATGTAGGTAAAAAAAATAACTAATTGCACAGTTTAGTTGAAAATCACGAGATGAATCTTTTGAGCTTAGTTGGTTCATGATTGGACAATATTTACCAAATAAGACGAAAGTACTACTATTTATTAGGTTGAAATTCCTTTCAATCTAAACAAGGCCCAGGCAAAGGGCTTGAATCCGATCGATCCTCATGTTGTGTATCCTAGCTAGATAGCTAGCTAGCTCTCTTTCCTGTCTGTGTGTATCCTAGCTAGCTAGCTGCTGCACACTCTACGCCTTGTCCCTCAATTTTAAAAAAAGCTAGCCCTGCGATCAAAGCCCGTCCTCGGCAGTTCTTTACAGGGCGCAGATTACACGGCTCGGAGGCCGAGCTTGGTACCGGGGTGTCGACCTTCAGATGAGTTTACTCAGAAGGCGAACCCTTGTTTAGATTCTCTCTCCGTTACATTAAATCTTTAACACATGTATAGAGTATTAAATATAGATAAAAAAATAATTAATTACATCGTTTGATTATAAATTACGAGACGAATCTTTTGAGTCTAGTTAGACCATGATTGGATAATAATTGTCAAATACAAACAAAAGTGCTACAATGCCAAATACTAATTTGTAACTCCAATCTAAATAAGTTCTTATAAAAAGAGCCGAATACCAAAAAAAAAATGGGGCTTCCTGAATCCTGCCGTGCGGCCGTGCACCAGAGAGCTAGGGTGGCGGTTAGTTTTAGGTACCGTAGCACGTTTGTTTGTATTTAGCACTTAGTATCTAATTATGAATTAATTAAGTTTAAAAGTTTCGTCTCGTGATTTCTCATTCAACTATGTAATTAGTTTTTTTTCATCTATATTTAGTACTCTATGCATGTGCCGTAAGATTTGATGAATACTGCATAAAATTTTTTGGAATCTAAAGGACGTGCCACCAATGAAGGTTCTGTCATTTCACATATAAGGACGTCCATGAAATCAACAGGACCACACTTCGCCGGAATTGACGAGACATCAGCAGCTAGGGGGGTCTGCAACCACCATTCGACAAGCACGGGAGCTGAGTGGATAAATAACCAAGGTTCAAATGAAATGGCCCAGCACCATCGACCACACTTGGCCGAAGACTCAACTAATCATTCAATCAGGATGTGGTCCATCATTTCCGATATTTGATCACAGAGTGCACACTGAGCATCCGGCACTGTTCACATCTGTCAGCCAAAAGAAAAGCACATCCCAATCGAAGAAAAGTTGTTTTAGCTTGTTAGGCAATTTGCATGCATCAAGATCACCGATTGACTGTTAATCATTTGTGCGCAATTGTGTGAATGTATATGAATTCAAATTGTGAAGTACCAGAAATTATATGTGAAATGAAGGAACCTGTCTATCTGAGTTCAAGTCCTCGACTTGGCATGAGTGCTCGTATTTTTCTGAATTTATTTCAGTATTTAACGGCGCTATGCTTTCAATGCTAGGCGACGTCCCCGGCGACATCGAGGCACCTGTGGTGACTTCGTGAATCTCGAGATCTGCCGGCTCGGTCCTTCGAAGGTGCTCATAAGGGTAGAATTTGCTTACGTGTGTTTATAAGAGTGAATACAGTACACAGCCGATTTAGTTGTAGATTACATCTCATCGGACCATATTTTACTATTCTTGTTTAGGTGTAAGTTTTGTGTTTAGTTGGGGTAAATTGATTGTTCGCAATTTTTTTTTGTTTTTCTGTATGCTTTATTTGGTTCATCTTTGAAATATTCTAATTTGGCTTCCATAAAAATAAGCGGGCTATTTTTTATTTTCTATGTTTAATATTTTGTATTATTTGTTGTTTGTATGTTTTAGTTGCTTTTTCTTTGAATTTTTTCAAATTTGCACTTCATAGTAATTATGTGGTAATTTTTTGTTATTTTATTATTTGGTTTTTGCATTTATTTGATATATTTTATTTGCATCGTTAGATCTGGAATCGAGTGTTTGGCTGCTATCTGACACTCAATTATGTTTGTTTGTTGCAATTGAGTGTTTCTAGGGGATCTGACACTCGGGTGTTCTATCCGCCGGAAACACTCGAGCGGTGTGTCTACCCTTCTTTTCAGTGTACATTACTGGAATTTTTTATCAATCCCGGTGTTGCATGGACAGCACAATGCCGGATGCATATAGCTGTACGTTGCATCGGACACTTCGAACTGGAATTGGAAGCGGCCATGTGGCGAGAAGCCAAGAGATCCGTCAAGTGATACCATACTACTGTAACTAGCAGTGACTAGCTGACTACGTGTACTCTAGGGACGTTGAAGAGTTATCCAATTAACGGAATCGTGAGTCGATAGCTTTTTCTTTTCTTAGGTCCTGTTTGGCAGAATGGTATTTTTATTGATATGTAATTGGTTTACAGGTGTAATTTCTAGTGCACAAGGATATAGTTGTATATATATATATATATATCTTTTCCCTTGGAATAAGCTGTTTGGATTGAAGGTAAAAAAAATTGTCTTCGTTGCCCAAAATGAATAGCCACTACTGCATGCGTTTGCTGAATTCATACACACAGACACAGTGACGCTGGATTCACACACACACACTGACGCTAGTCCCAAATGGCTGAAGGCTGTGAGCTTCTGACCAAAGTCTGCAGCAGTGACTACTGGACATCTCAGTAAGCCAGTAAGCACAATCATGACATGGAGCATATAGAAAATTCGAAAACAAGACATGTTCAAGCTGAAAGTTAAACAAAATTCATATCCAACAAGGAGCCAAAATTCGGCATACTTCCTTCAAATAGGATCCAACAAAGTTGGCATGCTCGGATGTTCTTCTAAGCTCAAATACAAGGACATAGATAATGTTTAAAAACAGTTGACTAATGGTTGAAGGAACTGCTAGCATCAAACAATAGTGTGATCTTTAAATGTTTGGATTTTGCATGATCTTTAAAGAGTTAAATGCATCATTGGTCCATTAACTTTTGTCCATATTTCACTTAGCTCCATCAACTGTAAAAGTGGTTTTTTTAGTCTTTAAACTTTTTAAGCGATGCATCTCTGGTCTATAACCTTTGTTTCTGTTTTTAACATGACGTGGCTGTCCACAGACATGTCTTTGGAGCCATGGGGCTGGTTGATGGACCTCCTGGCACCGGTCGTGCTCGCCTGCGCCGTCTGCAGTAGGAAGCGGCAGGCCGCCGAGCTGGTACCGACGTGCGGGCGTGCGGCAAGGTTTGCCGCTGCCGCTGCCACTGCCGCCGGGGTCGATGGGTGGCCGTGCGGGCGTGCGGCAAGGCGCTGCTGTCGGCATCGGAAGCGCAGGAGCAGCACGACGTCAGCAGCATGGCCGTGGAGACGCTACCACCTAATGCCACAACCTTGCACCAGCCAAGCTTGAGCCTTGGTACTAGCGTTGCGTCGTCACCAATGACCTCGCACCTCGCAGCCGGAGTTTGGGCAGCCCAAGAAACACAAGTCTCCAGAGAATACAGCTCCTGGACAGAGTAGACATCAACAAAAGGGGGGAGGCGGGGATCGAGCTGCATCAGATCGAAGGCGAGCGAGAAGGGGAGTGGCAGGGGCACCGCAGCAAGTCCGGACAGGGAGGTGTAGTGGGCGGAGCAGCTGTTGAACGTGTGGGCGGCCGCCATCGAAGTGGGGAACATGCCGCGCACGCAGCACCTACTGTGCGTGCTCGTCGAGCTGGCCTCCTTCTCCGGCGAACCGAACCACCGACAGGCCGCGCATGGGCTGCGCGCCCTCACGCGTCGCCTCCCACGCCGTGCGCCAAGCGGCTAGCTTGCCAGTGCCCGACGCCGGTGTTCTCCGACGCCAACCGACGGCTGCTCCGAGCCTCGCCCATAAAGTTCATCTAGGTCAGCCCGCGAACTCCGCGATTACGCAGGCCGCGTTGACGAAAGGCGCGGAGACCGAGCCCCGTCAAGTTCACGGACGTGGACATCGGCGTCTCGCACGGTGTCCGATGGACGACGCTGCTCGAGGCGCTCACCCGCGTGCCGTGGGGCTCCACGCCGCCCTCCGTCCGCCTCACGGTCGTTGGTCCCGCGGCCACACCTCCCGTGCCCTTCTCTGCATCTCCTCCAGGCTACGACTGCTCACCGCAGCTGCTTCGGTACGCCAAGTCCATTGACTCCGGCGGCAGCGGCAGTGGCAGCGCCTTGCCGCACGCCACCGCCGGGCGCCGGCGTGGCAGCCTGCCGTGGACGGTGCAGGCGAGCACCACCAGTGCCAGGAGGTCATCAACCAGCCCTCTACTCACGTGAGCCGCAACTGCCTCCAAGGACATGTCAACGCCACTATGGAGAGGCACGTCGGATTAAAAACAGAAACGAAGGGTATGGATTAGAGATGCATCGCTTAAAAAGTTTATGGACCCGAAAAATTATTTTCATAGTTGATGGACCTAAGTAAAATATTGACAAAAGTTAATGGATCAATGATGCATTTAACTCATCTTTAAATGTTGCGGCCACTAACCTGCAAAATATATAGAGTTATAAAATACACTGTATAATCTAAATGAACAAACTTTGGTGATAGTAAACCTAAGAGCTTGTATTATAGTTATTTTCCATGCAGTTAGTACATTTTTACATGGGCTAAAGCTGCATTTGCATAGTTAGAAGGTGGCATCCATAACTGCAAACGCTAGAAGCAAACATGACCATATTCATACTTCAGATGGATCACAACTGAGCAACTCATTTGCCTCCAGCTTTTGAGCTCAGAAATTACTAAATTAGACACCAAATCTGCTTTGAGTTCCACGATAAATAGCACAGTGATTAGATAAGGCCCTGCTGCTGCTAACCTGCAGGTTAGCAGTCACATAGATTTTACTAGTTAAAATCTGCTAACCTGCTGCTAACTGAAAGGCTGCCATTGATTATATTTCTCCTATTCTGATTATCAATTTGGCTACCATGTGCAATGCAAATTAAATAGTTCATGATGATCCAACTGAGGTCCCCAATCTCACTACATACCTTTCAGTTGAGTTTCAACTAATTCAAGATTAAATAGGGAACCTGCAATCACATAGCTTCCAGAAAGGAAAAAAATGAATTCTCATGGTTGTTGATAAAATAATGGCAAGAGAATGAGGAAGTAATATATAGTTGTATACTTAAACAGTAGATGTATAAAAATCTCATAGATATATACTCCGCACCACTAAGCTTTGAAGTATAGCATGGTGTTTTAGCTCTACTAGAAGCTGCATATAATGCTGGAAAAACAAGCATCATTATTAATTCGTCTTCTTCCTCCGAATCAGTTTCAGTTCTTCTATCCTCTTCGATATCCATCGGATGAATGCATCTACTAGCATTCGTAGTCTAAAGAAGGATAGTATATAAATAAGAAATCTGATGGCATAAATTAGAAAGTTGTACAAAAAAAAACATTAGAAAATGAATACTATGGGCCTGTTCGCTTGTCTGAATTCTGGAGGAATCTGGATGGTTTGGAGGAATGCTAGAGGAATTTGTGAGAGAAAAACATCGTTCCGGATGAAAAAATAAACGGATCAAGCCGGATTTAAAGGCACGCGAACGGGGCCTATATTAGACGATGGGAGTCCTATACTTGTTAAATAACCATTTTTAAAGAACCTGATACTACACCGTTCTGTTATCCATCCATTTCAATAATGTACTTGTATGCTAATTAAACATGAAAGGAAAAACAAACCGTCAGGCTACAAACCGATCAAAGACCACATGTACTGATGGTCAACTACTCCTAGCATCATTCAAACCGACCACATCGTTCTAGCATCCTACTGAGTCAACACTGCACTGGTGTCTACTACTGAATCAGCACTGCACTCGTGTCTACTACCGACCACATCCATCAAAGACCATATAGTTCTTCCACTTGTTACACTACTGAATCAGCACTGCACTGGTGTCTACAACTAGCATCCTATCCTATCGATCTAGCCTGACACATCGTTCTCTCATTTAATCAGTGCCCTATTTAGTAGTTGATCTCAATCACCACATGTTAATCCCCACATGTATTCCTGTCAATCAAAGCATCAAGGGCTAATCGAACTCCTCCCTCGACGAGGGTCACCAAGAACAGAACATCACAAGAACTTTGACAAAGAAATTGTGAGACGCTAGAAGCCTACCTCACCGTTCCGCAGCGCACCAAGCCTCTCCGCCGCCGATCCCTACCTCAGCTAGACAGTGGCGGACCCAGGATTTAAAACCAGGGTAGTCCTAGTCAAAAAATTTCATGTGCAACACGACAAAATTCAAAGAAAAAGTTCGGTAAAATGGCTATAAATTAACCAAATTGAGATAATACAATTGAAAGGTTCAAAACTTATATAAATTAACCAAACTTATATAAGGTCTTATATAAATAAGAGATTACAATACAAGTTCTAGTTAAAGGCTTTTGCTTTGCGCTTTCTCATTGCCATGAAAGCATGAACTTGGCGGAGATTGGACATAAAAGAAATTCGAAATTTATTTTATAGAAAAATAGTATCAAACAAAGTTTTGGAGTACACCATTGCGAAGAGCTCGTCGAGACAATCGAAACAGACATATTATTTGCTATATTGGGAGCTTGGATCCAAAAGATATTAATTTTAAAAGAGAAGTCAACGTCCACTTAGCAAACTCCAGGAGAGCCCACCAGCACAGCGCCATGCAGCACATGCACTAGGCATCGATACTGGCTAGGCGCGTCCCCATCTGCTTCCCCAGTGGGAGAGAGCCGTTGAACGGCCCAGCCACTCAGGTAAAGCCGCGTGACCCAGGCAGGAGGCCCCGCCTGCTCCCCAGTTTCACCACGCAGGAGCCCAACAGGCTGTGACTGCGCACACTCTGTGACTACGATAACATGGGCTTCTTTTAGTTTTTTATTGGGCCAGACTTTCTATAGGCTAACGGATTGAAAATGCTGAGTACTAAATAAACTTTGGGCCAGATTCCAGGGTAGTCCTGGGCCTACCTGGACTACCCTTTGGGCCCGCCACTGCAGCTAGACCGTCCTCGCTCGCACCGTCTTCACCTCTTGCCCGGCGCGCCCTTGCCCCAGATCCGGTCGCAAATCAGGCAGCGTGCTCGCTCAAGGCCACCGTCGGCTCCGCGGCGTGGCGAGCGGTCGTCGAGGTCTCGACAAGTGGTTGGGGAGAGGGAGGGGGAGGGACCGTCGGGGTCGGGTGCGGAGGCGGCGCGGTACAGGGTGCGGAGGCGGCGCAAGAAACCCTCGCCCCTCGACACCGAGCGGAGGCCGATAGTTCTCGTTTTTTTTTTCAGGCCTGTGAAGACGACTTTTTTTTACACCGGTTTTGGGCCAAACCAGGTGTAAAATTATTGGGCTCACCGGTCATCCAAACACGTAAGTGGCCTCCGTCGAAAAAAAATCGGGCCTGTAATTTACACCGGTTTCGACCCAAAACTGGGCTTTCAAACAGGGCCTTAGTCTCTAAGTTCTCTTTCTTATTGTTTTGAGCTCAATTTTACGCTTTAAACTTAAAAGGCTATGTAACTTTTAACTCTATATATATCCCATATATGTGGATATAGAGGGTGAAGTTTATAGTCTTTATCTTAAAAAAAACGTAGCTATAAATCTAGCTCCCTCCAGCCTCTCCCCCTTGCACATACACCCTTCCCACGGCCGTTGCTTTGATCCTTCCTTCATTTTTTTCCTTGCAGCACCCCCAAGACTTTCCTAAGGCCCCATCTATCCCTTCGTGTCGACGGTGTCGTTCACTTTCTTACACTGGCTCGCCGATCCCTCCTTGCTCTCACATCTTTCTATCCTCTAGCTGTTCGCAACCCCGCTCCTGGCCTCTTACCTCTCGTCCCATCTGTCATGGATGCACAAGACTCTAAAGACCAAGGGCGGCCATGCAGCGCTGCGCTCGTCGTCGAGCTCCACACAATTCACGACTCAATAGGCACTCAAGCTTCGAGGATCAAGGGCAAGAACGTGCTCTGCAACCTCCTGCCCCCTTATTCCTCCAAGATTGAAGCCGCTCCACCATGCCTATGTAAGGACCGAATGCCCCCAAGAGGGGATGAACTAGGGCTCTAAAATTAATTTATCAACAAATCTTAGCCTATGCAAAACGCATCATGAGCATATTAACAACAGAAAGAAGGTTATTATTGTTTCCTTTCTTATGATCATCTAGCATCTTAGCAAACTCAGCATGAATAGAAGGTGGATCATCAACTTTTTCATCTTTCTTTACCTCGGGTGATAGATGTAGATGTGGAAGTAGAAGACTCGTCGAAGATGAGACTCATGTATTAGGTAACAACTCCATGCTGATCTACTTTGCAGCTCCTAATAAGAACCACTTTCAGATCGGTGGCGAATCTTGCTTCCAACACCTGGCGAAGGTTGTCGGGGGAGTTGATCTAGCGATGAAGGCGAGAGCATGTTCTCCAGATTCTTTGGATTGATGGTATCTCTCATCTTCTTGTCGTTGTCTTCAGACATATTGTTAGTAGATATGTTCGATCTTCTTCTCTACCACAGTGGAGTCACTAAAAAAGTGTGTTGACACGAATTTAGGTCACAAATCAACAATGGCTAGAATGTTGGATTCCGCATACGACCTAGACATGCAGCGAGGGAGGTCAAAAACATCAAGGTCGACCAACAAGTCAGCTATGCATATTGATGCTCATTTTTCACCCGAAAAGCCTAGAATACCTTCCGGAAAGACCCATCAGGGAGGAGCACTATAGGTTTTTCCCTAGAGTCGGCAAGGCCACCTAGAACTCCTATATATAAACCTGAATGAGAGAGGTGTTAGATAGCAAGGGAGCTCTTCCAACCTCCTGTTGTCCAACACCTCTCTCGACGAGTAAAGATAGGAGAAGAGGGTAGTAGGTTGATACTTTGATCAATTGTTTACAAAATGAATACCTCAATCGGTTGTGATCCTTTGATACATATAGAGGGGGTGATCTTATCCCAGTAAAAAACCTACCCACACGAAATCTATAAGTTTCCAATGTGATTGGATGAGTTCCCATTGAAATAAATTTGATTGACTTGGACCACTAAAACCGATTTAGCCGGTTTCTAAAATCGGTTTCTTCGGGCATCACGTCCATGCTGCGCAAAACCTTCTAAAACCGGCTAAGCCGGTTTGTGCCGGATAATTTCCCCAAAGTTGCATTTTGTTCATTTAGCCTTCAAATTAGAGGATCTATATATGTTTTCGCTCAAAAGAGAAACACAAAAGGCGAAGTCCATTGTGTATTTTGACAAAATACCAAAACCGACTTAGCCGATCTGAAAAACTTTTCCTTGTTAGAACTTGGAAGGCATCATAGGTGATAGGTCCATAGCCATAGTCGGGCTGTGACAACTGACAAGGAACGTTGTGGTCTCGTAGCCGAGTCGGGCTAGGCCGGAAATGTTTTCAGAAACTAGAATCCTTTTATAAAAATCGATTTAAGTAAGACCAAAGGCCATTGGCCCAGCTTATATTGAAAGCTTACGGTCTGTTCGTTTGGGCTGATTTAGCTTATAAGACATAACTGAAAGTATTGTTGGTTGGTTTGGTGTGAGAGAAAAATATTGTTCGTTGGCTGATAAGCCATAACTTATAAGTCAAATACGACCGAGTGAACAGGCTTTTAATAAGAGGTTCTACCGGGGATACAGGCTTACAAAGACCATGTTCCGATACAAAACCACTCCACGACCCTGCAGCCACACAGACAACACAGAAAGAGACCCTTCCTCCTCAGAAACAGCACCTACCCTCCAGACCTCACATTCGCGCAAGGAAAGGAAAAAAAAAAACACAAGCTAAGAAACTTGAGCTGCAACTAAAAAGGAGAACACAAGATATCTTTGCTTTAAGCACAAGTCACCAGCGCTCCATCCCTGCCATCACCTTCTCCACCACCGCTTCCTTCTTTGCTCCATCCTTTCTTGTCATCTTGATCCACTGCTTCATAAAGCCAAGAGACTTATAAGCTACTTGTTTAGGCGATTTGATCACAATGTTAGAAAAAACTAAGTCGTTTCTAGTTTTCCAAATAGACCACCCCACAGCCGCCATCACCCACCACACTATGTCATGATCATCCCTATTCCCCTGTACCAGAAAAAGATCTTGAAAATTTGTGATAGAAATTGGGGCACTCTGTTAGATAATCCACGCTCACTTCAGCTCCTAGTTTCTCTCCGGCTGTTAGACAATAACTGAACTCGGTCTTAGCCAAGCCGAATGTGTTGTGTACAGCCTGATGCATGCTGCGTTCATGCAGAGGCTCTCCTTGTTTCTAGCTCTAGTGGTCATCAGCGCGCATTGCGTTCTCGTCTGTGGGATGGCACGGACCAGTCGGAGGTCGTGGCGTGCGCGTGGTAGAAGTAGTGGCGATCTGCATACTCCAGTCGTGGGATGGCGCGGCAATGGCAGAGCGTGGAGGTCGCAGCGTCGTGGCCGTTCGTGGCTACATTGTAGCTTTGTAATTTTGTCTACTTAAGTTGCAATACAGAGTCAGAAAAGCTGCGCTAATTTGCGGCACCAAATTGCGAGTGTCTTCCACTGCTCTTGTGTGCGTTCTCTGAATTACAGTGCACTGTCTTCCTCTCCGGCGGAGGGCGATGGCGTGTGAGAGACTACACACTCGGCCATCCTAAGCTGTCCCTGGCCCAACACCACAATATCCTTGCAATTGGGCACTGAAATAGCAGATGGTTAGCTGATTCCTCTTTGTCACAGAATTTACAAACATCTGCTTTATCCCAGTTTCTCCTCTTCAATTGTTGAGTTGTTTGGATTCTGTCATGCCATGCCATCCACAGGAAAATTTTCACTTTTACTGGGATTTTGGAGTTCCAAATTTCCATCATTCTGATATCCACTACTCCAGCAAAAGTAATATATCTGTACATGCTCCTTGTGGAGTACTTTCCTGACTTTTCCAGCTTCCAAGTAACTTTGTCATCCACTTCTGTGAGGTTGATCCTCTCTAATTTGGTCATCATCTCTCTCTCCACTCCTCCATTTCAAGATTTCCAAAACATCTCCTGTAACTGAGGCCCCATTTAGATTCAAAATTTTTTGGATTTTGGCTACTGTAGCACTTTCGTTTGTATTTGGCAATTAGTGTCTAATTATGGACTAATTAGGTTCAAAAGTTTCGTCTCGCAATTTCTCACCCAACTGTGCAATTAGTTTTTTTTTTTGTCTATATTTAGTATTTCATGCATGTACCACAAGATTTGATATGACATACTGCGCAAAATTTTTTGGAATATAAACGAGGCCTGAGATTCCATGACAACTCCCCAGCTGTCATGGAGAAGAAAATAGTTTTAGAAACTGCAGACCGATAGACAGTAATGATGACTTGTGCTTAGTACGGAGTAACTACTAGTAATATGAATTGTTTATTAGCTTGGTAATAATGACAATGCACGTCGTACATTTTCGAATACTCATCAATCAAATCAAATAGTGAAGGGGAAAAAAAACTCTGAGGCCCCGTTTGTAACGCACAAATAAAAAATACGGAAATAGAAAAAAATATACAAATGGGTAAGTATATTGTGGTAAAACAGAGGAAAGAAAAAATATAAAAAATAGCTAGAAGGGGTATTTAGAACGCATGAATCCATAATACAGGAAAAACTTATGGAAACAGGCAAGCGAGAGCAGCCACGTGATGAGAGACAGATAGGGCACGCCAATCGCCTAATTTCCATTTATTTCAGGTGGATGTTTATTTTCCTCCAAAATACACACAGCTCACACCGTTTCCTTCGGAAGGGAATTTTGCTTTTCCCGTGTTCCAAGCGCCCTAGTTCACTTCCTTTCTAGAGAAAGGATAGACTCCGAAATTCCTGAAAAGTTCCTCTAATCCAAACAAGCCCTAAGAAGTGAGCTAGTGCCAGCCAAGTTTGAGAAGCTGTTCCGGCCTGTTGCTCTCCGGCGGCCCACCTTGAGGAATGCAGTAAACGTTCTTGGCCGCCCACGCCTGCTCGCAGTTCATCTTCATCACCTTGTCCTTGGTCTTCATGCTGAGCTTCCTCTTGGCGATCGACAGCGTGCTCTTCTCGTCGGCGCCAGCGTCGAAGGACTCCTTGAGCAGCTTGTTGCCCTTCACGTGGCTCAGGAACCGGCGGCGAGGAACCGCCGCAGGAAGTTGAGCTGCACCATCTTGGCCCACGACGACACCTTGATGGACTTGCGCCGATCCGACGACGTCTGCAGCGCCTTCTTGGGCCGCTCGCCGCGCTCCATGTACGCCGAGACCTGCCCGGAACAGCTCCTTCTGCTCCACGAGCAGCGCCCTGTCTGCGCCCTTGCCGCCGGCCTCGGCGGCCAGGTCTGACACCCGGGCCTGCACCGCCTCCATGTCCTTGCGCGGGGTGTGCTGCGTCAGGTTCAGCTCCACGCACACCGCCAGCGCCTCGCCGGCGGCCATCCGGACGGCGCGGTCGTCGGCCTGGAGCAGCCCCGCGAGGGACGCGACGGTCGCGTTCCAGGCGGCGCGGTCCGCCTTCCGCTGCGCGTCCGTGATGGTGGCGGTGGTGAGGAGGAACGTCCACGTGGAGAGCGCCGCGCTCACCAGCTGGGCGGCGCTCGCCTTGCCCGAGACCACCGCCTTGGGGTAGGGGGACCTCGAGCTCGGGTTCGGGGACACCACGCCCCAGATGGCCTTGAACGACCGCTCCGCGTCCTCCGTGCCCAGCGCGCCGGCGAAAGTGACGGCCGCGAGGGAGTCGAGCACGGCGGCCACCGTCGTCGGGTCCATGGACGACGGCTGCTGCAGCGTCCGGGCCAGCATCGGGAACGACTCGGCCAGGATCTCCGTGGCGCCGCCGCCGTGGAGGGTGAGCGCGAGGAGGCCGACGGCGCGGTACGCGAGGCGGGCCTCCTTGGCGAACGCCGGGGCAGCGCTCCCTTTCTTGATGGAGACGCCGCACACGGCGAAGATGACGAGGGGCCTGCCGTCGGTGGCCTCGTCGAGCGGCACGACGACGCCCTCCAGCGCACCGACGAGCGACGCCAGCGCCGCCTCCCGCGTGGCTGCGGAGGAGAACTTGTCGTGGAGCACCGCCACGCACATGTCCGTCACGTCCTTGGGGTTGAAGTTGACGGACGGTGCCACAGCGGGGCCTTCCCAGCCGACGCCTCGCCGCCTGCAGCCTTCTTGCCGCCTTCCTTGTTCTTGTGACCCATTGCTATAGTTGATCACGACGGTACGGCACGAAGCCCGTTTTTTTAGCTCGACACAAGCACGGCCCGGCCCGATGACATGCGGGCCCGTGCTGGCCCGGCCCGAGGGAGCAGGCCGTGCCTGGGCCGCTGCTCAGGCTCGTGGGCTGGCACGGCACGGCCCGGCCTGAGTCGGTCGGCCCGGCCTACCCCCTCCCCCTCCTTACTCATCCTCCCCTCCCCAAGGCTCGGTAGCATGGTCAGCGCCCAGCCTCCCGCCCCCCCCTCCACATATAAAAAGCGCGGGCCGGCTACACGGTGTAAGCTCGCCTCGCTGGCCGCCTCCGTCTCTCCCTTTCCCCCGCAAGAAGCTCGCCCTGCGCTCGCTCGCTCCTCCGTCCTTTCTTCTCCACTCAGGTGCGCGCACGTGGGCTCAGGGCTTCTCACCTCCGCTCGCCGGTCGGGATCCAGATCCGAGGACCGACGTGCCGCCCACCCCCTCTGTGGAGTGCCCCTACGGCCCTACCTCCTCTTGCTGCACGCGGCCGGATCCTCCTCGGTGACGTCCACCGTCACCTCCCATGGACTGCCCCTGCCTCCTCCTACCATGCGCGGGTGCGCGGCATCGAGGTCGGCAGCAGCAGCAACGTTGAGCGGGCAGCCTCCTCCATCCTCCACGGATCCGGCCTCCTCCATCCTCCTCCTGGTTCCTACCGCCGAATCCGGCGGTCGCCGCCAGCCCGCCACATCCCGCGACTCGAGCAGCTCGCGCCGACGGCCTCCCCTTCCCCGCCTCACTCTCTCTCTCTCTCTTTCTCTTGGGATGTGGTTGCGCGCTTCGGGATGGCCTGGTCTGCACGACCGTACTCGCACCCTGCTTCTCCCCACGCGCGACGCGGGAGACGGGCCTCCTGCCCTCTGTGCCACCCGCTGCCGCCGCCGTTTTGACCTCGTCCTCCGTCCTCTCTCCCTTCCTCTGATCACGGGCCTCGGCTGGCTCGGCTCGTTAAAAAGGCCGTGCTTTTTGGGCCGGCCTGACACGGAAAGTGGCCCAACGGGCCGTGCCTGGGCCATCGGCTAGGCACGGTGGACTGGGGCGGCATGGCCCGACGGCCCGTCGTGCTCTACCGTGCCATGCCCTGTCAGGCCGTGCCTGGCACGGGCCCGTGCTGGGACGGGCTGGGCGGCCCGAATGGCCATTTATACCCATTGCCGACCGTAGCGGGATCGAGCTGCAGATGCGCGAGCGAGGGATTGGTGCTTTCGGCTGGAGATTGGTCGGGCGGCGCGCTGGCAGTTGCGGCGAGCGACGTGCTCCTTCGGCGAGGCAACGGCGATGAGATGGGGGTGCAGAGGATGGCACGTATGGGTATTTGTAGTGCGAGGGTGGGACGGGAGGCGGAGGCGGAGATGGTGTCGGACTCAGAGTCGAAGGGGCTTGTGTGCGGAGTACGAAGAGCGTGGAGACGGTGGTGGAAAGAATTGGTGTCGTGCACTCGACGCCCCGCCGCCGCCGCCGAAACCAGACGACCCGTTTGTAATTCGGACTTGGGACTGGGCGCGTGCAAATGATGGGCTGATGGACACATTTTCGACAAAGGGCTCAAGGCCAGTCCAGGAACGCGTGCAGCTGGGCCTCACAGGATTGTTGTTACTTGTGTACGGATAGTCATGCGGAACAGGCTGAATGGGCTTAGTAACCCCAACAGAGAATGCTAGGCGTTACTAGCTTCGTCGTGTTCCACTAAAAAAACAGTAATGCTCAGCGCGGGCGTCCGTTCGATCGGACGCTGTCTTTCTAGGCCTGCTCGGCCCACCAAGCCTGTCTCCTCCTCTTTGCGTCTCCCACATCTATCTCTCAAAAAAATATCTACCCACTTGCTCACCCATTGCATGCTTCACGGTGTCATGCGGTCGTGCGTCTGTCCCACTTCGCATTTGCCGTCGTAGCTATTTTCCCGCATGCGCCCCACCCTGTGATGTTCGCTTCTCGCTCCTATCCGTCGTGCATGCCCACCTGTGCCTCTCGCTCCTTGTTCCCGCAATCCCACCCACTGCGCGCCCACCTGCACCGCTCGCTCTCGTGCCGTTGAGCGCGCCGCCTGCCTCTGCTAGTGCTCGTGGTGCCATCGCGTGCTTCAGGTCAGCCCCCGGCCGAGCCAAGGGCACCTGTGAGTGCGGTCCATGGTGGTGTGCTCATGCCCCAAGGCTGGAATCAACCGGCCCTGACCTCCCATCCCATATGTTATAAATGTATGTTTCAAGTGTTTCGGATATTTCAGAGGTATATTGCAAGTGTTTCGTATGGATGTTGCAAAAGTAGATCGGAATATTGCATATGTAGCAAGTGTTTTAGAGGCATGTTATATGTGTTTGTTCAAAATATTTTATCCTGTTTTAGGCGTATGTTGCAAGAGTTTTTTATCTGGTTGTTGCACATGTTTCACGCCTATGTTACAAGAGTATGTTCAAAATGTTTCAGCTGTTTCAGTCTTATGTTGCAATAAGTGTTTTCATGTTGCAATTTGTAAGTATTTTATCTGAATGTTGCATATGTTTCACACACATATTTCAATTGTCTATTCCAAATGTTTCATCTGTTTCAGTCGTATGTTGCATCCAAGTGTTTCATGTTTCAGAGGTAGAGTCATGGGGGTACGGCCTGGGCATCGAGAATCCTATGGACGGGGCGTGCTCGTCCTCATGCCGGCTCTCGCGTCCCGCCCGCCCAGAGATAGAGGAGGGGTCAGGGGAAAGGAGCGGCAGGCGTGGCGTTTCCAGCGAACGCGTGGGCGTCCGGACTCGTGGTCGCGAAGAGTGAGGAGGGGGCAAGGGGGAAGTAGCAGCAGGCGTGGCCTTTTCTGTGGGCACGCGTGACGAAGGTGGCGCAGGCATCCGGACATGCACTTTTGTCCGAACGTCCGATGCTAGTATCTCCCAAAAAATAGCTTCGTCATGTGCAAAAGAAGATTGGTACACTTTCCTAAAAAAGAAGAAAAAGAAAGGGTCGCTTCTTCAACTAGATGACTAGCACCTAAAATCGTCTTTACATAATTACATTGATGGTTCGGTGTTTTGACGATCCCTACTTTATTGACCGCAACTTTCGTATTTATTATCGGCTTCATCGCTGCAACTCCAGTAGATATTCATGGTATTCATGAGCCTGTTTCTGGTTCTTTACTTTATGGAAAACAATATTATCTCTGATGCTATTATTCCTACTTCTGCAGCGATAGGATTGCAATTTTACCCAATTTGGGAAGCATCATCTGTTGATGAATGGTTATAGAATGGCGGTCTTATGAGCAACACTCACGATGTGATTTTTTTGTCAATACTTTGCAGATCGATTGTGTAGGATTGAAAATCATGTACTCCCACTGTCCCTTTTAAGGGTAAGTATGGTATTTGTGCTTATCAAACTTTCTTAAGTTTGATTAGATTTGTAGAAAAAAAATTGTGACATTTATATCTTCAAATAATTTTATTATGGAAATAGATTCAATGATCTATCTAATGATAATAATTATATATCATAAGTATTAATAATTTATTATATATTTGGTCGAAGTTAAGTTTTTTTACTTCTCCAAAAATAAGAATTGAAAGTGCAATCAAGCCTTAATTGTGGGTTTTGGTGATAATGACCACACAATTAGAGAACTAATAAGATTTATTGAGATGATAAATAGGGAATTTATATTTAAGGGTGCCATACGAAATAAAGGAGCCCCCAATTATAAATGTAGATGACTTTAAACTCAAAGTAGGTTTAAATTCTTTTATATATTGAATTTGAGTATAGAAAAAGCCGTACTATAAAGGGAGGCACAATGCTTAAGCTAATATGTGCTACCAAGTGCTCCAACAACCACATGCATCCTCAGATTCACAGCAAAGACAGTCTATACTTCACTATTACCCTTCTGTCTTGCATGGTGCGGGCTCCGGCTCTCCCGACTCCTTGGTCGCGGGCTCTGGCTCGACCGACCCCTTGGTCATGGGATCCGGCTTGCCCGACCCCTTGGTCGCGGCTCTGGCTCACCTGACCCTTGCGTACGGGCTTCGTCTCGCTCGACCCCTTGGTCACGGGCTTCGTCTCGCCCGACCTCGAGGTCGCGGTCCTCCGCCTGGCCCGACCTCAAGGCCACGGGCTTTGTCTCGCCTGACCCTTGGGTGCGGGCTCTGTCTCGCCCGACCTCGAGGCCGCGGGCTTCGTCTCACCCGACCTCTTGGGTGCGGTGTCCGTTGTAGGCCGTGGGTATATATATCTTTCTTTTTCCTCCCCAACGGCTATCTACAATTTAAAGTGACCGTTGGGGGCTGGGGGTATATATACCTTTCCCCTTTCTCCCCAATGTTAACCAAACAAGCTCTCTTCTTCCTCACTTCAGTATGCCCAAAACAGAGCAGGAGCTCTATCTCTCTCTCACTTCATTGTTGACCTCAAGCCCCCAAGCAAATCCATTGATTTTCCCCATCAATCCTTGAGGGATAAGGGTCCAAAACTCGATTAGAGAGCAGCTCCATTGATTCCCAAAGTCTAAAGAGCACTTGGTTCATGTTTTAGTCGGTGGTTGTGTTTGTTACTCTTGGATCTTGGCTCCTAGCCGGCTAGAGCGTCGCCCGCGGAGCTTGCCAACTTGTGTGGTAGCCCTGGGAGGTTTGTAACCATCTTTTGAAGCTAGTAAACTCACCCCTCATCTCAAGAGTTAAGTCTCTTGACTTGAGAACGAGGAAGGGCTAAAAAGCTCTAAGCCTTTGTGGCTAACCTCAACAACGTGGGGGTAGGCAAGCCTTGGTGGCGAGCCAAACCACGGGATAAATCATTGTGTCACTTGTGCTTGATTTACATTACTTGCATGACATATTGTTGATTGAGGTGATTTCTAGAGTTTGAGGCTGATCTACTTGTGTGTGGTGTTCCCACCACTTTCAGCTGTCGATCTGTGATCAACTACCCTGTAGGAAGTTAAAAAATTTACCCAATCTAAATTTCGTTGGGTAGATTTTGAACTATGAACTAATCTCTCCTGCAGGTGCAGCAGTGTCGCGCTCACAGAGCTGCAGTGCCGCGAGTGAATTTAACTTCGGTTTGAGTTGAATTTTTACAGGCCTATTCACCCCCCTCTAGGCGTTCCAGAGATCCTACAAGTGGTATCAGAGCAAGGTTATCTCGTGTGTGCTTCACCACGTGAGGTATGGAGCCCGGGGGAGGATTCGGTGTTGTGAAGCCCATCAACGTCGATCCAAAGGAAGTTGGGTTGCATGACAACGATAGTAGCGAGTTTAGCACCTCTATAGCAAGCAACTCCACTCTCCCACAGCTAGAGGCGATCGATGCCGAAAAAGCTCAAAATGAAGAAGAAAGAGGAAGAAGGGTAGCCAGAAAAGAGAAAAGAGAAGCAAGAGAGAAGGAGCAGCAACGGTTAGAAGAGAAGAAAGCAAGAAAAGAAGAAAGAAGACTCAAGAGAGAAGCTAGAAGAAAAAGAAGAGAAGCAAGAAAGAAGAAGGAACAAGAAGCAAAAGCCTCAAATACAACTTCAAGTGAGCTATCTAGTAGCTTCGAAGATGGTGATGATGATGAGTCCTACCAAGTGTATAGCAAGAAGGACAAGAATGGAAAGGGCAAGAAGAATAACGACGACAAATATGCCGCTGTATCCTTTAACTATTCTTCTATGTCTATAACTAGCCATGATCGTAAGTCCTTCATCAATGTGCCCGCGGATAAGTTACCTCATTTCAATGGGACTAACTTTGCCAAGTGAAAGCACTTGATGAGAGCCTATCTTATAGGTCTTCATCCTGGCATTTGGGAGGTTATTTGCAATGGATTTGAGCCACCGGTTGATCCCAAGAATCCAACCATAGAAGAAATGAGAATCATCCACCTCAACGGTCAAGGTACTAGTGTGCTACTTTTTGCCTTGGATGGTGATGAGTACAATAGAGTGATTGGTGTGGATATTGCCAAGCAAATTTGTGATACTTTGCATCTTGCACATGAAGGAGTTAACAAAGTGAGAAATGCAAGAATTGATTTATTGATGTCCAAACTCAACCAATTTGTTATCTTGGATAGAGAAGGGCCACAAGAGATGTTTGATAGGTTGATGACCATGGTGGGCAAGATTAGAGGCTATGGTTGTGATGAGCTAGATCACAAAGTTGTCAAGATTATGTTGGAAGCTTATTCACCAAGAAATGAGACCGTGGTAACTCTAATTAGAGACAAGAAGAAGTTTGAGTACTTCACACCAAATGATGTACTTGAGAGGAGAAGAAGCAAATGAGAGGAAGAAGCTTGGAGAATTGCAAGCAAAGTTAGAAGGCATCAAGATCAACAAGGATGTAGCTCTCAAGGCCAACAAATCAAGCAAGCAAGGCTCTACTAGCAAGTCTAAGACCAACAAGCAAGCTTCAATTAGCAAGCCCAAAGCAATCAAGCAAGTTTAAGAAAGAATAGAGACCACCTCATCCTCTAGTGAGAGTAAACATGATGATGACCAATATGAGAAAGTGGATGATGTTGCTCTCATTATGAGGATGTTTCACAAAGGGTTGAAGAAGCAAGGGTACAAGGTAGTAAAGAGGAAGTTTCTAAACAAGAAGAAGAGGACATGCTACAATTGTGAAAGCACCGACCATTTTATTGCCAAATGCCCACATGAGATCAAGGAGAACAAGTATGAGAAAGAGAAGAAGGTGGACAAGGCCAACCGGAGAAAGAGCAAGAAAAACATGGGAGAAGCTCACATTGGGCGTGAATGGGATTCATCTATTGTAAGCTCAAGTGAAGAAGATGAAAAAGTTGCAACCATTGCTATCCATGAGCCATCTTCTTCACCAAGACTCATCACCAACATATCCGATGATGACTACTACTCCTCTCACATTTGTCTTATGGCAAAAGGTGAGAAGGTAAAATATAAATCCAAAGCCAAAGCTCCTCAACCTCCACCTCCTTGTGATATCTCTAGTAGTGATATTAGTGATAGCTCTAGTGATAAAGAGATTGATAAATTAACTAAGAACTTAGATGAAAAGACCAAACTATTCATCACTAAACTAATGGAGAACTTAGAGAGTGTCTAAGCCAAGCTAGAATCTAGAGAGAAAACTCTTATCCTCCAACAAGAGGATCTCTACATTGCTAGCAAGGAAGCTCTTGCATTAGAGAGAAGTGAGGTGGAATCCTTGCGCAAGGCCTTGGCCAAAGAACAAGGGGACTATGCTATCACAAAGAAAGAAAATATTGCTCTCAAGAAAAAGTATTGTGACTTAGATGAAAAGCACAACGAGCTTGAGCTGCAATATAACATTCTTTAGGATAGCAACTCACATCCCTCTAAGGCAAAGGATACCTCTACTACCTCCATTAGTCAAGGTTGTGGAAAATGTTATAATATTGATTTGAATGCTTATTCCACTAACCTTGCTAACATGGAGGCAATGAGAAAAGAAATTGCTAGACTCAATGAGATCATTGGCAAGGGTTGCTTGAGTGGTAAGGCTCAAGTAAGTGACAATAAAGCAAATGATTCAAAAGTGCCTCAATTCAAGCAAGGGAGACACCCCTCAATCAAGCATGGGCTTGGGCACACTGCAGGAGCCAAGACAAATGGAAGAAAAATCATAAATGGTTATGAGTGTGTCAAGTTTGAGAGGAAGGAAAGAGTTGGTATAGATCGGCCTACATTGACAGTGACAGTGCCGTAGTCCAGAGCGGCAGTGCCGCACCGCGGTAGTGCCGTAGTGAAGGCCGACTGTGCCGCTCCCCGCAAAAATGGGAAGGCTATCAATTCTGCTCTTAATCAAACTAAGCCCAACAAGAAGGTGTCCCAGCAGAAACAGGTTATGCAGAAACCAAAGGAATCAGTGTGGGGCACTATGAATAAATATGCATACCAACCAAAGTTTCAACCACCTCGACAAAGCTTGACTTCGTATTTTGTTTTAAGGAACAACAGTAGTGGAAAAGTGGTTGCCAAATATGTTGGAAAGGAAGCCAATACATATAGGAGTACTTCTATTTGGGTTCCTAAATTTCTTGTGACTAACATGCAAGGCCCCAAGTCAAATTGGGGACCTAAATCAAGCAACTAAATCTGTTTTGCAGGCATACTCCTCCGGTGGGTCAAGTTGGGTGCTTAATAGTGGATATACAAATCATATGACCGAAGAAAGGATTATGTTCTCATCATATACCCCGAAGATGGACTCAAATGAAAATATTCTCTTTAGAGATAACTCTAAGGGGGATGTGATTGGTCTTGGTGAAGTTGCTATAACCCTTCAGCATTCAATTACAAATGTTTTATATGTTAATTTGTTATGTTATAATTTATTGTCCGTCTCTCAATTATGCGAGATGGGCTTTAATTATCTCTTTACGAATAAGGGTGTGGACGTCTTTAGTAGGTAGGATTCCTCTATTATCTTTATAGGTTATTTAAAGAACAAGCTTTACCTAGTTAATTTCAACAAAAGTAAAGCTAATCTTGAGACTTGTTTAGTGGCAAAATCTAGCATGGGGTGGCTTTGGCATCGTCGACTAGCCCATGTTGGGATGAGGAACTTGGCCATACTTCAAAAGGATGAACACATCCTTGGGCTAACAAATGTTCACTTTGAGAAAGATAGGATATGTAGCTCTTGTTAAGCCGGAAAGCAAGTTGGTGTACCTCATCCACCAAAGAGCATCATGACCACGATGCAACCATTGGAGCTCATACACATGGATCTCTTTGGACCGATCGCCTACCTAAGTATCGGGGGTAACAAATATGGTCTTATTATTGTTGATGATTATTCCCGTTTCACTTGGGTATTTTTCTTGTTTGATAAGTGTCAAGTTAGAGACAAAGTGAAGACTTTTGTTAGAAGAGCTCAAAAGAAGTTCGGTCTCCCCATCAAGAAAATGAGAAGCAACAATGGGACCGAATTCAAGAACACCCAAGTTAAGGGGTTTCTTGATGAAGAGGGCATCAAGCATGAGTTTTTAACTCCATACACCCCTCAATAAAATGGTGTGGTAGAGAGGAAGAATTGTATACTAATTGACATAGCAAGGACAATGCTAGATGAGTACAAGACGCCGGACCTCTTTTGGTGCGAAGCTATCAACACCGCTTGCCATGCCATCAACCGCCTCTACCTACACAAGAAGTTGAAGAAAACTTCATATGAGCTTCTAACCGGTAACAAACTAAGGGTGTCCTACTTTAGAGTATTTGGGTGCAAGTGTTTCGTACTTAATAAGAAACCCAAAACCTCTAAGTTTGTACCTAAAGTTGATGAAGGTTTTCTTCTTGGTTATGGATCAAATGAGCATGCCTATCGCGTTTTCAATAAAACCTCCGAGAGAGTTAAAATAGTGGTAGACGTGACATTTGATGAATCTAATGGCTCTCAAGTGGAGCAAGTTGATTCAAGTGTTGTAGGAAAGGAGGATCCACCATGTGAAGCAATCAAGCGATTGGCTATTGGTGATATAAGACCACAAGAAGACGAAGTCACTGAAGTGGAGGTTCCTCAAGCTGCTGATGAACAAAGTTTCGTTGACGTACCTGATGCTGAGGGAGAGCCACCCCCTGCTGCAAATCAGTAGAGCGGCAGTGCCGCACTCCCTCTGACAGCAGCAGCAAGTCCAACTCTGATTCAAGGACAAAACCTACAACCCATATTTGAGCAAGAAGATAATGAAGATCTAGAAGATGGACAAGAGACCATTGATCATCCAAGGCTAAGGCAAACAATACAACGGGATCATCCCATTGACAACTTCCTTGGGAGTCTTCGAAAGGGGGTAACAACTCGTTCATATTTCGCAAACTTTTATCAATATTACTCGTTTGTTTCCTCTTTGGAGTCTCTTAAGGTAGAACAGGCACTTAGAGATCCAGATTGGGTGATGGCCATGCAAGAGAGCTCAATAACTTTGAAAGAAACCAAGTGTGGACCTTGGTGAAGAGACCCAACACCAATATCATTGGCACCAAGTGGGTCTTCCGCAACAAGCAAGATGACAATGGCGTGGTGACAAGAAACAAGGCAAGATTGGTTGCTCAAGGTTTCACTCAAGTAGAGGGCTTGGACTTTGAGGAAACATATGCTCCGGTGGCAAGACTTGAAGCAATCTGAATGCTTCTAGCCTATGCTGCTCATCACAATTTCAAGCTATATCAAATGGATGTGAAGAGTGTATTCCTCAACAGCCCCATTCAAGAACTAGTCTATGTTGAGCAACCACCGGGTTTTAAAGATCCCAAGTTTCCCAACCACGTCTACAAACTCCAAAAGGTGCTCTATGGGCTTAAGCAAGCACCAAGAGCATGGTATGAATGCCTTAAGGAATTCTTGCTTAAACAAGGCTTTGAAATAGGCAAAGCCGACCCTACCCTTTTCACTCACAAAGTTGGTAAAGATATATTTGTATGCCAAATATATGTCGATGACATAAAATTTGGTAGTACTAATCATACTTTTTATGAGGAATTTAGTAGGATCACGATGAAGAGATTTGAGATGTCCATGATGGGTGAGTTGAAGTTCTTCCTCGGATTTAAAATCAAGCAAGTGAAGGCCGAGTAATACTTTTTATGATGTCACTTGGTGGCCATTAAGAGAATCTTAAGATATTTAGTACACACTCCTAACCTTGGTTTGTGGTATCCTAAGGGCTATAAGTTTGATCTACTTGGGTATTCAGATTCCGATTACGCTGGTTGCAATGTAGATCGAAAAAACACTTTGGGGACATGTCAATTCCTTGGACGATCCCTAGTGTCTTGGAGTTCTAAAAAGCAAAATTATGTAGCCCTTTCCACTGTCAAGGCCGAGTACGTTGCGGCCGGTGTATGTTGTGCCCAACTACTTTGGATGAGGCAAACTCTTCATGATTTCGGATGTTATTTCACCAAAATCCCATTATCATGTGACAATGAGAGTGTCATTAAGCTTGTAAACAATCCCGTAAGCCACTCTAAAACCAAGCACATAGACATCCAACATCATTTCTTGAGAGACCACGAAACCAAAGGAGGTATCGAAATTCGCCATGTGAGCACCGAAAAGCAACTAGCCGATATCTTCACAAAGCCCCTCGACGAGTCAAGGTTTTGTGCTTTGTGTAGTGAGCTAAATATACTTTATTCTGATAACATGGTTTGAATTTTAGCATGCCTCTGTTTGATAAACTAGTATCTAGGCAAAAGAGTTGAAAATTTTCATATTTTGCATGAAAATGATTTATAAAAGGCAACTTATGTATCATGATCATGGTCTATATTGATTATTTGTTTCTGGTCATGGTATATAGGTGATATGTGTCCATATATTATACAGAGAGAGTCATATAGATTATAGCTAACTCCCACTGATTTGGGGAGTGCGGCAGTGTCGCGCCTGCCATGCGACAGTGCTGGGCTAGGCATACTGTAGTACTGCACTTTGAATCTCAATTGAGATTTGGCCCAAATGGTTTTACTGCAGGGCACATTTATTCATCTTATCCTCAGGTCCGTAGTAACTTTTTGCCCTCTCTCTTCCCCCCGACGCCGACGCCCGTGCCTCTCTCTCCTCTCGCGCCCGCGCCGTGGCCGATCTCTGGTAGTGCCACGATAGCTGCCAGCACTCCCTCAACGTCGCTGATAGCTGCTACTACCCCCGATCCGAGCAGTTTCTTCCCTCTCCTCTCCCATCCTCGTTTGAGAAGATAGAGCACGGAGATAATGACCGAAGGGGAAAAAGAAAGATGAATGAGCAAAGAGACAAGGATCCACCTCGCTGTGTTCGAGGGAGGTCAACAGCAACCGACAGTAGTGCAGCTCCAAGGGGACTTGGTGACAGGGGGAGGCGCAAGCAATACATTGAAGATGAGGAGAGGCTGGAGATGACATATCATACCACTAACGCCATTTCTAACACCCCACAGCATCTCTCTGAGTTTGATACCAGATACATGAGAGATTTTGATGGTAAGATCATCATGAGATCTTCAGATGACTCCCGCCAACATGCAGTTGTTAACTATTCCAAGAGTTGGAACCTGGTGGAAGAGGCGAGGGGGCTTAATCCCTATGCAGTGCGCAAGGATTTGGACATTGATTACAGATTCTGGAATGAGTTTTATTCCAACTTTTATGCCACTGCCATTCTTGCATCCAAGAAAACCAAGATCATCAAGATGCAGTATATTGATTGGGATGAGATGTAGGAGAAGGAGGAGCCTGAGTTTGACAAGGTAATCAAAATTTGTGACAGGTTCCAACTTTTAGACATCATGGGTTTCTAGTATAACTAGAATGAGGAGGTCCTTGCATAGTTTCATGCCACATACTTCTATGACCAGACCTCTGATGAGATTCACTAGATGACTGATGGTCGGCACTACCGAGGCGACTTTGTCACTTTCAGCCGGATTCTTGGCTTTGGGGAGGAGCACAGAGGTTACACTTACATTCATGATGAGCCTCGAGCTGAGATCCGTGACATCAATTACATGTGGAGAGATAGAAGGATTGCAGATGGCAAGAGGAGTGGTCTACATAGCTTCTATTACATCCTCAACAACCTCATCAGGAACACCATCAACCCAAAGGATGGAGCAGCTTCAGATATTAATGGCTATGTGAGAAATGTGTTGGCTAGATTTGATCTAGGTGGGTACAGGTTCAATGTCCCTAGATTCAAGTGAACTAAGTTGAGATTTGTAGTGGAGGATGGGAGAAGGGATCTGCCCTATGCCCCTTACCTCATGTTCATGATTGAGAGGGTCACTGGATTTTATTTTTTGAAGGATGGGTTGCACACCGTCTATAAAATTAAGAAGACCCAGCCAGCTACAGCTACTTAGGGAGCGGGGAGGTCTCATGCTCGTGTAGATATCCCTGAGTCTTCCCGCTCTAGGTCTCACAGAGGAGGCAAGATGAAGAAGTTTGGCAATTGGTTGAAGGCAATCTTTGACAAGTGCACCTATGCAGCTGACAAAGCGTATGAGACATAGCTTGAGTAGTGTCAGCAGCCTGGACATGACCTTTCACCACTCCCTCCTATTCCACCTCCTCCACAATAAGACCTTTCGAGTCTCTTCGACATAGATTCAGATGATGAGGAGGAGGAGCAGGGACGAGCAGCAGATTGGGATGAGACCCTAAAGGGATACCATCAGAGACAGGAGCCGAGGCGTTCCACTCGTTCCACTCGCTACACCGCCACTACTCACCGTCAGGGCCGTGCACGTATTGACTCCGACGACGATGATGGTCATGGTGGTGCCGAGACTGTTGCAGAAGGTGTTAGGGTTGTAGGAGGTGATGATATTGATTGGACGAACATCCAGGCAGATGACGTGTAGGTGTTGATCTTTCTTCTTTTTTTCTTCTTTTGGTGCTTTATGCCAAAGGGGGAGAAAATTAGAGGGGTCCAACAACTTTTCGACGCCATGGCCAGCAGTTGTGCTTGATGTCCTATTCGATGAGTGTTAGTCTTCACAAAGTGGAAAGTTTGAGAGTCACTCAAAACTCTAAATTGTGAAATAATACTACTATTTGACTTTTTATGTGGGATATGGACATATATTAATCTATGCTGTCACTTGTGATACAATTGTGCTAGAATGTATATCTTTATATGTATCACATGTTGTGTGGTGTCTGTTCTGATCTTTGCTGTTACAGCAAGTGTGGCTGTGCCGCACCCAGCTGCAACAGCAAGCCATGTTATGCATAAACTGTTATTTGTATCACGTTTTACATACCTGACACAGTATGCAGCACCCCACAGGAGCATGGATGTAGGGGCAGCCCCATCACTTTCACTAAAATGTGAATCTTGGCTTCTTATGGCAATTTGAGAATTCAATTCTCTATTCATATACTTAGGGGGAGGCTCTACACCCATGGCTTGAAAGTCTCAGTATTTATTTTATATCTTTTATAAGCTCTAATTGGGTTGTCATCAATCACCAAAAAGAGGGAGATTGAAAGTGCAATCAAGCCTTAATTATGGGTTTTGATGATAATGACCACGCAATTAGAGAACTAATGAGATTTATCGAGATGACAAGCAGAAAATTTATATTTGAGGATGCTACATGAAATGGAGGAGCCCCCAATTATAAATGTAGATGGCTTCAAACTTAAAGGAGGTTTAAATTCTTTTTATATTGAATTTGAGTATAGGAAAAGCCGTACTATAAAGGGGGCGCACAATGCGTAAGCTAATATGTGCTACCAAGTGCTCAAACAACCACATCCTTCCTCAGATTCACAGCCAAGACAGTTTACACTTCACTATTACCCTTGTTGTCTTGCATGGTGTGGGATCCAGCTCTCCCGACCCCTTGGTCGCGGGCTCCGGCTCGACCAACCCCTTGGTCGCGGGATCCGGCTCACCCGACCCCTTGGTCGCGGCTCCGGCTCGCCTGACCCTTGGTCGCGGGCTTCGTCTCGCCCGACCCCTTGGTCACGGGCTTCGTCTCGCCTGACCCCTTGGCCACAGGCTTCGTCTCACTAGACCCTTGGGTGCGGGCTTCGTCTCGCCCGACCTCGAGGACGCGGGCTTCGTCTCGCCCAACCTATTGGGTGTGGTGTCCGTTGTGGGCTAGGGGTATATATACCTTTCCCTTTCCTCCCCAACGGCTATCTACGATTTAAAGTGACCATTGGGGGCTAGGGGTATATAAACATTTCTCCTTCCTCCCCAATAGTAACCGAACAAGCTCTCTTCTTCCTCACTTCGGTATGCCCAAAACAGAGTAGGAGCTCTCTCTCTCTCTCACACTCCATTGTTGACCTCAAGCCCCCAAGCAAATCCATTGATTTTCTCATCAATCCTTGAGGAATAAGGGTCCAAAACTCGTGAAGGGGACCGTGACGCCTAAGAGGGGGGTGAATTAGGCAACTTAAAATTTTAACTCTAAACTATGGTCTCTTTTTCTACCCTTAGCAAAACCTATGCAAAAGATAAACTATCTAAATGTGCAACTATGGTTTTGCTAATGTGTTACTATCTCTACTGCAAAAGGAGTAATGTAATCAATGTAAATGCGGAAGCTAAAGAGCAAGGTAGAGATATGCAAACTCCCGTCGATGACTCCGGTATTTTTACCGAGGTATCGAGAAGCGTGCAAGCTTCCCCCTAGTCCTCGTTGGAGCCCCTCGCAAGGAATCCCTCACAAGGGCCAAGCTCCCGGTCGGGTAACTCTGTGGATAGCCTCGGGCCTTCATCACGCGCAAGTGGGTCTCCGACGTGCCTTCCGGCAAGCCTCTCCCGGATGCTCCCCACCGTCTTCACTATCAAGCTTCCGGCCGAAACGCCGCGGGCCTTGTTCCCTCCGGTACACGGTGGCGGCCACACCACAAACGCGGTTGGTGTGATCTCGCAATACTAGAAGGCCTTTCGATGTACAACAATGGTGCGCGCAAGCACCGAGTGGTAAGAGGTATGCAAACCTCACTAAACACTAGGCCTAAACCTAGAGTAAGCGCATAAGCGATGGTCTAATCAACCTAAGCACTTCGCAAAGCACCTATGCTAATCACCTAATGAATCACTAAGCACTATGCAAGTGGAGATTACTAAAATGGTGTATCAACACCCTAGATATGTTTCATCAGCTCCACTCCTCCCAAATGGCCGGTTGGGGGTTGTATTTATAAGCCCCACTGAGAAAGTAGCCGTTGGGGATGATATCCCGCATTTCTGCTACTGACCGGACGCTGGAGTCGTCCTGATCGGACGCGTCTGGTTGTCCTGGCCGTTGGAGCCGTGAACAACTGATCGGACGCTGCCAGCGTCCGGTCACTTGCTACCAGACGCGTCCGATCGCAAGTTCGCTGCTCTGGAACCTCTCTGTACTCGATCAGACGCTACTGTCCTGCGTCCGATCGGTTTTGTCCCCAGCGTCCGATCCAGCGTTCGGTCGCTGCTGCTGACGCCAGTTTGCTGAGCCTCTTCAACGGCGCGTCCGGTCCAGCGTACGGTCGCCTATAAGAGCTCGTTTCTTCGCGATCTTGCGTACGGCTTGGTTCCTATCTTCGTGCTTAGACTTTGCTCGATATCTTGGGTCTTCTCTTGTGCTTCTAAGGTCTTGATTATGGTGTTGATCATCGTATCATCACTTCGCCTTCATCCAAGTCACGTCTTGCACCCTATTGGACTACAAAACAAACATTTATAGATTCATTAGTCTAATTTGGTTGTGTTGGTCATCAAGTACCAAAATCCAAAGTAAATGGGCCTAAGGTCCATTTTCCTTACAACTCGATTAGAGAGCAGCTCTATTGATTCCCAAACTCTAAAGAGCACTTGGTTTACAGGTGCGGCAGTGCCGCGCTCACGAGCGGCAGTGCCACGGGTGAATTTGACTTCGGTTTGAGTTGAATTTTTATAGGCCTATTCACCCTCCTCTAGTCGTTGCAGAGATCCTACAAAAATGACAATTAAAAAGGGATGAAGGAATATTTTTTATATATATTTGGTTGAAGTTGAGTATATTTGACTTCTCAAGAAATGAGAAAGACAGTTAAAAACTGACGGACAATATTTGGTCTTGGTTAACTTGTTACCCTCATGGTTATATACCATAAGAAGAATTTTTTTTGCAAAGGTTTAATTGAGATTGATGTTTGGTTAGCGGCCATCGGTAGCCACGCCGAAGGTGGGGCGAGTTGTGGCGAGCCGCACATGTGGCGGAAAAATTCGACGCCACAATTTGTGGCTGCTTTTGTACTACGTTTTCTTGTGGCTGCCACACTTGTGTCAGGAACTAAATAAGCGTCCCAGATTTTATGGCGAGCCAAAGGTTTGGCGATATGCGGCCAGCATCCAAACGCACCCTTAGGCCCCGTTCGCTTCGTTGAAAAAATAAACCGAAACATTGTTCCGACTGATTTGTTTTGAGAGAAAAACATTGTTTTGGCTGAAAAAACAAGTTGACAAGCGAACATGGCCTTAGAGCGAGTATAATAAGAGTCTGTAAGAAAGCTGAATGGTGAGGTGGAGGAGAGAGGAGAGGAGAGAGATGAGAAGCGGATTGTAAACTTACAGCTAACTTAGACACAAAAATCAAGAAACTCTGTTAGAGAGACAGACGGGCCATGTATTAATAGTGAAGGACTGACCACTATATGAGTGGGCTGAGAGATAGACTGCAAGAATTCTTACAATCAGCAGCTGGCTGTATTATTAGCCTTACTCTTACACGATACTTTGGCAAATGTAATGTTTAAATAAAGAATTCCAGTCTCGTAGCTCACGAGCAGTATAGTTGTTTTCAGGCTTATGGGGTGTTTGGATCCGATGACTAAAATTTAAGAGATGTCACGTGAGGGTGTCGTATAGGGTGTTCGGATACTAATAAAAAAATAAATTGTAGAATCCATCATTACTCCACGAGACGAATTTATTAACCCTAATTAACCCGTCATTAGCATATGTTTACTGTAGTACTACATTGTCAAATCATAAACTAATTAGGCTTAAAAGATTCGTCTCCTAAATTAGTCGCAAGCTGTGCAATTAGTTTTATAATTAGTCTATATTTAATATTCCATGCATATATTAAACATCCGATAGAACAGCGATTAAAGTTTAGGAGGAGAAACCGAACACGCTTTTGCCACGTAAATACAACATAAAGTTCCAATGAAACTCTTTTTGGCGCCAACCTTCATTGGTTTGCCTTCTTCCCGCCTGAAATTTTACAAGCAGAAACAGTGGTCGGAGCGTCGGACAGTGCCCTGCACATCCTATCCTGCCACTGCCACCACTCTGATTCTTGCAGCTCAACACTCGCATGAATTCGAGCACTGACTTTTCAGATAGGACGCGTAAACACCAGCGGTTTGCAACTTTTTATATGGATTCTCGCCACTCGTCAGGCTCTCATTGCAGCCGAGAGCAGATGCAGCAAAAGCAACAGAGTACTGTGCCGACCTCTGGCACTGCAAGCCTTCCCATGCTTCTGTTTGACCACAGTGAATAGTACAGTGCTATACATACCGCATACAGTACCAATTTTTGAACTAATACCAGTCCTCGGCCTTGTTTAGATGCATCCCAAATTCCAAGTTTTTTCACTCTCTCTCCGTCACATCAATTTTTAGCCGCTTGCATGGAGTATTAAATGTAGGTAAAAAAATAACTAATTACACAGTTTAGTTGGAAATCACGAGATGAATCTTTTGAGCCTAGTTGGTCCACGATTGGACAATATTTGTCAAATAAGACGAAAGTGGTACTATTCATCGGGTTGAAATTTTTTCAGCATCTAAACGAGGCCCTAGTACAAATTTTCAAATACCAACAACAGTACGACAGCAAAATAGCTTTGGCTCATGGTTTTTACGACTAATAATCCGACTGATGCTGTTTTGTTGTAAAAAAAAACATTGTAACATGGTTGCTAAGCCGGGCCGATAAGTTCAAGCGACCAGTGCGTGCAATGGAGTATTACCATTCCATAGACAGATCAAGCTACATCGATCAGTGTTTCATGTCCACGTCTTCAAAAACACAGCATGCAGTGGCCTGCCGCGAGCAGCAGCAAACACCTACTGCCAGCATACATACGGAGTACCGTGTAGCACTAGTAATTGGCCTCGAAGTGTGTGCCGGTGGCCGGCCGGTGCAGCTAGCTGCCGTTCCTGCGGCCGCACTGATGGCCGGCAACCACCCTCCGCTCTGCATAAATGCCATCCTCCCCTTCCTTGTAGTATACCGTTGCTATGATGTGATTTGAGTGTAGTGTACGGTGGTGTGTGTATAAATACCATCCACAAATACGGCGTGGTTAGTTTGCTCCACGTCATGGGCTCAGTAACTAATCAATGGATCATCGATATACTCACACATTGGAGTATATGTACGAGTTAGACGCAATGTGTGTGGCTCGCCATGTTCATGTGGTCCGTGTCGCGAGGGCGACGCCGGCGAGGTCGCCGCCGCCGTACTCCTCCAGCACCACCAGCAGGTTCCCGCTTGGCTTCAGCCACGACCGCGGCACGTGGTACCTGCAATTGCAAATGTGCAGAAATGTCATGTGTGTTCTCAACAAGCTCGCGCCATATCCTCACTTCCCACGTTTGCACGCCACAGCTTTGTTTCTACGGAATACAGTACGTACCATCTCTGGGAGAGGTCGCCGCAGTTTGACATGCACTGGTCCTCGCGGTACGTCCCGGCGTAGCTGCACCGCCGGCAGCTGCCGGAGTAGGCCCTGTACGACCAGTACCTCCCGGCGTGGTGCCCGTTCACCCACATCTGGCCCTTGCCCATGCTGCCCATGTCCAGAGCCACCGGATCGTTCCCTGCCGGCGCGTTGAACAAGGCCTGTTCGTCACACCAAACAAGGATTCAGCAACACAAGTCACTTATCACTGCTGCCAATGCCATCTCTTCAGAAGTTCAAATCGCTAATGGAAGGACCTTGTGCCAAGTCAGTGGCTGTTTGCCACCGGGGCCGGCCCATTCCACGGCGGAGCTTCCAGTCACGGTGTGGAGGCCGAGCGACTCGCCTTTCAGGCCGACCTGCGCCAGGCAAGATTCAGTGTGATTCTGTGATGAGCTTATTAGCATTTCTGATGGAAGAAGGCATTTTTTCGCGGATGCCTGGATGGTACAAGCACCTGATATGTCCATTTCTGATGGCTGAGGTCCCTCTTCCCCTCATTCAGGCCGGAGAGGGTCACTGGCCCGAGGACGCCGACGTTCCACAACTCAAAATGGTTGCCATTGTTCTACATCACCACCATATTCGGCGTTACAAACATTTTTTAGAGTAAGATGATTTTTTATGATATTGAATTGGCCTGTGATCAATCAACTTACAGGAAGGCCCACTGCTGAGCTTAGGATGGAGATCTTGTTGCTGCCCTGCCACATCTTCACATGTCCATTGAACCTAAGTTTCGGGTTGTCATAGCCGCCATAAACAGATCCTACAACATAAACATTCTCTCAGTATAATCCTCGTACAGACCTGATTGGTAACAAAATGCTGCTAGAGAGAGAAGTTATTAGTACCATATGATCTCCCATTGACGAACACCTGCATCGAGTGTCCAGCGGAATACACAGTGAGCTGAGGCCACTGGCCAGACTTCAGGAATTGTTCATTGGCACCAATGTTGACACTGCAGTGAGCATAATTCAAAGTTAAGATAATCCATAAGGTTTCAGAAAGAAATGGTTCCAATGATCGATGAAGCCTTATCAAGGCCACTAGGCCAGTCAGTCACTCACTGGGTGGTGTACCACAGATAGTCTGATTTGTCCCATGTCAAGCTGAGTTGCTCGACCAGGCCATCCCTTGTAAACGCACTGTCATCCAGCGAGTTTGTGTCTTCGCTGTAGGACTGCCAAGCGAAGTGTAACACCGGGTTCATCTTCGGCAGCAGAGTTGGCTCCTTCACCTACACAATTATCACATTTTTCTCATTAGACTACATGATCCCGTTTGTCCTGTAGAGAGAACGAAAGATTCAGCCTTCAGTACGCTCTCACCGTTGCAGTGTTGAAGACCGCGGTTTTGCAGTCAGGCAGAATGCTGATGGACCAAGCAGGGAGGTCATAATGACGCCCATCAAACCTGATTTTCACAGCAGTCTTCATGTGGTAGTTCGACAGGAATGCGGCACAGGCTCCATTCTTCGACTTGAAGACATATGCCTGGAAAACAATTGATCGTTCCATCATCTGCTGATGTTTTCTTGTATTTGGCAACACATTGCCATGTGAGAAAATTCCGTAGCAAAAATTAACCTTCTCGTAGTTTCCAATTGATTGTATTGTTGGATCACCAGAAATCAACGCGGGCTCAGCCTGCTTGATAGCCCTGTGCAGGTCCCTCAGGTGACCCCATTTTGGTTGCCTAAGCAGACCTGAAATGTACATCCCAGACTTTTCAGGTCAGCTCAGCCCAACTCATGTGAACAAACAGGTAAAACCACGCTGTAAACTTCCCAACAAATATCTCTGGATGACAACCGATGGGAATTCAAGTTTGTCAAAGATGGCAATCACTGCATACCAAATTCATCGATGGGGCATCATAGTCATAGCTGGTTGCGATGAAGGGCCACCGGCCGTGCGCCCAAAGTTTGTCCCTCCATGGTACTGCATCAGATTCAGAATATGCAAATGTGGTGACAACAACAAGAATAGCATTGACTGCAACGGCAGTAATGGTGTGACCAGCATGGCCTCCTTAGTTTTCTTACCATGTAGTAGTTCACGAAGGAGCCTCCTTTCTGAATGAACCTCACCACGGCGAAGGCCAGGTCCTCCACAGGCCGGTGAGGCACCGCGCCACCAAACTTGGTAAACCTTTTGATATTGTAAAATTACAAAATTAGACCATTCTTAGATATCGAAACGTTTTCACGGGATCGGCATGACTTCTGGCACGACTTGGATCAAGAGAAGTACCATCCAGTCCAGGCTTCGGTCCACATGGTCGGCTTGTACTTCTTGTTCGGTGTGAAGTAGTCGCAATAGAAGCCGTTGCAAGTGTTGATCTGCAATGATCAATTCACACAATGTAAGAACCGAAAACAGTTAAGCTGCACATAAGAAATTCAGGTACTTGACACCAGCCAGCCACGCCACCGTTGATGGTGCAGGAGTAGCATGCAACCGAACATACCACAGGGTCCGGGGCATCATCCTGCTTGCACATCACCCACGGCACGCCGGTGTTGGTCCCAACAGCCATCTGTGCCGCCCAGTGAGCATACGGCTTGGCGCCACTGCCCACGACGGACTCCATTGGCCCGAACTCGTTCTCCACCTGCACATAGTGGGCGGATGAGGCTCTAGTTCTGCTCCAATTGCGAGTTGCATTGCAAAGTTGAACCAAAAATGTGACGGTGCACACCTGAGCCATGATGATTGGGCCTCCCTGCCACTCGAATAGCCCCTCCGACTTCATCATGGACACTATCTTCTCCACAAACTTCTGCATTGCCGCCTGGGGTAAAAAAAAAGAATCAGGCACATCCCTCCAGCCCCCCACCCACCCAATTGATGCAAAATGGAAGAAAGACAAAATCTTATCTCATTGCCATAACTGAAAACAAATCAAATCTCTTTGGGTGAAAGTGAAACTAGTACACTACCTTGAAGGGGCCATTGTCTGTCCTGAACCTGATGCCCGGCACATACTTGAGCCAAACAGGAAAGCCACTGAAAAGAACAGACATCGACTGCAATGTTAGCACATTACAGTAGTTCTAGCAATTCACAACCGAATTGCATTACAGGACCAAAAATTCGTAGTCTGCGAGAGACAAGAGTGTTGGTGGTGGTGGGTACCCAAAGTTCCACTCGGCGCAGACGTAGGGGCCGATGCGGAGGTGGACGTAGAGGCCGGCCTGCCTGACGAGCTTGACGAAGCGGACGAGGTCGTAGCGGTCGGCGAAGTGGTACTGCCCCTGCACCGGCTCGTGGCCGTTCCAGAAGACGTAGGTCTGGATGACGTCCAGGCCGCCGTCCTTGGCCTTCTGGATCAGCCCGGGCCACATCTGCATTCGACTCGGAGTCGGAGAGCAAGAACCAGTCAGTCAGTCGAGGTGAGAGCCGCCGGCCGCCGACCAGCTTCTGGTTTGAAGCGGCGCGCAACGGCAGGCAGGCAGGCGACCTGCATTTGGGCGAGGGAGGCGAAGAGACGGCCGGCCATGGACACGGAGGCGAGATTGTACGAGTACGGTACCTCGGGGGTACTTCTCGGGTAGTGGATAGAGCCGGAGATGAGGATGCGGCGGCGGCCGTTGATGACGAGGGAGCGGTGGTCGTACGAGACGGCCGCATTGGCCGCCGAGGCCAACAGGGAGGCCGCCAGGAGGAAGACAGCGAGCAGGATGCGACTACCGGCGCCGGCGCAGCTGCAGGCGGCAAGAAGACGCGGCGCTGCGGCCATGGTGCGTGCCCGCCGCCCACCTCACCGCTCCTCTCCTCCGAAGAGCAAAGCTCCCTGAGTCCCTGGCCTTTCTCCCTCCTGGAGTAGCAGTGACCTGCCGCTTCTTGGCCGAGCGAAGTGGCAACGGGGAGGGGCGGAGGGCGTAAGGTAGTGGCGTTTTTGTCGAGAGGGGGCGGCAATGGCGACGGGGGAGTGCGCGAGCTTTTATGCTGCTGCTCTGCTTTTGCTCGTTGTTTTATCCTTGTTTGTGCGGGTCGCTTTTGGATGGTTACCGCCGGCGGTGAGCTGCCGAGCTTGGGCCGTGGAGTGAGGCTTTTAACCGTCTGCCGTTATAAAAGATGGTCAAAGTCTAAGTATCACTAAACAATTTGAACGCATCTTAATGCCATCGTTGAACTTTTTTTTCCCTCCAAACCATTCCGTCCATCTTCTATTTGATTTTTACCGTTTGACAGTCCTGACATGTGGACCCGACCGATAGTGATATCCAAAATACCCTTCTCTCTGACCCAGTCCTCTCTCTTCTTTCTCTCTTTGCCTGGTGAGGCCAAGTTGTAAGTGACATGTGCACCTTCTTCCTCCGTCGCGCTCCTGCATCACGCTCCCAAAGCCGCCCACCAACTCGGCCGCCGTGCGCGATCCGCCCGCTCGGCCGCCCGTTCGCACACGTGAGGCTTCGCTCGGTCGCATCGTCCGTGTGCTGTCGGTGTGGGCCCTAGCAAAAAGCAGCGTGTAATCGACGCCATGGCGCTCAAGCGGTAGCCGCCGCAACCACCGGCACCTCGCGGGGATCGGCCATGCCGCTGCCTTGCGCGCTCGGCCCGTCTCGCAGGCGAGGGCCTGCGCGCATGGCGCGCCTGCTGTGGCCGGTGTTGTGGATCTTGAGGTGGGGCGGAGTGCTATGGGCGAGCCCGCATGCTGCCAGCGTTGAGAACGGCCCATTGCTCCGCCTCGGCCCATCCCCATTCGGGCGAGCTGGCTTCATTGGACGACTTCGCCTTTACCGGTTCGCTGATCACGCCACCACAGAGTTCAGAGTGCTCGTCCTCTCTGGCGGCACCATCCTGGGCCTCGTCTACAAGCCCCGCAACACGGTGGCCCTCGACGTCGCCACGCAGCCCTTGTCGCCTGGCCCGTAGCTGCGCGACGCCAAGCTCCGTCCGCCATGCTTGTGGTAGGAGATGACACGGTGGTCGTGATGGACAGCATCTCTGCGGCGCGATTGTCTTGCTTTGCTTTGAGGCGCTCGCCGCTGGCGTCCGTGCAGTAGTGGCTGGCGTGCCGACCCACTCCCAAACCCGCCCGTCGGCCCCTAGAGCCGATGGTGACAACTTTTACACCATGTGTGTCGTGGCCTACTTCGTGGTGGGTGCGCGCGTGTGGATCTCCATCAACGACGGCAGAGGCACCTTCTCCTTGGACGCCGAGCGCGGACATGGAGGAAGGAGGGAGGCCCGGGTGGCTCCGTGCCATGGCGTGCTGCTGTTGTGCGTGCGAGCTCAGCGTTCGATCACCACTAGGCGTGGGGGCGAACAAAGCCGTCGCGCCGTCGTCGAAGCCTCGCCAGTGGTGTGCGTGAAAAGGGGCCTTCGGCATCAGAATGGGCGCTCCCTGACGCATGCTGGGGGAGCGTCGGTGGTGGAGAGGCTCCGCTTGCAGGTGGTGGTGGAGCGGCCATGGGGGGTGGGCGCGTCTGCCCCGGCGGCGTCGTGCGGGAGAGACGGAGAGTAGAGCAGAGGGGACGGAGGTTGGGCGGGGATTTCTTGGTTGGCTGCTGTTGGTGGAGAGGGTGGACTGGTGGAGGGGATAAGGCCAGAGGGGCAGGCAGAGAGAGAAGGTTTGGGTGGCTGACAAACAGGCCCCACTATAAGGATAAAATGGTCATTTCATCTGCCTGATTGATAGCATCAGAGGCAAAACTGGATGAAATTGTGTAGAGGGCAAAAAAAAAAGTTTGATGATGGCACCAAAGTATATTCAAACTTTTTAGTGATAAGTAGGCTACGACTATCTTTTACAGTGGTACGGAGGTAAAAGGCTCGTGGAGTATGGAGTGTGTGTTCGTGCACGGGAATGGTGGAGTGGGTGGGTGCGAGAGAGATAAAGAGGAGAGGGGCTTTTATGGATGCTGCCAAACTTGCCAAGTGGAGCTCGAGCTGAGCTGACAGCCGAGTGAAGGCCGTCGTGATGAGCGAGAGAAGTGGAGCAACAAAGAGGTGGGCCCACAGCATTACAAGCACCTGCTCGTGTTCCTTTTTTTCTTTTTCTTTTTTGCGTTTGTGTTTTTTCCGGTGAAGTGTTGTAATTTGGGGCAGGCGGGGGCAGTAGCTAAAATTAGCGGTAAACAGATTTGCTAATAAACCTGCTAACTATTAGCAGGTGGGCTGTTAAGTATTAGTTTCATTAGCAGATTTAGAGTTGCTAACAAGTGTTAATAGTTCATATACACCATCAACTCACTATCAGGCATCTATTAACAGGTAGATCCAAATAGCACCTGTTAAAAAATAGCTAGCTAAAAATTAACAGCTAATAGCTAGATAATTTTTAGTGTTAATAAGTCGAAACAAGCCCGAAGGTTGAGAAGGGTAAATTATAGCATAGGATGCCTCTTCCTGCTCACATCCTAGCCACGTTGTTGTGTGTAAGCAAAGCATGTCTCCCGTTTGCTTGGTTGCCACGATAGTAGCAAATGATACAGGTTACCTGGCTTGTTGCTCCTCGTTTCCGTGTGAATGAAATGCAGTCCTCTCTATGTCCGGCTTTGTCAATGAAATGGTGTCAATATAACTGGGGTTTAAACTCTTTTGGACTGCATGAAATTGAATTGAATTTCTAAATTCTCTGAAGCAAACAATCTCTTTGACTTGGAGTATCTAGACTATATATATACACTAAAATAACAAACATTTTTGTCTTGAGAAATACTAGGTTTTTTTCTTGAACACGCAAAAGGTTTACATGTCATTATATTAAAAAATGAGAAGCTTTGTTACAAAGCACTTCGCCCACGCTGCAGGGGGCTCAAAGGATCAATGAAGCTCATGCCCGCCCTAAGGCCATACTAACTAAGCTAATACTAGGTTCCATAGCACACGGTAGCTTTACTAGTTCTTTAAAAACGCATAAAAAAGAAACCAATAAGTTGATGAACAGGGGAATAAATAAATAGGTGCTGTACAAAACATGTTTCTAAACATGTTTAGAGAGACGGACACTAGCGCAATACTGTTGTGACTTGTGAGTACGTCGAGAGATAACGAAATTTAGGCGTTTATTTCCTCTCCATCAAGTTTACTCCTTATCATATCGGATATTTCGACACATGCATGGAGTATTAAATATATACTAAAAAATAACTAATTGTATAGATTACGACTAATTTGCGAGATGAATTTTTTAAGTCTAATTAGTTTATGATTTGACAATATGGTGCTACAGTAAACATATGCTAATGAAGGATTAATTAGGCTTAATAAATTCATCTCGCGGATTACCGACAGATTCTGTAATTTGTTTTTTTATTAGTATCCGAACACCCTCATGTGACACCCACATATGACACCCGATGTGACATCCTTAAACTTTACTCCGTGGATTTAAACACCACCTACTTTTGATATTGTTATTTAATTAAAAATCCCTGAAAAGGCCATTAAAAGAACTCTGACATGGCTGTGACTGATTTGTAGGACTAATTTGTTGTAAGAGAAAAATACTGTTCCCATCACTGAAAAGTAGGACTGATTCTAGCTGATAAGCTCAAGCGAACAAGAAAGTGACGCTGCTGGTGGGCTTTGGTTCTGGCCAAACATGTTTAAAATCTATCCACACGGTATTACTACATTTTTTATTATCAATATTTTAATTTTTCACCCCGATGTAATGCTGTTAAGCATTAACAAATTTTTCCTTTATATTATAAAAAATATCAACTTTTGACAGGATTAACAGTACTGTATTCCTTATAGATAAAACTTTTGTAATATAAGACCATTTCTTTTTTAGAGTTTATTGTGGTATTCTCAAATAACTGTAAGCCATTCATTTAACTAGATAGAATTATCTATTACTTTCTAATAGGTAACATGTGAAATATATATTTGATTAATTTTTTTATTTTGTAAAGTAGGATGAATAAAGAAAGTTTTAGCTCTATAAATCTTTCTTTTAGATCTAATTGATGCATGTGATAATCCTCATATCAATTTGAGCTATAATCCTCACATCTTTCTTTTAGCTTTGTAAGTTAGATATTTTTCCATTCCTTTTACAATTGATGTGAGGATTATCAATCCAAATCTATTTTGCAGGTTCTATTCAGGAGAGCCACTGGTTTGGTTTCGGACCAATTTACAAATGTATGAGGATCGACATAGCGCACATGGTGGGAGGCTTGCAAACTTTGGTGACCATGATAGTGAGACTATTTGTATCCTATGGATGGCCTTTGTTATTTAGAATTGGCTTCTGAGTTGTTTTTGTCATAAAAACTTTATTAGCCAAGAAATATTGAGTTGTAATGAATTTGTCTGATTCCTCCTCAAAGGATGAATCCGTAAAAAAAATTCCATTATTGCCTGAAAAAAAATGTGCATGTCAAAATGGAAATTCACATTTGTTTTGTCTTTTCTCCTTTTCCGAAAGAACCTTTTTTAATTCTAAAAACAGTTCTTATTATATAGATTATTCTTCTAAGCAGTAGTAGTACTAGTGTAAAGATCTTTTTGTCCTAAAGAAAATCTTAATACTGCTCTGTCTCCACTAGGTAGGAAAAATTCTAGGGCAATAGCGTCATCCATGCATCTACATATTATATATAATTGTTTGGTACCAATGCAAAGACATTCGTACACGTCAGGAAGTATGTTATTGTTTAGTGATTCCATTCGATAAGACAAAATCAGTAACGCATGTGTCCGAGATCCGATTTTGGCTTATGCTAATCATCAAACGCATCAGGTAGTGTGGGAGGTACCATCTAAGCATGCACGTGATGTGAGCGGTCATTGTAGAGTGGAGTATTATCCCCCGCCACACATGCCACTGTCGCTTGCAAAGCATCTAATGGTCGTAGGCGATGCCTATTTTCAAGGCTGGCCAGACTATTACTGATACATAGCACCACGTGAGTCTTATTCAGTTTTCATATGTGCACCAGCTAGAGACAAAACGGAGGGAGGATGAGAGAAAGCTTGAGGCCAAGCTATCTGCCTTAGTGTTAAACTCAAGCTTTGTTCGCTGTTCTGTGTTTTTTCTCTTAAAACCACCTTTCATGTAACTATTGATCTGCTACTTGGGTGTCATCTGTTTCTGAAATGAGTCTTCTGAACTCTGGATCAAATCGTTCACTCTCTGTTTTGTCGTGGAATGTGCGCGGCCTAGGCGACCCGAATAAATGCAATGTTGTACGTGATGCAATTTCTTCTGCTAACCCAACTGTTATGTGCGTCCAAGAATCAAAATTGCACAGCATCGATCAGTTCAAAATCAAAACCTTCCTACCCCCTCAACTTGCCTGCAGCTACAAATACATACCAGCCGTCGGGTCCAGGGGTGGCATTGTCCTTTGCTCGAGCCAATCTTCTATCGGGTCTGCTTTCGACTTCACTCTCAAAAACCACTAGCTCACTACTCTTCTCGTCAGCACGCTGTCTGACCACTCACTCACTGTCACAAATGTCTACGGTCCGTCAGACCATCGTCACTCTAGCGACTTTCTTCGTGAACTTCATGACCTATCCTCCAATATCAATGGCCTCTGGGTCATCATCGGAGATTTCAATCTTATTTGGTGGGGGGATGAGAAAAACAACGTCAATGTCAACATCCCTCTTATGAACACATTCAATGACACCATCAACTCCTTGGGGGTGATGGAAATCCCACTGCTTGGACGTAACTTCACCTGGTCCAACGGCCAGGAACCTCCAATCCTAGCCAAGCTTGATCGAGCAATTGGTCAACCTCGCCCACACTACTACCTTCCACGATACTTCACTCTCACCCGAGGCAAAGCCAACATCCGACCACACCCCCGTTGTTTCTTTCCATGTCCACCTCCATTCCGAAATCCGGTGTTTTCCGCCGAGAATGCTTGGTGTTGCACGTCAAAATTTCCTACAAAGCGTCCTTCTCTGCGTAATGGAAGAAGGCGTGTATGCATGATGCGGTGGGTCGACTCTTGACTTGTCTCAAGTCGGCTAGAGCCACGACAAAGGTTTGGGCACGGCGTTTTAGGGCGCCTCGCCAAATAATTTCCAACTGCAAATTTATTATCCTCTTACTTGATTCCTTTGAGGAGGAGCGGGCTCTTTCTTTTGATGAGTTACAGGCACGCAAGACTTGTATTGACTGCCTCGCCCAAGCAATCAAAGAGAAAGCGACTTCATCGGAAGCGGCGTAGTAAGTTCCAAAGCAATCGGGGAAGGCGATGCAAACACTGCCTTTCATCATGCCCAGGCCACCGTCCGTCTGCGAAACAACTCCATCCGATGGGTTGAAGTGCACGGCTCGGTGATTGCCAACCATGACGGGAAAATACAAGCTCTCATCAACTTTTTCAGCTCCATCATCGGCGAACCAGGGACCTCAGCCTGGAACTTTGATGTGCATGCTCTCTTCCATGACAGATAGCGGCCGTCCAGTGAGCTCATCGCTCCTTTCTCTGAATTGGAAGCCTTCGAAGCTCTAAAATCCATGGACAGATCAAGTGCACCGGGCCCCGACGGTTTCGGACCTTCTTTTTACAGGGCGGCTGGAGCAGTATAAAGTCGCAAGTCGCAGGTCATGGACTTCTTGCAAGCCTTCCAACAGAGGCAAGTGCAGCTAGAGAGGATCAACCGTTCTTACATGGTGCTTATCCAAAAAAGCCTGGAGATGTAGCTGTGGACGCATTCAGGCCAATATGCCTACAAAATTGCTCCATCAAGATACTTAGCAAAATGCTCACAAGAAGACTGCAGAAAGAGATTGGGAACTTGATTGACCTACACCAAACAGGCTTCTTAAAGGGTCGCTCTATCTCTGAAACTTTCGTCTTTGCAGTTGAACTGATTCAGACTTGCAACAAAAGGAGACTGCCGACCTTGGTGCTTAAGTTAGACTTTGCGAAGGCCTTTGACACATTGATTTGGGAGAGCTTGGACACTATTCTAAAGGCCAGGGGGTTTCATGACAGATGGTGTGCTTGGATGCGGGATATCCTATCCTCATCGAAATCGGCGGTGCTTGTTAATGGCTGCCCGGGCCCTTGGATTACATGCAAACGGGGCCTGCGATAAGGTGATCCGTTGTCGCCCTACCTCTTTCTTCTGGTGGCTGACTCTCTTCAGGCTATGATTCGGTCGAAGAGCGACAGTGGGAGTCCGTGGATGAGTGATGACCCATCATGCGCAGTTCTTGATGATGCTGACGATACTCTGCTAGTTCTACGGGGTGATGTTGCTGATGTCCAAGCTTTGAAGAATATCCTGCAAGCTTTCTCAGAGGCCACAGGTCTAAAAATCAACTACAGCAAGAGCACCTTAGTCCCCATTCACATGGACGTTGGCTTGGCAGCAGACTGTGTCACCATAATGGGGTGTGCCCACCAGTCTTTCCCTCAAAACTACCTTGGCCTCCCTCTATCGGCCTGAAAAGCTGCCCGATCTCGGCTTTCTCAACGTATGTCGATAGGGACCGACAAATTCCTCTCCTCCCGCAAGCTTCCCTACTCAATACCATGGGCGAGTCATTTTGATCAACTCGGTCCTAGATGCTGTTGGTGTACATCATGTCAGCAATGTAGATTCCTCAAGAAACCATCTCCCAGATAGACAAATGCCGCCGCTCCTTTCTTTGGGCCGGCAATAAAGAATTTTCAGGCAGCAAATGTCTTGTGGCCTGGACCAACGTTTGCACGACAAAAAGAACTTGGGGGCTTGGAATCGGGGACTTTGGCACTCACAACATCTGCCTTCTTTGCTTAACCTTGTCCACCGCCTCCCTCATCGCTACCGATGCATCGGCATGGGCACGATGGATCAGGGTAAGGCGATGATATTGCAAACATGAAAGGGGAAAATCTTGGACATCACTTTGGGAGCTACTTGATCCATCGCTACCACTTTACTAAGCTAAGCGACAACGGTGGAATTGGGGATGGCGATCAACTCTTCTCGGACGAATATCTAGAATGGTGGCGAGGCGTTGGAAGATCGTCTTCCACGGCTCTTCTCCCATTGCACCAAGAAAGATTCAACGGTGTAGCAAGCTATTAACTCCAACCTTCATGGCTGCTTTGTAAATCGAATGTCAACGCGGGCAAATGATGAGTTGCGGCAGACTTAAGGTTATCCTCTAACAAACCCAATTGACGGATCAACGGACACACGGCCGTCGAAGATTGATCGGACGAAGGACAGGCTCGACACCTTGGCCATCTATGAGGCTACTCAAAGCCCAAGGACATCAAGATGACCCCTCTTGGCTTTTTATCGGAAGAACGCGATGCCACCTCGAGTTCGAGATGTTCTTACGGCTACTCCTCGAGGTAGAATCCAATCTTTGGGCAAACCTATACCGCAAGAACATCATGGACACCTTAAAGCGCCTCGTTGCGGAATGGATGATGAGACGCTGATCACCTAATCTTTGAATGCCCAATCGTTTGCCACGATTCTGGCGGGTGCTCGAAATACTGACTCGATGGCCTACATTGTAGTAAGCGGCACCATATTCAGAGAGTGTCTGGAATCCCCGATGACCAATACAGTGCCTTCATCATGATGTGCTGCTGGGTGCTTTAGAAACGCCAAAATGCGTTTGTTTTCAGAGATGAAGTGATCCCTATTAGAACCATTTTTCTACAATGCAAATCTGAATCAGCAAACTAGAAAGCTCGTATGCCAAAGAGAAGCAAGCGAGTTGCTGAGGATTGGAGCATGGTTCTCCAAATGGCAATCAACTCGGTCCCTATGTAATATGTCTTATGGAATCTGTCTAGATGCTCTGAAATCCTAGCGAAAACCCCCTATACAAAGTCCATGTAATCATGTAACTTGAGCTTTACTTAATAAATCAGGTGGGGATCAATCCCCCCGTTGAAGTGTTCAAAAAAAAGATTTATCTAACAATTTGTCTTTAGAGGATATCTGTGAAGGCTAAGGAGAGCTAGTTCTAAGTGTCGTTTGATGTTCTTAGGGCCTGTTTGGTTGGTGACCAAAACTTGCCACGCCAAAGGTTCGTCGTGCCACAATTTCTTCGGCAGCTGTTTGGTTCACTGCCACACCTAAGGCACGCCACACTTTCTTAGCACCCTGCCCCACATGTTATATACTCACCACACTTTCTTTGGCAGCCACAGTTTATCGAAGGTTAGACGTGGCTAGTTTTGGTCACCAACCAAACATGCCCTTAATTTCTCATTTAGCCGTACTATAAATAGGGTATGAATGGGTAGCTTCGCCTAGGATCATCCATGTTTTCTGTTTGGTTGGGTTACATAAAAGTGGGATCAAACTTTGACACTTGAGGCTCATCTATAAGGTTTTTCCATTTATTTCTTGTATCTTTGCTTATACCTTTCTCCCCCAACGGTCGATATCGTTGTGCTCGCCGAGCGCCTCCGCCGTCCTCTTCGCGCCCCTTACTCCTAGCTCGTCAATCTCATTGTGCTCGCCGAGCGCCTCTGTCGTTCTCTTCGTGCCCCTTACTCCCCGCTCGTCGATCTCGTCATGCCCCTTTCTCTCCATTCATCGATCTCGTCACGCCCCAGCACCTCCAGCGATCTTGTTGTGCTCCAAGCGCCTCCACGATCGGCACACCTACCCCCACTCCACACCCCTGACGCCCATGCCTCCACCCCCCAGAATCCACACCTCTACCGTTGTGAAATCCGTTGAAATCTAGGGAATGCCTTCGCCTCGGATCTTTATGGTCACTCATTTCTCAAATATTTAGTTGAATCCATAATTATGACCCGATAGTGAAGCTTTATTTTTGCCAACTCATGCACACCTAGCAGTGATGGTGCAACAAGAATTACACTGTTCGTTTGCTAAAAAGTATTACTAAAGTAGTGCGGTAGAACAGAGCGTATATGTTCTGCTAGCTTAGATACGCAGCCTGCAAGTACAGACGCGTTTCCTCCCGTATGTATTTATATATTTCTTTATCGATCGATGATCGATCCGGCACTCGTACCTCTTGAAAGAAAAGAAAAGAAAAGAGTAGAGTAGATGCGTGGTGAAAGCGAAAGACCAAGAAAGAAGCACATCGGCGTACGCCTTTGATTGTTCCATGCATCAAATACCCGCTGTACCAGTGAGGCACATTGTTGATACTCCTTCCTGAAAGAAAAAGGTAATTGTCGGTGTTTCCAACCACTGATGAGTAAATTTGTATCTGCGCGTCTGGTCTGGATGGTGTGCTCGGAGGACACAAGGATTTATACTGGTTCGGGCGGAATGTCCCTACGTCCAGTCTGTTGTTGCTCGTGTTACCGGCACTAGTTTGTAGTATGAGTTACAAACAGGCGAGAGAGGGAGAAGGTCCCAAGTCTCTGGTGAAAAGATCGAACAGAGTTGAGTCTTGTTGAGCTCATTCAGCCGTGTCCTTGTCCCTCCTCAGGGGGCGTCCTACTTCCCCTTTTATAGGTGAAGGGGAAGGCGCAGGTTACCGAGAGATAAAAGAGAGAGAAAAGGGGGAAAGCGAGGGAGAAGAAGGCCTCCAGGGCCGCCGCATCCTTCTTCTCCCTCATGCGGGTCCCATCGACGTTGTAGATGGCGATGGGGACGGCTCCATGTCGGGCTCCTGTTCACCACTGGTGCCATGCCTCGACGTCATCAGCCGGTCGTGGCATCCCATCCCGCCCCGACGGATGGCGTGGTGGACCGACGTGCCTGTCAGCGGCCGTACGGGGATTTGGCAGCACAGCGACCACGCACCGTGTCACTATTGGTGATGCGAACCCTTGGGCGTGGCCTAACGTGGCCATGGGTCATGTCGAGACGTGCCCGCTTTCCTCCCAGTGTCAGAAGTTTGACCCTGGGGTCGTACCCTTAGACTCGTAGTGGTTGGAGGCGGTATGGGCCCCCATCGGGCGAGACGAAGCCCGCGCCCTCGGGGTCGGGCGGGACGGAGCACGTGCCCTCAGGGTCGGGCGAGACAGAGCCCGTGCCCTCAGGGTCGGACGAGACGGAGCCCGTGCCCTCAGGGTCGGACGAGACGGAGCCCGTGCCCTCGGGGTTGGGCGACACGGGGCCCGTGCCCGAGGGGTCGGGCGAGATGGCTCCCGTACCCTCGTGATCGGGCGACACAGGGCCCGTGCCTGAGGGGTCGGGCGAGACAGAGCGCGTGCCCTTAGGGTCGGGCGAGACGGAGCCCGTGCCCTCTGGGTCGGGCGAGACGGCTCCCGTACCCTCGGGGTTGGGCGACACGGGGCCCGTGCCCGAGGGATCTGGCGAGGCGGAAACCGTCCCTTCGGGGTCGGTCAAGACTAAAATGCATCATCGATTATCTAGGCGAGTTTGTCGTCCGCGGTTCTCAGATCCCTTCGTCGGGTATCCCTAATACTGATACCCGACAGTAATGCAGTGCAGGGGCATGCATGCACTAATTATTGTACTGTGAGTTTGGTTTGCTTAATCGGGGTCACCTGAACTTGCCGCCTCAGCGGTTGCTAGGCTGCTAGCTGGCTTATCGTGCTGAGGCGGCCATTGATAGAGCTTGATAAGTACACTGTACATGGCCGGCGATTGGCTGTGAAGCTTGTCACGCGTAGTGCCTGCTTCGATCCTACGCCTAGCTACAACAGGAAAGAAAGGTCACGAGGATCGGGCGTGTATATGTGCCACCGGCCGGCACCGAACGTATCTATATCTAATAATAAAAAGATTAAATTTTCGGTTATTTTTTTCGTCTATTCATTTATTTTTATCCGTCCCTTTTGACTACCGGACCATGGAGAGTTTCTTTCGTTCGGACTTATATATAAAATATGTGCTCATATAAGTTAGATAGCTCTTGTCTAACACGATACAGAGTCCGATTCTAATATATATATAGTTTTAAGTAATATGGATAGCACGAAATCTTAATCAAATAGATCTCTCCTATCCTAAATCTGAATAAGAATTTTAATATAAATAGAAAAGGAATAAAGGCAAAAGTTCCGCCTTTTTCGGTGTGCATTTTTTTTCGTCGGGCCGAAAGAGATAAAAAAAACAAAGCACGGCACGCATGTCCGACGCGTCTTCGTTTTCCCAGTCCGCTCCGCTTTCCCCCGAATCAAACCGAGTCCTGCAGGCAGTTAAGTCCCTACAAAATAATATTACGTAATCTCTTTATATATTACTATAATTGTCCTGGAATCCATCTATATTATACAAATCATAAAGAGAGTTTGAGTCGGTTGCCCAGTCTGGAGATATCACGATCTCCTGTAGCTACCTAAAATCAAAGGACCTGTTCGTTGGTTGGTGTTGGTGTTGGTGTTGGTGCTGGTTTGGGTTGGCTGGTGCTGATTTTTTTAGAGGAAAACACTGTTGGCTGACTGGATTAGGCTCGCTGAAACCAACCAGCGAACAGGCTGAAAAGCAAGTCGCTTATACTATATCTATGAAAAAACACCAAACCAAAGAATTCTGAAGCAAATCAAACGCCCCAAACTAAGCGAGGAAAAAAAATCATGAAGCAGGCAGCGCCCGTCGGCTAGCGATAAAAAAATTCATGAAGCAAGCAAGCGCCCGCCGTCCAACCGACTATCCAAGCGCAACGTCGATCGGGGATGGGGCAAGTCCGTTTGGGGACTGCGAGGCTGTGTTTCGTCTTCTCCGGCATGGACGACAGGCTCCTCGAGGACGAGCGCGGGGACGAGCCTGGGGATGACGAGGCCAAGGAGGATAAGATCGCTGGCCGCGAATTTTTTTTTATTTTTAACTTTTTTCTAAAACAAATTCTAAATCTAACGTCGCTACTTTTTATTTTCAAATTTAACACTTTTAGCCACGCTAAAGTCCGTGGCGCTGCCCAAATACGCTGCCGCACCACATGCATCGGCGTGACACGATCTGCCATGCCGGACAACGATTTTCACATGGAAATCCTTGCCGCGCCACTGCTGTTGGCGCGGCTAGCAGCCGCGCCATCCAAACTGGCGCGACATGGCACAACTTTAGAAAAATTGTATCTTTTTCGTACGATCTCGATGAAAATGATCTTTATATAAAAATTATAGCTCTCGATGAAATCTATAACTTTTTAATTTTGAGTTTTTTCATCGGAGGTCGTTAAGATGCTCAAAAAAATTAAACAAAGTTTCAGCAGTATATTAATTGCGTACAAGTGCCTGTCGTCTTGGAAAAAATCATCAGCCTGTTCGGTTGGCTGGTTCGTTTCGTTGCTGGTTCATGAAGAAGTACTGCTGGCTGGTTTGTGAGAGAAAAATACTGTTCCGACTGAAAATTTACGATCGTTTACGACAAATCACAGCCAAACGAACAGGCTGCATATCGTTCTTACATGGTATCAAATGGAGATACTTTCTATATGAAAGTTGTAGCCCTAGATGGGGTCTAGAAATTTGTAGTTTTGAGTTTTAGTATTTGAGATCATTAGGATGCTCAAGAAAAATAATATAAAGTTTCAGCATCTTTTAATTGCGTACACGCTCTTATCGGAAAAATCATATCTTTCTTATACGGTGTCAAATGGAGATACTTTCTATATGAAAGTTATAGTCCTCGGTAGGATTTACAAATTTATAGTTTTGGATTTTTGCATTTGAGATCATTAAAATGATAAAAAAATAATATAAAGTTTCAGCATCGTATTAATCGCGTACACGCGCTTGTCGTTTTGGAAAAATCATATCTTTCTTACATGGCGTCAAATTGATATACTTTCTATATAAAAGTTATAACCCTCGATGGGATCGACAAATTTATAGTTTTGAGTTTTGCATTTGAGGTCGTTATCTTCGGCGCGTGATGTGACTGATTACTTATCGAAAGTCGACTCAGTACTTCAAATACTACTAAAAAAAGGACGAAGATGATTGATTTGTTAAACTAGTTTAGTCACACACTATTACTATCTCACTACACTTTCGTCATTGCTTCGCATAAAAGTTTTATGTAATGATGGTGTCGGTGCGGCACCAACAGGATACCCCGCAAGAAAGAGAGAAGATCTAGTCTAACTAGGATTCTTCCCATGTAATCTTAGTAGTAGTATTTTGTAATCCTACTAGGAACTCTCATTGTAAACCGACTAGGAATCTGACCTCCTGACTATATAAAGGAGGGCAGGGTTCCTAGAGAGAGGAGGATTTCGACAACACAATCAATCCAACGCAAAGGCTAACGCCGACTGAACGTAGGGCTATTACTCGACCACAGTCGAGGGCCTGAACCAGGATAAATCGACTGTCTCTTGCGTTCACCGTCAAGTTCCGCATACGCTGAAGCCCGAACAATACTGCCCCGGGGACCCCTGTGGCAGGCTATCGGTGGTAAAACATCAACAGCTGGCGCGCCAGATAGGGGATTTCGGCGAATTTGCATCCGAGAGCTCGATGAACCTCAACAACATGATCTTCTCAACGGGATCAACTTTCATCTTCGGCTCATGGATCTGCGAGGCGGACAACAATGGCAAGCTCCAAAGTCGTCTCCTCGAAGATTCGAAACACCATAAAGACTATTCTATTCCGACGACTACGACAGACCAAATCTCCGGAGGATTCGCGCAGCTCATAATGTCCGATTCAACTCAGGTTCCGCGGCTTTACGCATCCGACTCGAATTCGAGCTCCGCATCCGAGTTGGAGTCTTATTCGAGTCCTTTCGGGAAACTGAGTTCTTTTCCGATGGGACTTAAAAACGCGGCCCTGACCTATCAAGAATACAACTCGGAATATGCGCAGAATCTTTTCAAGAAGTTAGATCTTCCTCCACTCGGACTCCTCAACATGGCAACATCTTATCAGGCACGGCTCAGAGAAGTCCTCGATCCAGTACTAAGAATGCCACTGAAGGGAGCTCAGGAAGGTCTCGTCCTGACTATAACATCTCAAGACTGCATCGTTCACTGGCCAGACTCTGTTCCTGAGGATAACAGTACCCGACTGGACAACGCAACGACGACGGCTATTCTACCTTACCAAGAAGGAGACTCGATCTGCGACCTCAAGGCATCTACTAAAGTCATCAGCAACCCCGACAATATGAAAACTAACGCCAATAACAGAACGGTTCACGCACGGGAAGTACTCATGGTTCGACGTCCTCGGTCACCATTAAATCCCCCAGAAGCACCCGATGTCAGGTCATCAGATGAATTAGAATCCAACATATCATCCTTTGCCCGAGGCTACGATGGAAAACCGAGAGTCGAGACAAGCTAGAGAAAAAAAAAAACAAGTTGAAGCAAAGGCGCCAACACCGTGCTAAGCGCAAGTAGAGGAAGCTGGATCGAGATCTGAGTCGAGTTGGTCGAATACGACAGAAGAAAATCACAACGAGAAGTCGAAGAAAGACGCACGGCAAATACGCCTTACGATAAGATTCGAGAAGCATTAGAAGAACTCGAGCAACCTCACATCCGGTGAGAAGTATGAACAGCTCAGGACTTGCTCCGGCCGACGATCCCGAGAACGCATGAAGAGAGAGCACTCGATAGATCAACAACCCATAGGCAAGAAGATCAAAATCAAAGGAAGTCCACTTTGAAAAAGACTTGGGCCAAGTGGAAGTCATAACGGAGAAAGTAGGAAGGATCAAAGTCAAGGCCACCGAATTGAACAACCAAGAAAGACCGGAGTAGGGGCGCCGCCTGAGACGGCCTCACAAAATTATTCCCATCAAAACAATGGTTGGCGGAAGGAGGTGCGAATCGAGAATCGAGAGAAAGTTTAACACATGATGATTCCCCCATTTTGCGAATAGGCTTGCATCAATACGATTACCTCACAAGTTCAAACCATCCAACCACTCTAAGTATGATGGCAAAACTGAACCAAGGCAATGGCTCAGAATATATTCACAATCAATTGAACTAGCTGGAGGAGACGATGATATCAAGACCTGTTCTTTCCCATGGCCCTGGAAGCCATGCCCCTCCAATGGTTCGACAAATTAAATCTAGGATCAATCAGAAATTGGGAGGACTTGCAAAGAGCTTTTTGTGAAAATTTCGCAGGAATCATTACACACCCAATCACTCATGCAGAACTGAAAGGACTCAAGTAGAAGGAAGGTGAAAGTCTCAGAGATTACTATCGATGATTCGGCGAACTACGGGCTCAAGTGCATGACATCACCGAGCGAGAAGTAATTGAAGCTTTCTCTCACAGAATCATGGCTAGGTGGTAATTTCAAGACTTCTGTAAAGAAAATCCAAGAAACAATGAAGAATTCAGACGAACAGTAGAAAAGATGATTACTGCAGAAGAAAAAACACGAGAGAGGTTCCCGGATAGAAGCAACCAAGACAACCTGGACAAGTAAAATCATCGAAATAGCAGACATCAAGAAAGAAAACATAGACCAGACAATACCGTGGCAATGGCTGACAAATCAAAGAAGTTTTCCAAACCCAGAGGATATGATGACATTGAAAAAATACGTTGCCCATTGCACCCTAATGGGAGGCACACCATCGAAAATTGCTACACCTTCAATGATCGATACACAAGAAAAGATAGCAAGGAGAACACCAAAGAGGACAATCAGAAAAAAGATGAAGACAACCACGAAGACAAAGGATTCCAAAAACTTAGGGGAACGGTAGCAGTAATCTTCTCTGGGGCTCCAGATTGCAGAAGCAAACATAAAAAAAACTAGCACTACGGACTATCATGACAGCAGAATCGGCTACTCCAAGATATCTCAATTGGTCACAGTATCCAATCCAATTTACCAAAGAAGACCAATGGACTAGCATGGGAAACGCAGGCCATTATCCACTGGTTCTAGATCCAACTATTGCGTTATGACTGTCACCAAAGTACTAATCGACGGGGGAGCCGGGCTCAACATCATCTTTTCAGAAACACTATGGGACTACAACTCGCCGGGATGATTACACCAACAAGTACACCTTTTTACGGCATAGTACCCGGCAAAGCAGCCATGCCACTTGGACAAATTACTTTACCCGTTACTTTTGGAACTCCTTTGAACTACCGAACAGAGTTCATCAAATTTGAGGTTGTAGACTTTGATTCGTCGTATCATGCAATCCTCGGATGCCCAGCAATAGCAAAATTCATGGCAATACCACATTATCCGTACTTACTGCTTAAGATGCCAGGACCCAACGGTGTCCTTTCTCTTCAAAGTGATTTGAAGCGTGCTTTTGACTGCGACGTTCAGGCAATCCAAATTGCAGCCAAAGCACAAGCCGAAAATAGAAGAAAAGAAATAGCCACAATTGCTGCAGAGATAAGCCAAGAAGAACTAGAAATACCGGCTAAAAAGCCCAGTATCATCGCACCACCAAAAGAAGCCGACGTCAAACAAATCGACCTGGGCACTGGCGATACCTCCAAGACAGCAACCATCAGTGCTCACCTCTCGGCAAAATAGGAACTCGCGCTCACCAACTTTCTTCGGGACAACAAAGATATCTTCGCTTGGAAGCCGGCCGACATGCCAGGTGTCCCAAGAGAGTTGGCTGAGCACATAATTGATATTAATGAAAGCTCCAAGCCTGTAAAGCAACGGCTACGACGATTCTCACCTGACAAGAAGGCAGCAATTAAAAAAGAAATCACAAAGCTAATGGCGGCCAGATTCATTAGAGAAATCCTTCATCCAGATTGGCTAGCAAACCCAGTTCTAGTACAGAAAAAGAACACGAACGAATGGCGCATGTGTGTTGACTACACAGATCTCAACAAGCACTGCCCGAAAGATCCGTTCGGGCTGCCACGTATTGATCAGATAGTTGATTCAATAGTAGGATCCGCCCTATTATCCTTTCTTGATTGCTATTTAGGGTATCACTAGATAGCATTAAAAGAGCAAGACCAGAGCAAGACATCTTTCATCACCCCGTTTGGTGCCTACTGCTACAAGACCATGTCATTTGGACTCAAAAACGCTGGAGCCACCTACCAAAGAGCTATCCAAACATGCCTTGGCAATCAAATCGGTGAAAACGTAGAAGCATATGTAGATGACGTAGTTGTAAAAACAAAGAACCCGGATACACTGATTGATGACATAAGACAAACCTTCGAGAACCTGAAAAAGTGAAGATGAAAATTGAACCCGAACAAATGTGTGTTTGGGGTTCCTTCAGGACAACTACTCGGTTTCTTGGTCAGTCATCGCGGAATCGAAGCAAGCGCCAAGCAAATTAGAGCCATAACGGAGATGGGCCCACCTAGAAACATCAAAGATGTGCAAAAGCTAACGGGCTGCATGGCGGCACTCAATCGTTTCATTTCAAGGCTCGGTGAAAAAGGGTTACCTTTCTTTAAACTACTAAAGAAGATAGATAAGTTTGAATGGACAGAAGAAGCCAATGAAGCTTTCAAAAACTTAAGGCATACCTCACATCCTCACCAATTCTCACACCCCCAAGGAAAGACGAAGATATGATGCTATACATTTCAGCGACCACTGCTGTGGTCAGCACGGCGATAGTCGTAGAAAGAGAAGAAGAAGGATGCGTGTATAAAGTACAACAACCCGTATACTACATCAGCGAAGTACTATCTAAATAAAAAATCCGGTACCCGCATGTGCAAAAGCTACTCTACGCCCTATTGATCACTTCACGCAAGCTTCGCCACTATTTTGAAAGCCACCAGATCACCGTGGTGATAGACTTCCCGCTCGGAGACATCTTACACAACAGAGATGCGACGGGACACATATCAAAGTGGGCAGTGGAACTCGGAGCTCTTAACATCGATTTCACCCCGCGGAAAGCAATCAAATCTCAAGCCCTTGCCGATTTTGTTGCCGAGTGGACAGAGATTCAACAGCCTTTATCAGATACAATTCTTGACCACTGGAAGATGTACTTTGATGGGTCACTCAAGCTAGGAGGAGCCGGCGCAGGCATTCTCCTAATCTCTCCGGACGGAAAACAACTTAAATATGTCCTTCAGATATTATGGCAAGCTACAAACAACGAAGCAGAATACGAAGCTCTCATTCACGGGCTACGAGTGGCAATTACTCTCGGAATCAAGCGGTTACTCGTATCGGTGATTTAGCCAAGAGTCATCAATCAAGTCAACAAAGATTGGGACTACACCAAAGAAAACATGGGCGCCATCTTTGCTTGAAATCCGAAAACTCGAAAAACATTTCTAGGGGTTAGAAATTCTGCATGTCCTGCGCGATAACAACATTGCAGCAGATGTCCTCGCCAAACTTGGATCAGACAGGGCAAAGGTACCACCCGGCGTATTCATAGAGGAGTTATCAACTCCTTCTATCAAACAAACTAGAGAGAAAGCCCCGGAACCCCCAACCAAAGGCAATCAGATTCTGGTAATCAACACTTCATGGACACAAGCTTTTATTGATTATATCAAAGAGAATAAGTTACCAGCTGATAAGGAGGAAGCCACCCGAGTTGTTCGCAGAAGCAAAAACTACGTCCTAGTGGGGGACAAACTCTATAGAAAAGCTGCATCATCAGGAGTACTCCAAAAATGTGTCTCGTTTCAAGAAGGCAGAGAAATCCTAGACGAAATACATTCAGGTTGCTACGGAAATCACGCTGCTTCAAGAACACTAGTCGGCAAAGCCTTCCGCACCGGTTTCTACTGGCCAACAGCTCTGAAAGACGTAGAAGAACTCATCAGAAAATGTAAAGGTTGTCAAATGTTCGCAAGACAAGCTCATGTGCCGGCTCACAACCTCATCTACATCCCACCCGCTTGGCCTTTTTTCCTGCTGGGGGCTGGATCAAGTAGGACCACTCAAGAAAGCAAAGGGCGATTTTGAGTACATCTTCGTGGCGATTGACAAGTTCACCAAGTGGATCGAATACAAACCTCTCGCAAAATACAGCGCGACCAAAGCAGTCGAGTTCATCCAAGGCATTATGCACCGCTTTGGCATGCCCAATTGAATCATAATAGATTTAGGGCCCCCTTTACTGACCCACAGAGTTCAAAAAGTTAGGCGCAAGATTGTGGCTTGACATAGATTACGCATCGACAGACACCCGAAGCCAATGGATGGAGGTAGAAAGAGCCAATGGACTCATACTAGCGGGTTGAAACCAAGGCGTATGAAGAACTAGCGGACTATGGATCAAAGTGGATTGAAGAATTATCCAAAGTAGTATGGGGACTACGGACCCAAATAAGCAGAGCTACGGATACTCGCCTTTCTTCTTAGTTTACGGATCGGAAAGTATATACTACTGCCGACTTGATTTGGACATCACCAAGGATAGAACAGTATGACGAAGGAGAAGTAGAACACACCAGAAGATTAGAACTTGACACTACAGAAGAAGTCAGGGTAAACACTACCCTTCAATCAGCAAGATACCTCCAAGGATTAAGACGCCACTACAACAAGAGTACACAGCCTTGATCACTACAAGTCGAAGACCTAGTGCTAAGAAGAATACAAAAAACTGACGGACGCCATAAACTACTCAGCTCATAGGAAGGTCCTTTTATTGTCTCAAAAGTCACTGGACCAGGCACGTACAAGTTAATGACTGAAGATGAGAAAGAAGTCAGTAATACATGGCACATCAGCCAACTAAGAAGATTCTACGAATAAAAACAACTCAAGAGAGAATACATGTACAAACCACAAGAAATCAACGTTCATGGCCAATAAAGATGTTGTCCCTCGACAAAATGTGTATTATGGCTTATCAAACGATCATGATCAATAAAGATGATTTTTCGGCAACATATGTCTTATGATGGCTAAACCCCGAGTTGTTTCCAAAAGAGCAAAATGGCTGAAACATGCCTGAGCCTACCGACCGAGAGCAAAATAGCCGAAAAGATGTTTGAGCCCACCGATGATGGTAGCTAATAAGCTAACACCCGAACCAAAGAGCAAAATGGTGAAACACATACCGAGCCTACCGAACCGAGAGCAAAATAGTTGAAAAGATGCTTGATCCCGTGATGAGGGTAGCTAATAAGCTAACACCGAACCAAAGAGCAAAATAAATTTGAAACACACGCTGAGCCTACCGTCAAGAGAGCAAAATAGTGAAAAAGATGCTTGAGCCACCGATGAGGGTAGCCAATAAGCTAACACCCGAACCAAAGAGCAAAATGGCTGAAGCATGCCTGAGCCTATCGGCCGAGAGCAAAATAGCCAAAAAGATGCTTGAGCCCGCCTATGAGGGTAGCTAATAAGCTAACACCCAAACCAAAGAGCAAAATGGTTGAAACATGCCTGAGCCTACCGGCCGAGAGCAAAATAGCTGAAAAGATGCTTGAGCCCGCCGATGAGGGTAGCTAATAAGCTAACACCCAAACCAAAGAGCAAAATGCATTTGAAACACACTGAGCCTACCGCAGTAGAGAGCAAAATAATTTGAAAAGATGCTTGAGCCCGCCGATGAGGGTAGCCAATAAGCTAACACCTGAACCAAAGAGCAAAATAGCTGAAACATGCCTGAGCCTACCAGCCGAGAGCAAAATAGCTGAAAAGATGCTTGAGCACGCCGATGAGGGTAGCTAACAAGCTAACACCCAAAAAACAAAACAACCAAGCCTGAGCATGGATCAGGAAAAAATTCAAGACAAGACCCTCCAGCTCCTTGTTCCAAATAACAAGAGGCTCGGGGGCTACACTGAGGACACTTGAGATCACAAAGTCTGTCAAGACAACGGTCTACACCGGGTTGTTTACATGGCAAAGGCGAAAGCCAGACAAGAACTCAACAGATCAAGAAAAGTTGGACACTTGAGATCACAAAGTCTGTCAAGACAATGGCCTACACCGAGTTGTTTACATGGCAAAGGTGAAAGCCAGACAAGAACTCAACAGATCAAGAAAAGTTGTCAACACAAAAATAACATGCAGAGTTATTTACATGGCAAAGACGAAAGCAAGACCGAGTACTCGGCGAGTCGAACAACTCTGACCACTTGGACAACTCAGCCAAAGAATAAACAAGGCATACAAGCAGAGAAGGCATCAACAAAGAATCTTCATTCAAAAAAGAATATAACTATTCTGTTATAAAAATCAAAAGTACAGAGGTCGATTACATTCAAGCATCGTCATCAGGAGAGGAGATAACAACATTAAGATTATCTACAACTCTACTGGCTAAGTCTTCGACCTCAGGCTCCATCCGCTCAACGGCATCAATGTACTCTTGACTATCGGCTCCCTCTGCTATCTTGGACAAAGGCACCTTTGGAGCAAGAACCCAGACCTGAGCCAGGACATTCTTAGTACACAGTTGGGCGCACCTCTTCACAAACTCTTGAAAATGAGTCGGAATTCGGGGAATCAACTGAGCCCAAGATTGCCCAACATCTACTGGAGTCCGGAGAGCGTCGGCTACTGAACGAAAGGATTTCCATAAAGCTTTCCAGTTCTCGGTAGCCGTCGCCAACTTGTCAGATAAGTCTTCAATAGTTCTTTGAGCCTGCACAAGATCTCTGTCAGCTCCACGCCTAATCAGCTTAGCAAGGGCGAGTTCTTCCTCAGCATGAGTTATTACCTCCTCAGCCTTGTTATGACTAGAATGGACAAGAGCCTTTATTTCATCGATACTCTCCGAGAGCTTCTGCTTTTCAACTCGGAGAGCTAGACAAGGCACCGAAAAACAAGTCAGTGAAAAAAGAAGTCAAAATACAAGAAGAAATAAGCAGAACCCGCGACACCTTTGCACTCGTTCTTCACGGACTCCACCGCGGCATCCCTCTGTTTCTCCGTCTGTACCACCCAGGCACGAAGGGCCTTCTCCTCCTTTTGGTGCATTTGACGCCCAGTCTCGAACTCAGCCCGGAGGAGGTCAAGATCGGCTCTTAGAGCACTCACCTCGGAAGACAACTTTTTCTCATTTTCAGATGAGAAAAAGAAGCCAGAATGATCACGAGAGAAAGACTGAGCAAAAAGAGACAAAGAAAAACAAGGCATAAGGACAGAAGAAAAACAAGCATTCAAAGGAGGAGTGGCAGAAAAACTTACCTGGAGCTTTTCACCAAAAGAAGTCGCGAGGGTCGATAAGCTCCCCAAGGCGGCGGTTAACTCCGATAGTCGATGGGTGGCATCAAACTGCTATACCACCTCATCGGCAAAAGGCAGACCACCGGAGGTAAGAGAAGGAGAAGGAGAAGCCAGTCGAGGCGAAGAAGGCACGACCAAAGCAATCTCACGGGAAGTCAAGGCCAATCCCTCAGATGAACCCGCCACCATGGCCATGGTCACTTCAGAAGTAGCCAAGCCAACGCCAGCGCCTTCACTAGGAAACCTTGTCTCCTTAGCAAACCGCTTCGCCGACCAAGCGCTCCGAGCCCTGAGGCTCGGTATTCGGTAGCACACTAGAAAATTAGCAAGAAGTCGGCAGAGGGTCAAGAGAAAACGAAGGCCTGAAAAGTTGACAAATAAACTTGCCGATAAGAACAAAGGAAAAGGGAAACAGATGCAAAAAGACGAAGCCAGAAGTTACTCACCCGACTATCTTCTTCTTCGTAAAACACAAAGAACGCCTCGCAGGGGAACAACGGCGGCGAAAACGTTCCCACCACTTGGCGACAGGAGTGGTGTAGCTGATACCGGAGCTCCAGAAGAAGCCAGAGCTGGGGCCGCAGAAGAGCTAGGCATCGAAAGTGCGGAGGAGCTAGGTACCAAGGAACTCAACACCGGAACTTCAGAAGAAGAAGGCGCAGAGACCTTAGAAGAACTCATACCCGACGCCCGGTTACTTCAAAAAAGGTCAAGACTAAAAATCAAGACAAAGAGGAGGAATGCAATGGAAGGGGAATATGAAAACAACTCACCACCACACGATGAGGGGTACTTCATCATCTTCTTCCTCGGCTTCAACCAAGGCCACCAGACCACCCGCTGAAAGAAGAATAAAAGTACTCGGTTCAAGATAAAGAGAAAGGAGAAAACAAAGAGACAAAGAGTATTAAATATGCTCACCTAAGAGCATGCTAGCTACAACTGGAGTACCTGGATGAGTACTTGGCTTGCGAGACTTCTTGGAAACAGGCAGGCCAGATGAAGACCCATCCGTTCACCCCCTCGTCGGGACACTACGAGGACCACGAGGGACTAGACGAGGAACATATTCTTCATATACATCAACAAATCTAGAAGAAACTCCAGGAAGCGCTGTGGAGAACGGGAACTTACTGGTTGCGGAAGCTCCAGCAAGTTACTCCCCAGCTTTCGCCAAAATAGGGAGAACTTCAAGAGGGATTGGGTCAACAAAGTTGCGCCCAAACTCCTATAGACAGAGAAAAGTTAAACAAAAATGGATACAACAAGAGTACACAAAGTACCCGGACAAAGGGATAAACAACTTACAGCTGGAGGCGAGTTGTTAGCGGAGAACTCGGAGACAGTAAGCGGGACGACGCTTGCTCCTTTCAGCATCTTCTAGAGACGCTCAAGTACCTCCTCATCGGTCAGCTCAAGAGCTGGGACCATACGTGAAGGATCCTTAGCCCCAGAGCACTCGAAGCCAAGGTGCTCACGCTCCTTCAAAGGCTGAACTCGGCGACGAAGGAAACTCGAAACAATCCCAAAACTGGTTAAACCCTGCTGTTTCAGCATACTAATCTTATTAAAGAGTGGCTGGATTGCCTGGACCTCAGCGGGCGACACGGGGTTCTTATCCCATCGGTCATTAACCAAGGGACCGGACCCAGAATATATGGAAAGAGAAGGAATCAAATTGGCAGCATAGAACCAATCAGCACGCCAATCCCTCATAGAATCAACCAGGTCATAGTCAAAGAACTTGCTTTTAAGACCCTGGTGAAACTGGATCCCACAGCCGCCGAGAACATTGGTCTCTTCACGGCGGGGTTGAGGCTTCAGACGAAAGAAGTAGCGGAAAAGAGATAGAGAAGGAGGGATTCCAAGGAAAGCTTCACAGAGATGAACGAAAACGGAAAGATGGAGAACGGCATTAGGGGTTAGATGGTTCAGACTAACCCCAAAATAACCAAGAAACTAGTGAAAGAAGGCGGAAGCAGGAAGGCAAAGTCCGGCGTGGACAAAGGAAACGAAAAGGACAATCTCACTAGGACCCGGAGCAGGAACCTGATGCTCACTCGGAACTCTCCATTCAGCGATGTCTTTGCTTTGGATCAAGCCGTCGCTGATGAGCTTGCGCAGCTGATCTTCAGTTGTTGTTGGAGCCGGCCAAACCTTCTGAGCAGCCCTCATGGCCACGAACTCTTGGTTCTCGATCAAAGAAAGGGATGACTCCTATTCCATGAAGGCTGCCTGGGACTTGCTCATGGTTTTCTTCTTACCCATGAACTAGCGGAAGCAAAAAGGCACTGAGGAAGACGAAGCTAGAATGGTGGTGCTCGGGTGACGGCGACGATGACGGCGGCGGATTTCTGAAAGCTAGGGTTTTCAAGGCAAGAGCTGGGCAGCAAAGAAAAGGAAGATAAAAGGTCTTTAAATAGATTTTTAGTGATGAAAACGGCCCATGAGGCCCATTAAAACACGGTGTGGGAATGCAACGGTCCATTTACTCACACAGCTAAAATAACGGACGACACAAATCCACACAACGGTACAATTTAACGGGCAGATTTCAGACTTATCCGTCCAGCACCACGGCAGGGTTATCAGATCAATACAAGAACAACCCGTCAACCATGAAGAAACAAAGGGACACCTCGCAAGGAACAAAAGAACCCGGTTATTAAAGAGAGAACTCGGGAATCTCATGAATAACTAGGATTACAGCAGAAAAATGAATGACAACTCTGAAGAGAAGATTATTTCCATTACAAATGGCTTCAAAGATAGAAGATTACACATCTTACAAGACCCAATGAACTCGGCACTACGACAAGCAAGGTAGCAAAAAGGAGCCTGGACGCAACTAGGCTCTAGAACGATTACGTGCTCCAAATTGCTACTCGGTAGAACAAACCGCGATCGGCTACACTGTTTTCTTCAAAGGACGGACGAAGTGCATCCAAGGCAGAAATCAGCAGCACGACGGGACAACATAGACCAGGGAAAGTCGGTAGGCATCTGTCTACCCAAGCCCGACGTGATGCAGGATCAGGTGTTGATCTGCACCGGACAGTCTGAAGACAGACGACGTGGATCAACCCAGAACTACCGGATGAAGGAACGAAGCCCACATCACAAGACTTCCTCCAACTACCGCCACGTACTTCCTGGTACATTGCTGCTGTGGGGTTAGTCTACCTCTAACCCCTATCACAAGACTTCCTCCAGCTACGACAAGACGCACAAAAACTACAAAAAACGCCCGGGGGCTGCTCTACTTCGCAAACTACCATATTCATGACTACGAAGATTCAAGATGTTCAATGGAAGAAAACAAGCACTCCAGGAGGGCATTTATAGATCGAGGGAGCGGTGTACATGGACTAGGACTACCAACGAAACAGGCCTTACAAAGGACACAGTGAAAAGACAGGAGTCAATAATAGAAGACTCAGGCACAGTACTCGAAGACAAGCATATTCCGAAGAATATGCCAACACTGTACAGCATGTGAACAGGCAACATTTATACCCAACCGCCACCATACAACTACACCTGGCAAATGGCAGACTACCACAACAAGAGAAAATTTCATTTAAATTTTAGTTCCTCGAACAAATCAGACTCAAGACCCTCCAACTCTTTGTTCCAAACAGCAAGAGGCTCGGGGGCTACACTCAGTGAGTGCACCTTTTTTTCAAAAAGCGCACATCACCAAGAAGACTTTTTCAAGACAAAACCACTTCAAGGACTCACGACAAAAAGAAGCCGGACTGAGCTATACCCGAGTTCTTTTTGATAAAGAACCCGGGAACATGCACATAAACCTTTCAACGAAGTTCAAGACAAGACCCTCCAGCTTCTTGTACCAAAAAGCAAGAGGCTCGGGGGCTACACCCAAATGGGAGTACTTTTTTCTTTAAAAAAAGCACACACCACTCGAAGATCCCAAGAAGCGCTACATGGTTTCACTCAAGAAAGTACTCGGGCGACGCTTGTTCCTGCTCGGCAAGACCTGGAGGAACAAGACAAAGCTTTCGAAGTTCAACCATGAAGTGCTCGGGGGCTTATCGGTGCGGGACCCACAGGATACCCCGCAAGGAAGAGAGAAGATCTAGTCTAACTAGGATTCTCCCCATGTAATCTTAGTAGTAGTATTTTGTAATCCTACTAGGAACTCTCATTGTAAACCGACTAGGAATCTGACCTCCTGACTATATAAAGGAGGGCAGGGTTCCTAGAGAGATGAGGATTTTACAACACAATCAATCCAATGCAAAGGCTAACGCCGACTGGACGTAGGGCTATTACTCGACCATAGTCGAGGGCCTGAACCAGGATAAATCGACTGTGTGTCTCTTGCGTTCACCGTCGAGTTCCGCATACGCTAAAGCCCGAACAATACTGCCCCGAGGACCCCCATGGCAGGCTATCGGTGGTAAAACATCGACAGATGGTGAGAAAAAGTTACGCAACAATAGACATAGTTAATTATAAAATTGGTGAGATCTAATAAACTTAGAAATTAAACTATGACCTTAACATATTCCTTTTATCGCTTAGTGTAACCGTATTCTCTCGTCATATTTTCTTGTACCTAAAAAAGGGTACTTTTCTCTTTAACTAATGGTCAAGCATGTGCAGCACGCATCAGAAAAGATTTTTACGAGGTGTTAAGCTCAAGTACATAATTAATATACTGCTAAAATTTTATATTATTGTTTAGCATCTTAATGACTTCAAATATAAAAAATTAAATTATAAAGTTGTAGATCTTATCAAACTTTCAGGTGGTGAACTAGACTCAACTCTGTCCTAGAAAGCTCAATAATTTATTTGATCTAAATTTTTTTGGGTAGAATTTGAATTGTGAACTCGAGCTTGTCACGTAGAGCGGTAGTGCCGTGTGGAAATTTAACATTTGTTCAAGTTTGTTTTAAACATGCCTAGTCACGTCGCGCACTCAAAATAACGACCTCAAATAAAAAACCTCAAAACTAGAAAGATATAGATCTCGTGGATAGCTATAATTTTCATATAAAGATCATCTTCATCCGAGATCGTATAAAAAGATACAATTTTTCTAAGGTTGCGCCTTACCGCGCCGGTCTGAATAGCGCGGCGCTACAGTGCTTCCGGCAAGGATTTCCACGTGAAAATCGTTGTCCGACGTTGCAGATCATCGTGCGCTGATGCATGTGACACGGCAGCGTGTTTTGGTCGCGCTATGGACTTTGGCTCGGCCAAAAGTGTTAGATTTGAAAATAAAAAAGCTTAGATTTAAAATTTGTTTAAAAAAGGTTAAAATGAAAAAAAATCCCCGCCACGCGGAGGTTGAGCATGGCGAGGACGAGCTCGCCCGCGTGGAGGATGAGAGCCCACTGTGGCGCGAGAGGTCGAGCACGTGCAGCCCACCGATAGTGCGAAGGTCGAGCGCAGCGTACCTGACGGTGGCGCGTGCGGGGAGGACGAGCCCGACGGCGGCAGCGGCGCGGAGGATGATTGTGAGGACAGCAGGCCACCAGCGACGTGGAAGATGAACGTGAGGAGGAGTCCGCCAGCAGCCAGGAAGATGAGTGCTGGGAGAAAGAAGAAAAGGGAGGCGTGGGGGCTCACAGGACTATCGACGATGGCGAAAAGTTGGAGGAGAATAGGAGATAAGTACGAAGACATGAATATCATGTATTGTGGAGGGTCCCACAGATTATCCAATATATAAAATATAAATACCACATCAATTTTGCTAATTATGTTAGGTTGATCTTCGTCGACCAATTGGGCCCTTGATCCGCGCCCTGATCGGGGACGTTCAGCCTTTTCTACTGGCTGATGGGCCCCTATCGTGCAGCGCCATAAAAGGACGGTGGGCGCTAGGGCACAAGACATGAGATTCATCGTCAGCCGCCAGCCCCACCGTGATGTCCTAACCCCAGTCCGATCTAGAAGGGGGAGCTATAAGCGACAGGAAGCGCCATCGCCATCGCCGCCACAACCACCACGCCCGTACTGCTGCTACCTACGATGACCTAGCGGGCGCGTCTATACTTCCCCTACTACTACGACTCCAGTGGCCATGTCGCGGTGGCGCTGTGGTCGTGGTTACGCATGGTGAGGTACATCACCAAGTCTCTCATTAAGCTAAGTATTACCTACTGATCTATGCCTAGAAGTGCTTTCTGTTCTATCAATGGTACCAAAGCCATGGTTGCTAGTGGGTAGATCTAGTTTGGGGGTAGAAAACAGGAAAGAATCAAGAAAGAAGTGATCCAAATCGGATCAGAAACCCTAACCCTAACCCTAACAGAGAGGTCAGCGAGGGGAGGGACCTACCCGGTTTTTTCTCGCCACCGTCACCATCGTCGTCGCGTGGGAAGAAGCTCCACCACCGCCAAGCTGGCACGCGGGGAGAAGTCGAGCCACGCTCGTCGCCATGCGCGTGAGCCCCGGCCGAGGGCACCATCACAGGACCACTCGATGGCGGCGCGCTCACCCACTAGGGAGCGCGCGCTCCGGCGAGGGGACCCATGGTGGCGCCGCACTTTGATCTAGGGTTTAGGGCGAGCCCTCACTGTGGCATCTGTGGGGACTAAGAGCACCACCGCGGTGCAGCTCGATGGCACCGCGCACGGCTTCAGTCGCACGCGTGCACCAGCGAAGGGCACCACGACGGCGCCGCCACCTCCTGCGTTGACCTCGGGTGCGACGTCTATGGTATGTGGCGAAGAGTAGCTAGGGTTAGGGTTAGGGGAGTGGAGCCACGCAGAGTCAAGGGCACCATCGTCCAGAAGGCTCGACGGCGGCCCGCTCAGCCCCGGGCGAGCGAGCTCACCGGCGAAGGGATCGGCGGCGGTGCCACTCCATAGTCGCCTCTCCATCTCGTCACCGAAGAGAGAAAGGGAAATGAAGAATGACTTTAGGGTTTCTGTGGAGCGACGCGGCACGGGTTTTGTTCGGGCGAAATCAGCGCGTGGCTGTCGATCTCAGATCAACAGCGCAGTACACAGCCGGGCCAAAAACAGCCCAGGCAGGCACAAGTGGTGGGCTGCTTTCCCGGCCTAGGCCTAGGTTGTGGCCTGGAGCGCGGAAGCGCGCAGAGCGAGCGTAGTGGGCTGGGCTGATTCCAGCTCGGGTCCAATGAACAGCATTGCTTTGAGCCTTTTCCTTTTTCTTTTTCATGCTAATTTTGCATAATTTATGGAAATTGATTAATGGATCTAAGAAAATTAGTTAAGAGAATTTTTCCAATGGGTAAAATTCACCAATTATGTTTAAGTTTTCCGCTATAAAGTTTAATGTTGATTATCTTCTAATTAAATTCGAACCAACGGAAGAATTTAATTTAAAGAGCAGTTATATTTAGTAAATGATGATTAAGTTTATCCTCTAATTAAATTATAACCAACGGAAAAATTTAATTAGAGGAGTAGTCCGTTTTGTTTAAGTAAGATTATGGTATTGTCATTTTCAACCAACGTTGATGATGACAATATTATAATGAATTTAAGTTTGAATTTAAATCTCTGATAAATTTTACACCAACGTGGTCAATTTTTCAGAGAGTAGATAAGGACTAAGAAATGCTCCTGAACTAAAAGAATGCATTTCATTATCAAGTTTCTGTTGTAATGATGTTGATTATCTTCTAATTAAATTCGAACCAATGGAAGAATTTAATTTTGAAGAGTAGTTATATATATTTCAAGTTGATTTATGAGTTTTATGCATTAATTCTATTTTCTGTCCAACGGTGATGTAGAATTGATGCAGAAGCACCTTGTTTATTTAACCGACGAAATCACTCGGTTGTATGCCAATGGGCTACAATGCTAGGCTATGTGAATAAAAAGCCTTGAGTCAAGCCAGTTCAGGATTGTTTTTTGTTAGTTTATTAATTTTCTGATTAAATTAGAACCAACGGGAAGATTTAATTAGAAAATAAAGTATAAGTGAATGTTTTAGTCGTCATGACTAAGTTTTATATAGATTTATCCCGCATGGGGAGAAGTTTTGGCATAGTACTTATGCTATTCAATCCTACATGGCGGGAGAAGTTTTGTGATGATTCACATGTTTTGTATACCGCATAACGAGAGAAGTTTTGGGTAGCTCTTATGCTGTCCTAGTATTGACCGTGACACAATAGAAATGCATCGTCATGGTCAATACTAACCAAAAGATAAGAAAAGATGCAAGCATGACTTGCAAAAGTACTGCTAATGAAAGACCTCGTTAAGTTCTTGGAGTGAAATAAGGAAAGTGTACTCCTAAACGCTCAAGAAATAACTTTGTTTACATGATATAATCATGTGAATGAAGTAAGTTATAAGTGTATCCTTGTTCACAGGCTTTCTGAATAGTTCTCAAAATTATGGCAGTAAAGTTCATGCCATATTTCGAGGGGGAGAATATTAAGATCAATTAAGAAAAATACTCTTCATTAATAGTGAGATAAATATCAATTAAGAAAGATACTCTTCATTAAGAGTGAGATAAAGATTAATTAAGATGAATACGACCGTTGGAGGAGTACAACAGTCACAACAATCATACCCCTAAGCAGAGAAAAAGATAAATTCCTAGACCTTTTAAAGTTTCGACAGGAAGATAGCGTAGTTAGCCTCAAAGATGTTAAGGTGGTGCTTAAAGCGCCATATGAGGTATTAACAGATTAAACCCAAAATAAGATATTTGAAGATACACCATCTTTAGAAAAGATAGGAAGATCTGGGGGAGCATGGTATGTAGAGGTATGTAGAGACCTAAGACTTGAAGAGAAGAGGAACTGCATGCCCACTCCAGTGACTCAGGAGCAACAAGTTTCTCAACACCTGTTGATGTTGTATGATTAATACAACACCTGTTGTTAGCTTTTCGAAGAAGATGAATAGTGTAAACAAGGACCTTGTAATATAGGAACCTGTAGAATCAATTGTCTCTTAGAAATGAAGAGCAACAATAGTCCTATATGAAAGTGCCAGTTGATGAGGCCCCAGAAGGTCTCAAAGAATTAGTAAACTAGTTTTTCTGATGACTATGAAGTCTATGTTAGTAAAGAAATTCAAATGAATGGTGATCCCACCTTATTTGAAAAAGCCATGAGAAGCGTTTACTCATTTGAATGGCAAGAAGCTATCGAAGTTGAAATGAATTTGATGAATAACAGCGATGTTTGGGACTTAGAAGAAATTCCTGATGGAGCCAAAACAGTAGGTTGTAAAAGAGTCTACAACACAAAACGTGACTCCAAAGAGAATGTAGAAAGATATAAATCATAACTTATAAGAAAAGGCTTTACACAAAGTGAATGAATAGGTTACAGTAAGAGTTTTCTCTCTAGTCTCATGCAATGATTCTTTTAGAATCATAATGGTGTTCATGACACATTACGATTTAGAGTTATATTAGATGGATGTAAAGACGACATTCATCAATGGGGATTTGTATGAAAATGTTTATATGACATAACCCAAAAGGTTTTGTCATGAAAGAAAAGAACATATGGGATGTCGCCAGTAGAAATCCATTTATGGATTAAAAGTAAGTCTCTAGACAGTAGTATTTGAAGTTGATGAAACAATAAGAAAGTTTGGGCTTTAAAGAAAATGAGAAGGACAATATTGTTTATGCAAAGTTCAAGAATAGAAAATTTATTTTCCACATCCTGTGAATAGATGACATTATACTCACTAGTAGTGATGGTAATCTGTCATTAGAGAAGTTTTGTCCTCAAGTTTCAATGTGAATGGTCTTAGTGAAGCGTCATTGGTTCTAGAAATTAAAATTCACCGAGATAGAAGAAAATAGGGTATTAGGACTATCGCAAAGGCATACTTAGAAAATATTTTAAAGAAATAAAGTATGCATGCGAGTAAATTTATGCCTGCTCCTATAGTCAAGGGTAATAGATTTGAGAACTTTAAGTGTTTCAGAAACCGATATGAGATTGATTGAATGAACATGGTTCCATATGCTTCAGTTGTTAGAAGCTTGATGAGTGTACAAGTACAAGTAAGAACTTATCCTGACATAGTTTATGTATTCAGGATATTTTGGCAGAAGTCCAGTTCAGATATAGATCACTGGAATAGAGTTGAGAATGTCTTATAATTTTGCAAAAGTATCACAGGCCTCATGCTGAGTAAGAAAGAACAAGTACTCTCAAATAGTTGGGGGTATAAATGTTAAGTTTTGGCGAGATGTGTAGTGAAATCCACAATAGTTGCTAACACTCGTAGTTGAAGTATTATTGTGGAAAAGCTCAACAGAAACAGTTGTGGAGTCATCAGTGATGCACACCATAGTATAGTTTGACATGAGGCTTAAGGAACATGCAAAAGGAGGTTAAGGGAATTTGTACCCGGATTTAACAATGGTAGACAACATCAACAATCATTTAAAGTAAGTTAACTCCTAAGATAACATGTCAAGTGTGCTACCAAACACATTGACACTAAGTTATATGTTGTAAAGGAGAAAATCCAGAATCATTTTAAAAACATTGAGCACATAAGTACCGAGTAAGTACTTGCGGATCCGCTTACCAAAGGCTAACCACCCAGTGCGTTCAGAGAACACACAGTCGACATGGGTTTACGGGAAAGCCTATGATTTCTAGATACTAAGGGCCTAGTTGAGTATCTGTTTCAAAATAGAGAGGTGCATTATAGCTGTTAAATCTAATGACAGCTGACTGTGACGATGAGGCACGTTCTATGCACTGATATGTGATGGAATGGAAAAAAGAAAAAAAATAAAGTTAAGTTTAAGTAATAAGGTGAGATAAAGGGGAAGAATGTTAGGTTGATCTCCACCAATTATCCCAACGGCTAATTGGACCCTTAATCCGCGTCCTGATCGGGGATACTCAGCCTTTCTACTGGCTGATGGACCCCCATCGTGCAGCGCCATAAAAGGACGGTGGGGCCTGGGGCACAAGACACGAGATTCGCCACAGCCGACAGCCCCATCGCGATGTCCTAACCCTAGTCTGATTTAGAATGGGGAGCTATAAGCGACGGAAAGCGCTATCGCCTTCGCCGTCGCCACAAGCACCACGCCCGTACTGCTGCTACCTACGATGACCTAGCGGGCGCGCCTCTGCTTCCCCTGCTACTACGACTCCAGTGGCCATGTCGCGGTGGCACCATGGCTGTGGCTGCGCATGGTGAGGTACATCACCAAGTCTCTCATTAAGCTAAGTATTACCTACTGATCTATGTCTAGAAGTGCTTTCAGTTCTATCAAAATAAAGTAACGTTTATTTATATCTTTTCTAATCTAATTCATCCACGAGTACTTTTTTTTAGCATATTCATCCACGAGTACTAACCAGCTCTCTGATCATTCACAGCAAAGCGCGTGCTATTTTTTTCCGTGTTTTCTTTGGTACAGAGTTCGTTTGGTAGCTGATTTTATTAAAAGTTGGTAATATGCGATGAATTAGAGATTAAAATCTTAATTATTTAATTGTCTTGAACTTATGAGCCTTATGCGAGTTAGATAGCGTATGTCCAACCTAACCTACGTAGTCTGATTTTAAAGTGCATTAGAACAAATGACATATAAATCACGTTACAACGCGTGGACATTCGGGGGATTCACAACGTGAGTATAAATGTGAGGGTTGCACTTCGTCACCAGCAAATGAGTACTACTACCACGAAATCATAGCTTCTGGCCATTTTGAGTTACGATAATTACTATACTAATTTATGAGATTATGATAACCTCCTCATAAGTGATTTACTATAGTATTATGGTAAGTATCATCTTGAATTATAGTAACACATGTATCGTAAATGTATATTGTTATTATCGTAAATTGATACAAACATTATCATAAATTAAGGTGGCCATAGAATAAGTTATTCTGTGGCCAGCTGTAGAATAGCCTTACCGTATATATATAGACGTACTATTCTGTAGCTGGCTGTAGAATAAGTTATTCTGTGGTCACTTTGAGTTACGATAATTACTATATTAATTTGCTAAACTATTCAAATTCACTGCCCTACTTTCATAAACTGGCAGTTATTTATTTCGATCAAATGTGCCAATTAATTTAATTATAAGCAGCAGCCATTAATTTTAAAGACATCTACAAGAATTTGTTTATTTGCTTCAAGCCAATATCACTAGCTATGTAGGCATGCCATGGCCACAAGGTCACTATATATAAAATTAAACACACGAGTAGCATGTCCAACTATAATATAGAATATAAAAACGCACAACTAATTGAAATGCATGATGTGATCGTTAAATCTGTAAGCTATAAATTATCTAGGACCATGTAAAATATGAGTCTCTTTGCAATGCACGAACAATTTTGCTAGTAAAGTACAGAAGAAGAAGTTCATCGTAACACCAGCCAACCGCCGGCCGGCAATGCAGATGTAACGAAGCTGATCAAGAGCTACGTGGTCACGACTCGCGACTATATTTATTTACGGATCGGGTCGTTTGAATTGGTCGGTCATATGATATCGTGGTGGTTGTTATATTAATTAAATTAATTTTATCGTGACATTCGTTGAAAAAACTAGCTTGCTAGCTTATACGCACTACTAGTAATTGACAGGCACACCAACGGGATCTGTTTGGAACGAGCGGGAACTTCACAGGATTTGCACGGGGATTTTACAGGAATTCAATATCACATAAAAAACATAGAAATATGGAGAAAAAAATCATGTTCCAAACAAACTCTGAATTCCCTTCTCGGCATTTGGATTCCTTTCTTTTACATGTATAGAGTCACAATAATCAGCCTGTTCGCTTGCTCGTAAACGATCGTAAATTTTCCAGTCAGGAATAATGTTTTTTTCTCACACCAAACCAGCCAATAGTAAATAATCCACGATACGATACGGCCTTCCGAACAGGCCGAATGTATATGGTAATGCATCTTGTAGGTCGTCCGGACGACCGGACGCTATCTTCCTGAGCCTGCGCAGCGAACTGGTCAAACAGGCAACCGGCCTGCTCCCCTACTCCCCCATCTCAGCGACCAATAATTTCCCCACTTCGCCCATCGCAGTGTTCACCACGGCGTCCGCCCCTCCGCCTCCTCGTCACGACGCCCACTCGTGACCGTGCCAGGCGGCGCGACATCCAGGCCGCCATAGATCCCCTCCCATCCAAGCTTCCTGCTCCAGCACCCACCCGCCCTCTACGTCATCGTCGCTGCCATGCCCTACCTCATCCACCGAAGCGACTTGCCGCTGCTCCGCGCACCTGCCCTGCTGCTCCTACCATTGTTCTGCTCCACCGCCTTCCCCGCCATGGCGACGCCGACAGGCGCCGCCAATGCAAGGAGAAGCTAGCGTCGGGCCCTAGCGCGGAAGCCCATCTAGCCTCGCCTCCTGCTACTGCTGCGGTGCCCCGATGCAGACGGAGAAGGAGGCCGCACATGGATATGATGCATGTTGCAAGTGTATATTTCAAATGTTTCAGATGTTTTAGATGTATGTTTCAATTGTTTCACACGGATGTTGCAAAGTAGATCGGGATGTTGCATATGTTGTAATTGTTGTACATGTATGTTGTAAGCGTCTGTCCCTAATATTTCATCTGTTTTTCAGACGTATGTTGCAAGCGTGTTTATCTGGATGTTACATATGTTTCACACATATGTTGCAAGTGTTTTATCTGGATGTTGCGTATGTTTGTAATGGTTTTCAATTGTTTTTGTAAGTGTTTCAGATGCATATTTCAAGTGTTTCATTTGTCTTTTGTTTGTTGCAAGTGTTGTATCTGAATGTTTTAAAAATAGATCAGGTATTGCACATGTGATACGCGTGGGAAGCAGGAGAGGGCGCGAGCGGTCCCCGCACAGGCGATGCGGCGTGGGCCCCTACGTCGGTGCGAGTGACGCAGGCGCGGTCGAGCAACGTCCGGGCGACGCGGACCCACGCGTGGATGTGCGAAATGGAGTGGGGAAACCGACCGCAGCCGCGGGCGTCCATCGAGACGTTCGGGCTCTAGCAGTGCCGTAATGTATAGCATGGAACGTTCAACTAGTTTTGTTCTCCAATTAAATACATATAATGCTGTTTGTTTTGCCGCTCTAGCATCTTAGTATTCAATCTAATATTCTGTTAGTATTTTGTTGGATTCTTTCATCGTCTTGCTTAATTTTTCACAAGAACAATTCTAAGAACGTAGATCCAACTTATAATACGACAACTTTATTTTTAAGAAAGTCCAGTAGCAAACACACAGGATGTATTTGTAGTTCACTGTCATTGACAAATCCGAAATAAGCAAAGCTACAAACACATGCGAGGGAGAGAGACATTAAAGATATTCCATCACAAAGGGAAAGAATAGATTAAAGATAGTTGTCGGCAAAAGTTCTATAGTTTCAGAGTGCACCAACGAATACAGAGGTTGGCTGGAAAAATACAAATTTGCATGGTGGTAGTTCTGTTGTCATTTGGATTAGCAGCTCATGAATGCATCAACTCAGGATCCAATGGCTGCAATAATCTGAATGAGAGGAGCTCGTGAATGTAACTGATAGTTTAGATACATGGTTGCTTGCATTTAAACTGAAACGGTTGTATGTGAAGCATTTCGCTAATGGAAACCGGTGTAGGCATGTAGTAACATTCTTAATGCATGGCTAAGCAAAACATTGAGAAATTCAAATAAACTTCCTTTCTAACCTATCTTAAAACGTCCTCAAAGAATACGTCTAGAGGTTCCCTTCATAGATGTCAAATTACCAGTTTATACATGACCGTTTTCGTGCTCGCATATATCAAACAAAAGTTTTCGCACTGGTAATAATCATCAAAGGCACGTAACAAGTCAGATGGGGGCAACCATGGCCATCAGATTCGCATGAGCAAAATCAATGCTCCAGAAACACCAATCCATGTCATAGCAAAAATAGTACACCAGTCTACGGTTTTCCAGGCACATTAAACCGCCTGTGTATAAAGATCACAGTTCTCAACCCCGGTTTTTCCCCAGCAATCTCAGCTTATTAGCTCTTTCTTCTTCCTCCTCCATTTTCTTTCTGCGTAACGCTTCCTCTCTTTGCTTTTGTATCCTTTCCAGCTCCAAATACCGTTCCAGCTCTTTCTGCTCCTGCTCAAGAGCTACTTTTCTTTGAGCTTCCTCCACTTTACGTTTGTTCTCTTCAAGCATTCTATCCAACTCCTCCCTCTCTCTTCTTTCTTGTTCCTGTGAAGTTTGATTCAAATATATTTGAATTTGAGCCACTGAATATTTGCATGGTTCTTTGAATAAGAATTGTGTTTACAGTTCCTAAACACACAACAAAATGAAAGGATAAAATCGATACAAGGCTAAACTCTAAGGGGCAACTACTATATATGCATTAACGCATAGAAAACTACATCCTTGTGTTGAAGCAGAAAACATGACGACCCTGAATCAGTAACAGTTTGCTTATAACTAGAAAAAAACAACCTGTTGCACCAAGCAAAAACCGTTCCTCAGCCTCCAGAGCACCTTCTATCGGTTAGGAACAAGGTTAATATATCAAAGCTAGATATTCCATTGTCAACAACTTACTAGCTCTCTCAATAAAAAAATCTAATACTGCTCTTATGAACAATAATCAGCTACAGAAAGCATACAGATACATAGAACTTACTGCTTTCTGCCTGGCTTCATGAAGAGCCGCTTCTTTCTCTTTTTGTAGCTGAGAGTCAACCTCATCAAATAACTTTCTAATACCCTCCTCAATTCGGCGTTCAATGTCAAGTTTCACCTCCTCAGAGTTCAGACGTTCCTCGACATTTTTTCTTATAGCTTCTTCGACTCTTCTAGCAAGCTCCTCTTCCAGTAACTTAAATTCAGCTTCCTTTTGACGCCTGAAATTCAATAACAAATTATACAAGTGGACTTAAATACGAAGGGACTGATTGGTACATAGTATAGTAAATATCACCATTTGCATACACGAACAGCATAATGCTACTACATGAACTGACTTCATATAGCATTACACTAACCAAGCAATTCCAAAATAAATGTGCAATGATATTGCTAACTGAAACAAGCAAATGTACTATTTGAAGCTGGATAAGTAGAACTATGAAAATGGGCATGATATGTGGAACCACACTATTTGTGAACCGAGTTCTCCAAAGAGGAAAAACATCTACCGGTGATAGGCTGGATGCCGATGACATGATGTAAAATGGTGTTATGTGTGGCTGTGGGGAGGAATAGATCTATAAATAATAGCAGGACAAATATGAGAAGCAATGAGCATGATAGAAACTTTACAGAGTAGGAGAGTTCAATTAAATGTTTTTTGCTTGATTAAAGAAGGTACCATGCTATTCCTATAATAATGCATGAACTGATACGGCATCAATTATCTATACATAGGTGTTTGTACACCTAATTTAGGCATATGCACTTTCTACATTTCATAAGTAATGGAGTACACACGTGCAAAAGTTCTTTAAATTACAAAAGGGTAAACGATTCTAGGAAACAGCTACGAAACCAGTTACAACCGAGTTAAGAAACCTGTTTACTGGGCTGACTCCACGGTTATGGCATGTTTTAAAAAAGCCACAATCTAATCAGTTCAACTACTTAATCAGCCAGTTGCACTTTAAAGAAGTGTAGGCCCAACAACAGCAAGGAGAGGCTTGTGTTACAACAATTACTAGTTATTATTACAATTTTTTTCAACACTCAAGAGAGCATATCATTATATTAAGAAAAGAAAAAAACAGGGGTAAGAACCCCTACACCCACAGCCATACATTGTAGAGAGTTAGATTACATAAGAGCCCAAAGTGACTAGGAAACGACCTCAACCTAGCGTAGGTAGTCAGCCAAGCCTTATGGGCCGGAACACAGTATTGTAGGCCCATTAGGGATAGGGTTAAGTATAAGATTAGATATCTTGCTTAGGAATCAAGTAAGCCTCTCTATATAAGGAGAGATGTATCGATCAAGCGAAGAAGAATATCAATCTATTAGGGTTAGTTCCCTTCCATCCCAGCTCTTTTGGTGCAGCTGCCACCTCTTGACTGGCGAGGTCACTGCATGGATTAGGCCATGTAGATCAAGGTTTGTGACACAACCTGAGAAGGAAACTAACACTATTCACCATCCGGCAGAAGGGCAAGATAGTAAATGTCATTGGCCGCAGCTAGATCTCAGTCAACAACTCCCAAGCGAGCAACAAGGCTCTCCAGCCAAGTTGGGAGAAACACCATACAAAAACACAACGATTACAATGTTCCCAAATCATCCAGGATCCAAGGATGATGATGTAATTAAGCCCCTTTTTTGCCTGACCATCAAATCTCGCTTCTACTCTGCCAACCGGCAATTGTCAAAGCAGACATCCTCTTGCTAGGGAGAAAGAGCTTGAAGACCAAATTTCTGCTGCAGGTTAAACCAGAAATCCTGAGCAAAGACACAAGAGGTAAGCAAGTACTTGATATTCTCCGTTTCCTGGTCACAGTGAGGGCAGTGTTCAGGATGTGGGAGGCCACACCGAGTGAGTCGATCAGCGGTCCAACACTTGTCATTGAGCCATTAACCACATAAAAGAATTACAATTCCCTGGAGCCCATGATTTCCATATTCTCTCCCAAGGGCCATATGTCACCGCACCCTGAAATTAGCTCCTGTAAGCTGTAAGCAGACTTCGCTGTGTGCTGGCCAGATATTAAAAAAACAGCATACATGAGTCTTCTACCCCAGGTTGCAAAGCCACCTCAAAGAGAATGTCCTAGAGCTCAAGGTATTTGGCAATAACATCAACAGATAGAGCACCTTGGATATTTGCAGTCTAGTTGTGATAAGAACCACCTCCCAATACTGTGCGTTTGTTTGACCTTCTGTAGGCAACCAAAGTAAATAGCTGGGGCACCAGACCACAAATCCGTTTCCCATGAAGCCAACAATCAGTCCAAAATAATGTGCGAGCAACAACACCAACTTCTGAAATCACAGCCACAGAAAAGAAGGCACCGGGCGCATTGTAGGGAAAGCCAACCAAGGGTGATTTGGCTCCGTTTTTTTGTAACCACAGACATCTCATCAATAGTGCCAGCAAAGATTTTGAAGGTTAGAAATTCCCACTCCACCAAGCTCTGGACAGAGACAGGTTTTGGTCCAAGCCACAAGCAATGGCACATGGATATTCTCATCCTCACCAAAGGAAACCCCTTCCAATCCTATCAATCGCCTTAATGGCCCAGGAGTTCCATAGCCATTGCCAAATACACCATCATCAATGTGAGCACGGACCAGACCAAGATCCTTGGGCTGGCGCGTGCTCAAATATCAGCTTTCCAGCCAAGGAGTCAGTCAGCTATCTTATCAATGATGGATTGATAGGAGACTTTGTCAATTTCTTCAAAGAGAGGTGAACTCCCAAATATTTTCAAGGAAAATACTGCAGCTCACACGGTAGCTGTTCTTCTGTATTCATGAAGTCCGTCTCGGTGCACTAGATGGGAAAAACATTACTCTTGTGCACGTTAGTTTCACCCCCAATACATCTCCAAAGAGGTCCAAAATATGAAGGTTAGACCAATATCATTAGCAGATGGACCGAGGAAGAGGATGATGTCATCCACATAAGAGAAATCCGGTGTGGCAAAGCACACGAGGCTTGACTGAGAATGTCTATTATGAGTATGAACATGTCTCCAGGTACTCAATTAAGAAGCACCAGTGTTGAGGAGAGGAGCAGCCCGTTGATATTATCACACCAAACCATGCAAAACCCCATCTTTTTCATGACCACAAGGAGGAAGGGCCTTGTGATCTCAAGCTTCAGGATGAATGTAGAAATTGAGCCGTTTGTTGAACAAGAATCAAATTGTCTTCTACAAATCTCCCCTTTATAAATGCACTTCAATTTTGATACAAACCCTTTGGTTTAACCGAGTAGCCGAACGATTTGCTTGAATTTCAGTGACCAATTTAGCAAAGCTATGCGCAAGACTTGGCAGTCAGAAGTTTTGTAATGGCAACTTTTTCTTGAGGGGAAATATGGTGAATTTTTTGGTTGCTGATCAAAATCCATTAAATTATGTGGGATAGCATAGCTAAGTTATCAAGCAGACCGTAAAGAGGCTAGTGCTTGAAACGCCATTTTATGTGCAAAACGGAGTAATTACTCCTAATAATATCTCAAGATATGACTATAAGAATTTAAGAGGGAACAAAAGGTGAACATGCAAAGATAGCAATGTGTGTGCATAGGAGACAATAAAAGAAGATGGGTACCTTTTCTTTTCTTCTTCCATCCTTTGTTTTACAGTGGGGTTTATTTTCTCTGATACATGACTTGGACTACCTGAGTTATTTTCTAATGAACTTGTCGTGCTCCGACTTCTCTGTCTTTTGTGTCTCCTTGGAGATGGTGGGCTTCTATGCCTTCTTGGACTTGGTGAGTTGCTCCTATCCCACAGTGGAGAAGGAGACCGAGTTTTTCGCCTAAGGATAAGTTAGAATTTGAACTTTAAAACAGGAAAATACGGCAGCAGAAAAGCTTATAAGGTTAACTAATATAATTAACTACTCCCTTCTTTCCAAATTATAAGACGTTTTAGCTTTTCTAGATACATTTCTTTTACTTTGTATCTAGACATAGTGTATATCTAAGTGCATAGCAAAAGTTATGTACGTAGAAATGTCAAAACATCTTATAATTTGGAACGGAGGGACTACTAAAAGTAGAAGAGTGGACATGTCAGTATACTCTCCAACAGGAAAAAGGGTATTATTAGGACTAGGAGGCTTGACCATTTTCATAGTTTTGATGTGATTTAGTACCGATATGTTAGTACTATCTGATTTTGGATGCCTTTCTTTGAAATCAGATCGGGCGCTCATGTTCTGTTTGTTTTATCTATCCCATTGACAACATTTCATAAGGAAAAAAGAAACATTCTCATTCAAAAACCCTAGACAAATTTAGGACGCCTTCCAAGCAAGCAAATCTGAGATCAGGAAAAGAAAATATGCAGAGAGCACCTGATGTCCGACCGAAAACACTACTGTAAGATGGGAGGGTAATCATCGATAAGTGATTCATGTTTGCACAACAGGACCTCCGTGAAGATCCGCTGAGTCAAACTAGCTGGGGCAATACATCGAACATCGAGGCATAAAACAGGAAAAAAAAAGAATTCAATCTAAGCTCTGACAAAAAGAAACCTAGAAATAGAAACAGAGAGATTGGGTGGGTGTGTGGGTAGGGGGTTAGACGAGTACCGGGAGGAGTAAGGGGAGCGGCTCCGGTCTCGTCTGTTTCTCCGGCTGGCGTACCGCGGAGGAGGGGAGCCTCGCCGGCGGAAGGGCGGAGGCGACCGGGAAATCTCTCTAGGCATCCGACCTTGTGCCTCTACTCCGCACTCGGCATGGATTGTTTGCCTGGGTTGAGTAGTCGCGCCCGTGTCTGCGAGGAACTTCTCAGTTCTCGCGAATGGGAGAGACGTTTAGAACTTTAGATAGATCTTGTTTGATGCAAAGTACTTTTGCGGTTTTAGAAAAATGTTATAATTTTATAAAATACAAGCAAAGTTGCAACGGAAGAAAAAAAATCAAATATTCATAAAAGATGACGATTAGAATGGTATATATATATATATATCTATTTTTTTCTATAAAATTTAAAAGATATAATTTATTATGATGACCAACGCATCCGTAATTTAAGTTAAGGCTAACAATAATATAGGAAATGTCCTATTATAAGTTTGTCTCGAATTAAAATAAAACTTCGATAGATTTTCTCATCGTTGTAAAGTACAAAAATACTTATTCGTAAATATATCATAACTAAAAATTTTATAATACACATATGTTTGATTAGTCACGGTTGATTTGGGTTTTAAAAAGAGCAAGGGATTGTTTGAAACGTAGGAATTTTACAGGAATAAGTTTAATTTCACGAGGAAGACGTAGGAACCACAAACATCCCATCATTCTTCTTGTTGTGTTCAGTTTGTGAGAAGTTTACGTGGTGTTGAGGAATTTCCGGGCGGAGATAGGGATATGAAAGAAATAATCTCCAATGATATTCGTGAGTATAGGGACAACAAAACTCCCCACAAAGATACAGGCGAAAAATCCGACGGAGATGAAGGGTGAGAATCTAATCTTCCACATGAAATTCATTGTTGACATCTCTATAAACAATCGACCGTATCTGAATTGTGGCTTCCTTATGGATTGCCAATAAAAAGCATTTGATAACAAATGCTGTTCTTGTAGCTGCCTTATGGTGTTTATCGAAATTACGTGACAATATTTGCTTTTAGGGGGCTGTTTGGACAGGACTGAAGGAGTTGATGCTGTGGATCACCAAGCCGCTGAGAAGATGGAAGCCAGAATTCACTGGAGTATCAGTGGAGAAGATAGAGCGGATTATCCACCGGATGGAGTTGAAACATCCCAGCCGCCAAACATTGGTTGGCATCAATCAAGACTAGCAACATTGGCATCTCAGCCTTCGGAGTTGGTCTCCACCGGTGTGATTCGGTTGAGTTCTGAATCGGTGTTGTATGAGCCTGTTATGCATGAACTTGGAGACCTTTAGGTCGTTTCCTGTTTGGCGAGCGGGCCTATAAGCCTATGTTGTAACGCTCTGATGGCGCTTTTATTATCAGTAAAGCGGGGGAAATCTCTTTTTTTTTTCTAAAAAAAAGTTCGACTGTATCTGTCACGTGAACCGTGGGTCACAGACGTCGAGGTGAAAGAGTATTACTTGTCCAATATTTATAGCTGCATTCGGACGCTCGTACAGAGAGTTAGAGACATTGGCAGTAAAAACTACAATCTCCGTATAAAAAATATAATTCTCACTTTTTGAGTAATTAAATGAAATATATTTTCGTAGTATAAACCTATTTAAAAATATAAATGTAAATATTTATACTGCGTAATATATAAACTCAATTAAAGTTAAGTTAAGTTAGTTTAGCTTGTACTCTCTCCATTCAGAAAAGAACGGGTTACATGCCAGCAAAAGTAGTTCATGTTTAATCAAATTTCTAGTGAATAATATTCATAGTTATGACTCTAAAATAATTTATTATAAAAATATATTTCATAATTAATCTAATAATATTTATTTAATATCATAAATATTGATACTTTTTTATCTATAATTGATCGAACTCGAGATACTAAACTAGGATACTATGCATTATTTTTTGGACGGAGGTGGTATTGTCGTATAAATTTTATAGTTACATTTTTTTTTTACCGAGAGAGTACAATCGGGTATCGACGCTGGTGCCTGGTTTGTGGTTTGTTGTTGAATTTTGGTTGGGTGGCCGAAGCGAAGCCCAACTTGCCCACCCCGCATCATCACCATAAACCCGAACTAAACAAACATGACTGACGCCTCGCGCCCCACCCACCCCCCGCCGCCCTCCTCGCCCAGTGGGTCCTCGTCCTCCGCATCTCCCATCTCCCGTCTCTCCCTCTTCCGCCTCCCCTCCGATCTCCATCTCCTCCGCCGCATCACCTCCCCCGAACCCTAGACCCACGCGCGCGCCCATTGCCTCCGGTCGCCATGTCCGCCGCTCATCTTCTCCGCCACTCCCGCAAGGTCTGTCTGCGTGTCCCTCCCCCTTTTTATGGTATGCAATTCTGTGCCATAAAAATGTGTTCGATCTGTCCGATCTTATGCGGGTAAACGCGCCGATGCTTCCTCTTCGTGTGTTGTAAATGTTGATGGATTTTGCAAGTGGGGGAGGGAATAGTAATTTATGGATTTTCTCCCTGCGCTGCTAGTAATCAGGGCACCAATCACTCATGGATGTGGGCTTACGTGCGGATGCATTCTGTAACTAACCATGCTGTTCGATCCGTGCTGCATGTTTGTGTAATTACGTGCACACGATGCGGGCGCGGGTGGTTGATTTTTTGCAGTTTATCATGTCATAAACTGGAGATTCCATCCTGTTTTGCGCCCCCCCTCCCCCCAACCCCCCACAAAAAAAAGGTAAGGTTGGTTGGAGGATCAGTTTGGATTGTAAAGTAGAGGTGTTGCAACTGTCATGACATTGACTGGTTGTTTTGACATAAACCTAGACTATGACTGTGCCCTCTTACATGTTGTTCTCACTTATCATTTATTTCTGCACTCCTTTTATGGGTTGCCATCGCTCCAGCTAGGTTTCTTAAGAACTTTTTATGCACTCCTTTTATGGGCTGCCATCGCTTCAGCTAGGTTTGTTAAGAACTTGTTCACATTTAACAGCATAGTGCACATCCCTCAGTTCGGTACATTCCATGTACACTGTTTCATGTGTTTTTATACTAAATTGAGTAATCAAGTAATCTACCATTCTGTTTCTACCTAATGTTTCTTTCTTCCTTCAATTCTACAGCTGCGGAGTTTGCAAAATGCTGTAGGCTGTGAGAATTTAAGTCTTGTTCGGCATTACTCCAGCGGTTCTGGATCCTTTATCGCCAAGGAAAACGGTATTTGCTATCATTCTCATCTTTCTTTTATTTTCTTCCCCCTTTTCAGTGACCCATTTCTGAGGAGGTCAATAGCATCTGTAATGTGTCCACTGAACTAGATTGGGGAATGCAGATGCTTGTTCAGGCTACATGCTATCTGATAAACTATTTATTCTATCCAAAAAGCTCATTGCTTTATTTATCGATTATCGATACACTTGTACTATTGTTTTGATTATTGTTCATGCCTCTTAATATCATGGATGTAGACATGTACTCCCTCCGGTTCTCTAAAGCAAGTCGTTTTGGACATCGACACAGTCTTTAAGAAACGACTTTGACTACAACTTTTTGCTATAAAATATTTATAAAATATAGTCAATATATACTTTTATGAAACTACATTTCGAGATGAATCTACTTACATCACTTTCATATTTTCAAACTCAACCCAAAAGAAGTTATTTGTAGTCAAATTTTAAAATGTTTGACTTAAGACAACCTCAAAACGACTTGTTTTAGAGAACCGGAGGGAGTATGTCACCTTAGGTACACATATTAGATATTAGATGCTCTAGAAATTCATCTATGCACTTTTCAGTCAGCCTGGATTCAAATATGTGATATAGAAGCATCCTTAATTGATTTTTCTTACATTTGTGCAAATAACATGAAGTGGTAAAACTATAATTTGGTTTGGCATTTTCATTGCCTATTATGTCACCATATTTACTATTATCGTTATTCTCACCAAGCTTTGGATTATGGAGTTGATACTTTCATTTCATGACATGTGAGTGTCTGATTCATCACATTATTATTTTGAACTTCTGGTGTGAACCTGTTTCAGGAAGTAGTTCTTTTGATTTCTGAGGGAATGTGTACAGTGAATAGTTCTCATTTATTGCATGCCCTTCATTGTTGCCATTGAAAATGTCACGCCTCTGGTTGCGTTAGGTGTTGGAAAAAGAACCAGAGGTACCAGATTTTCCCAGCATAACCAGCCTGCAAAAGAGCCGGAGACATTCTCACTAGGAGTAAATGGAAGCTGCACTTGGAGAAGAACATCCAACAGCCTTACCCCAAGTGCTGCTAGCTGGCTCAATGGTTCACTCTCATGGTATGTATCTTTCTAACCTGTTATTCTTAGCTTATAGAGATGTATTGGAATGCATCAAATGCAAACTACATTAAAATGGAAAATGAGAACTAGAAATGTTGACCATTGGATCTCTCATGGAAGTTCATTAAAATATTTGAAAATACCCCTGATTTATTCCACTATACTTCAGCCTGATCCACAATTTAGTGCACACACAAATGGCAGTCTGCTCTGCTGTAGAACTATAGAACTCATTCTAATCTGATGAATGATATTGAAGTTTATAATGCTCAGTATTAATTTTAGTTCCCTCCAGATATGCCCTGACCTTGATGTTCCAGTCAGGTCTTGGTAAATACTCTGAAGCTGTTTTGACATTTTTTTGGTTGTTTATTGGCAGTGGACAGGTAGTTTCAGCACGTCCATTCTCAAGTAGTGCAGGTACTGGCCGTTTGTTATACTTTTTACGCTTTTAATTGGGAAACCTTATTGTTATGACTAGTATATTTCTAAGTGGATCCAGTCCCTTCAAGAAATATTTGCAAAAATGCAGGGTTACTTTCAAATGCTTGTACAGAATTTGCATCTGCTGGCATTCTATTTTACTTCTTTCATAAAGTTTCTCCTCTCTGTATCCTGTCTTTTCAATGTCTCATTTGTTCATTCATGCACATATTGATCTGTATTCTGTCACTACAAGTACAACACAGTCAGATGACTCAGATCCCTCACCGCACCCCACCCACCCATTTTTTCGGTTGAACTTTGGATGCATTTTTGTCCTGCCAGCAAAGCTTTTAGCTTGTTTGCATTGCATTGGCAAATTTGAGTATCTTCCAATATTGGGTGTGGTGTCTGCATCTCTTTGTTTCCTATCTTGAATGCTTTAATTCCATTGGCAAAAGCATGGTCCTATGCTTTCTGTATTAACATACTGTGCTTATTCCAGACCTGCCTCCACATCAAGAAATCGGGATGCCGTCTCTTTCGCCTACAATGACTGAGGTATATTTGTCACCCAAAAATCATCACTACAAACTGAATGATAGGTGAACTGAAACCTGTATTGCTGCTTGTCTTTATTCTGTAAAATTCTTTGTAGGGAAACATTGCCAAGTGGCTTAAGAAGGAAGGAGACAAGGTCTCCCCTGGTGAGGTTCTCTGTGAGGTGGAAACTGTAAGTTTCTTATAATCTGCAGAAGATATGGAACATATGTTATTTGTATTTATTTTTACTTAAGCTGCAGCAGAACCAAATAACATCTGAGTGGATTTCTGGTGATCAGGATAAAGCCACTGTGGAGATGGAGTGCATGGAAGAGGGCTATCTTGCTAAGATTATTCAAGGAGATGGTGCAAAGGAGATTAAAGTTGGCGAGGTACATATTTACTGACTAAAGAATAAATATGATTTTGAGACATCAGTTATCAGTGTAGATAATAATTTGGCCCATTCTTTTCCCTTAGGTCATTGCTATAACCGTAGAAGAAGAGGGTGACATTGAGAAGTTTAAGGATTATAAGCCGTCATCTTCAGCTGAACCTGTAGCTCCTGCTGAATCAAAGGCTCAACCAGAACCTTCCCAGCCAAAGGTGGATGAAAAAAAGCTTACCCAGGCTCCTGATGCCAAGGCCCTGAAGATTGAAGAAGCTTCTCAATCTGGAGATCGCATATTTGCCAGCCCTCTTGCCCGTAAACTGGCTGAAGATAACAATGTCAGTTCTTGTTATGTCAGCTGTATTGATAGTTTTGATGAATATAGTACTTAATGTTGAGGGTTTAACAGGTCCCACTATCAAGTGTGAAAGGTACTGGTCCTGATGGGCGTATTTTAAAGGCAGACATTGAAGATTACTTGGGTGAGTTATTACTTCTCTGGTTGAAAACATTTGATCCCTTGTAAGTTCTAAGCTTATGCATTTGTACTGCCAAGTTAAATTTGGATGTCTCCCCCATTTAAGTACCTGCCATGATTGATATATAGTGTTCTGTTTAGTTGGCTGGAATTTTTCTAGATGACCCAGTATGTATTCCCCTTGCTAACTGCCTGTCGTTGATTGTTGTATATGGTGTGTTCTAGTTGTTGAGTCTGATTCTTTAGATTATAACCTGTGCCAGATTCTCTATATTAGAACCTTTAAGGATTGATACTAAAATTTTGAACCGCGCAATACTGAGGCTCTGCTTTGGCATTGTGGTTGATTGTGGTAGCCACACTTGCTGGAACCACTTTTAACTGTTCATTGTTTGTTTAACGGATTTTAAAAACCATGTTTCAAAATCAAGTATTTCTGCTTTCTAAATAATAACTGGAACGTGATAAGAGAGAATTTTGTGTGAGAAAAAATAGGGAAAGATTGACCTTTGCATGACAGGTTTTACTAGAGTTTAATCTGATTTGCCAAACATGGTGCCAAGAATTTCAAGACTGTTATGGTGCCAAGAATTTCAAGACTGTTTGTGCAGCAGCCTGGAAAAATAAGCTCAACCCAAGTGTAAACTGGCCCTAAGTGGCGCCATCACATGCTTTTGTTTCCCTGCTGGGTTATGCTAGTTAGATTCTGCAGAGAAAAGTTCAATTCACTCAGTTGTTTCCCTGAATCCTTGTTACACTTGTTTAGTTACTTGATTATTTGACTTTAGGTTATATAAATGTTATTGCCTCACTACATCATGATTGTTGCATCTTATTTCATTTGTCATTTGTGTAATAAACTTGTTATAATATCCCATGTTTTCGCATTTTGGCTTCATTTAGCTGAACCAACTGTAATCTAACTTCTTATCCCCCCTGGTGTTTATGAAACTTCTGTAGCCAAGGGTGGGACGAGGGAGGCTTTTGCAGCTCCAGGGCTAGGTTATATCGATATTCCAAATGCACAGATAAGAAAGGTAAATTTTGATGGCCAGAATGTTAGGCAGCATTTTCATATTAGATGTTAACAGCCTGAGAACGTGTTGACCTTTTGTTGTCTTCAGGTTACCGCAAACCGCTTGCTAACATCGAAACAGACCATTCCTCATTACTACTTGACAGTAGATGCACGTGTTGACAAACTTGTCAAGTATGTTTCTAACCTAATTTGTGATTTACAGAGCTCTTTTCGTTGGTGGAACAGCACTGATTCCTTTATTACTTCTAACTATGAGTTCCTTGTGTCATTCTAATCCACAGGTTGCGAGGTGAACTGAACCCACTGCAGGATGCTTCTGGTGGAAAGAAAATATCAATTAATGATCTTGTCATCAAGGTAATTGCGGGTTCTCCCTTTTGGTTTGGTATTCTATTGTGCACTTAGGTTTGTTTTTATTATTTGTACTGATATTCTATTAATTTCCTCTCTACTGTGCAGTAATGAATGTCTTTATTTGATATGCAGGCTGCAGCTTTGGCTCTTCGAAAGGTCCCACAGTGTAACAGCTCATGGATGAATGATTTTATTCGCCAGTAAGTTCTGATGGTTCATTTGTACTGGGAATATATTTTATTATCTTGTAGCCTAGAATAGAACAGTTAAATATGGTACTTATTTCTGGTACAGATACCACAATGTGAACATCAACGTGGCCGTACAGACCGAGCATGGATTGTTTGTTCCAGTAATTAGGGTAAGCTACTCCAAATATTTCCTATGTGTTCTTTCTGTTGTTTGTAAATTGGTACTTCTTTTGGGGAAATTCTAACTTCTACTTATGCTGCAGGATGCAGACAAGAAGGGACTTGGTACAATTGCTGAGGAGGTGAAGCAGTTGGCTCAAAAAGCAAGAGATAATAGCTTAAAACCAGCAGATTACGAGGTATGTTGTGCATACTAAGTGTGCTAAGCTGGAAAGTAGAAATGAGAAAAAATTCATGACATATTGGTGCTGCATTTTCAGGGTGGCACCTTCACTGTATCAAACTTGGGAGGTCCCTTTGGAATTAAACAATTCTGTGCCATCATAAATCCTCCTCAGTCAGCAATTTTGGCCATTGGTTCTGGTAATGAGTTCTAGAACATTTCAAGTTATATGCTAGCACTTCTCTGTTTTTTTAAAGCCATTTTATCTTATTTGTGCTAACCTGGCTTTAGCACTTGGACCAAGAATCATACATAATCTTGAATATAGTGCCGCTGAGTGATTAGTAATTCAGTTCTGCAAACAGGATGTTTAACCTAAACATTAGGTGGCATGTGTTTTGTTTCTATGCTATACTTGCTACTTCAGAATGATTTAATAGCTCCTTATTTTGCTAGCAGTGCCTAATGTTCTTTCATGGTTAATTGCATTCTTTTGAGCAGCTGAGAAGAGGGTGATACCTGGTTCCGCTGACGGTCAGTATGAATTTGGTTCATTCATGTCAGCTACACTGAGCTGTGACCACAGGGTTATAGATGGTAAGCTATTGGTCCTTGTGCGATGTCTCCATGGACTGTGGACTAGGAATTAACTCTGCTGTTCATGGAAACTATGCAGGTGCAATCGGTGCGGAATTTCTGAAAGCCTTCAAGGGCTACATGGAGAACCCGACTTCAATGCTGCTGTGAAGTTAGGATGGAGACCTAACACAATATTCTTGTCAAGTTGTTAAATAACCAGGCCACCCGAAAGTGGCGTCTCTGAACTAATAGGCAATAGCACAGAGCTGCCTTCTCCGTTTTGATATTGTGTTAAGTAGGATCAACGTATACAGGCCTTATTGAGGTCATTTTTGGGTTTGTCCTCACGGACAATTGATGGGAATAAATAGGAAAGAAGCCAACATGGGAAGGAACTCTTTGATTTTTGGAACATTGCTATGCGATTAGAAAACTATGTAAATCTGTTGAGGTTCTCCACAGTAAGCGTGATTAGGTGTGTTGATATCTTGATAAGAGTGGTAATCATGGATTCGTTTATGATGTTATGATACATGGTCGGCTGCTGTAGAGCAACCGCAATGTTATTTAAAAACAGTTCATAGAGATTAAAATAATCTCAACCAGCTAGCTAACACAATGTGAGACCAGTTTATAAAGTAGGCTATAGTAAAAGATACCTATAAGATTATGAACAACAGATTTTGTTAACTACGTATTTGTTTGAGGGATTGTTAACTATATGTAGAAGAAGCATACCTCGCACATTGCTACAAGAATTGCGAGTGATTTAGAATGAAACTATGCTATATATGAGTGATTTAGAATGAAATTAGGCTATATATAATTATTTATATGAAGGAATAAACTATTATCATTTAATGTTAGTGGATTGTATGAGCATGCTAATGTTGATGACTAAATACTTAGGTGTACCATTGACGGAGGTGGATAGTTTGGAGGTGGATAGTTTGCATGTTGAGATATAATGCCGGTGGGATTTAAGATTATAAGAGAGATGGATATGGATATAGATTTGTAAGCCTATTTTAACTCTGTCGTGCCATTGGCGCGTGGCGCGGTAGCAGATTTAGAGTGCGTTTGGTAGGATTTCAGATTCTTGTAGAAACGTTTTAGACTCAGATTCTCTGAAGAAACGTTTTAAGTGGTGAATCAAAATCACTTTGTGGAAACCGTTTGGCTATTAGGCTGCCGTTTGGCTGTTATGCTGGATTCAGGTTTCTCTCAACAGACACCCCTTCGGTGATCTTATCAATGAAGGCCACAAGCAGACGCCAACAATAGACATCTGTTCACAAAGTGATCTCATCCATCGAGTACAAGATTAGTGGATAGGATTAGACAATTAGTTTTACTCCCAAACGACATGTCCGTTAGGAACGGTCGTGTCCCTTCGTGACATCCCTTCACTTGTATAAATATATTTCAGAAATCCATGAAAGGAAACAGTTTTCCAAATCTTATTCATTTACATTCACTTCTAACATTGTTTACCAAATAAATATTTTTATATAAAAAATCTTATAAAATAATAATATGCTTCATAAAATCTTGATTCTTTTATTGGCAAATAACAACATAAATGCAATCCATTTAAAATTGTTGCAGTTAAAAAGGATAAGGAAAAAAAAAACAATCCCAAGTGCATATGAGATAAGTAGAAACAGAATCAGCGAAACCAGCGTGCAGCCGTTTCTCTTCCGCAGGCAGAAAAACGCGGAACGGGAGAAACGAGCCTTTAGTGAAGCCAGAAGCCTTGGCGTGAACCAAAGCACTGGACGGTGGTAGGCTTGTATTAAAAGCATTAGATTTAAATAAGCTAAGAAATAGAATAAAGTGTCAATACTTTCATTATAAATTTGATTAAAAATTAAGTTAATTTGATTTGCACAAATTTTATAGTTGCATTTCTTCGTGAAAGGAGAGGCTACCAACAAGGAAAGGATAACTAAAAAAAGGCAGGGTGGGACAAGGCTGTAAGTGGGTTGTATCCTTATTTGGAGAGAGAAGAAACGGACCTGAGACGGTTTAGACATAAAAATCAAGAAACTTTTTGAGAGAACCGCTTCATGGTACAATGTTTTTTTTTCTCTCACAATAAAACAACATCAGCCAGCTTATTAACCGCAAAACCATGAGCCGAATAGCTCCATATACGTTTGGTTACCGTGAGATTCTAGGAGCCCGGATAAAAAAAATCTCAGAATCTTATAATCTCATCCAAACAGTATAGTATTCTAGAGATTTTAACGTACATGCATACAATCCAATAAACACACAAACGAGGCCTAAATAGGTGGTAACTACTGTATGTATGAGTAGACTGAAAGACAGACTAAAAGATCCATATCAGCCAGCACCAGCAGCAACAGGATGTTTATTAGCCTTGCTCCCAGTGGGCTTCAAGCGTGGTTGACAGAACGACCGGCCCAGGTCCGACCTCTGGGGTCCTCTGGGCTTGAGACGACGGCACGCGTTTCACCACCAGGGCCCACGGCGCCAGCGCTGGCGCACTTGCCGGCTTGCCGCCGCGCTTTGCCATGGAGGAGAAATCAGAAACGGACAAATGGTCGATCGGGGAGCCCGCAGCCCACTCGAGCGTGTCGACTCGGCCATGTGCCTTCACAGGCCGTATGGCGCTGGCTGCTGGCGCAGGTGCGCGCACACTGACACACACTCTTCCGTCGTGCTCGCTGGTGGTGGAGGGCTGCAGGCACGGCGACAGCTGGACGACACGTCGGCACCCTTGGAGTCTTGTTTCAACTTTATACGTACGCAGCAGAGCCAGAGCCTTCCTTGGTCCTTGCCCGGCTTTTACGTCCAGGAAAAGAAGGAATTCGGTTTCCGACACCATGCGGCAGCAGGACAATCCAGTTGCCAACGCGGCGGGAGTGCGAAGGTTCCAAGAGTCGAGCACGTCTGGCTGATGAGGGCGCAGGGCACCATGTGTTTGTTTCTGACTCAATGGACAGTGGCCACGTCCCGCTCCTCCGCTCCAAGCTGAAACTGCAGCTGGGCAACAACAAAGACTCTTTTGGCTCCACCGGTGCTAAGCGCGCACGCACCACTCTTTTGGCTGGCTCACACGTGTTGGTGTGGCCTGCCGAGGGCGCGTAGGAGCAAACCGACCATGCCTCTGCCACAGTGCCCGTCGGCCGTGGCCATGGAATGCAACGTCCGAGTCCCACGCTACGGCCGCCTACGCGTCGTAACGTCGGCGGGGTGCCACCCGAACAAATCCTTGCCCAGGCCCACACGTCATCCTCTCTCAAAACCCTGCGCCACCTTTCCCCGAATCTCCCGAAAGCCCTGCCCTTTTTATGCCCATCCATCCGGGCCTCCGGAGAGGACATCGACAGCAGCAGCAGCCACCACGGCACCACCCACCCACGCAGAGCGCAGAGCAGCACAGCCACCTCACCACCCGCCGCCACCACCACCGCGCGCGTGATCGCCATGGCGGTGAGCAACAACATCACGGCGTGCGTGACGCTCCTAGCGCTAATCTGCGCTGTCCCCGTCATCGCCTCAGGGATCTGGTTCGCGTCAGCACAGGGCGAGGAGTGCGCGCGGCTAGCGCGGTGGCCCGTGGCGATCCTAGGCGGGCTGCTCCTCCTGGCCGCGCTCGCGGGCTTCGTGGGCGCGTACTGGAACCGGCGCCGGCTGCTGGCGTTCTACCTCTTCGCGATGGCGTCGCTGGTCGTGCTGCTCATCGCGCTGCTCGTCTTCGCCTTCGCCGTCACGCGCGGGTCCGGGGCGTACCCGGTGCTGGGGCGCGCCTACGACGACTACCACCTCGACGGGTTCTCCATGTGGCTCAGAGGGTATGTGTCTGATGACCCTGGAAGGTGGGAGAAGATCAGGGCGTGCCTCGCTGTCTCTGATACTTGTAAGAAGCTCGCGAGACAGGCCGCGTTCACTAGCGCCGAGCAGTTCTATCAGTCGCGCCTCTCCCCGCTCCAGGTATGTTGTTATGTGTCCATTATCAGTCACCTCCTCCTAAGATTACTGTTCATTGAGCTCCATTTTCCATGATTTTCTTACTGATTTTAGAATGTACAAACCCTAAGCAGAGTACTTACAGATGACTAGTACTAGTAGCTTCTAGTAGTGACACTTGCGTAGCTGAGGAGACAGAGATAGGGAGAGGGGAAAAAAAGAGGAATTTTTTAGGCTCAATCAATCAAAGGATCTGGAGCCCTCCAGAGATGCTACTACTAGAAGGGGATAGGAGGAATCAGATGACAAACTTTCTGACAGGGCTTAGCAAAAATATCATGGGCAGGCATCTCTACCGTCACTGTGGCGTGGGCCTCTCCTCGCCTTTCACCACGATGCAAATGCCAAATAGTCTCTGAAGGGGCATCCATGTGTAGGACCGTGTCGCCACAATACTTCACTTCCTGGATCAAATCAGATGCTGACATCGACTGGTTTGGGTGGGAACATTAGTAGCTGCGTGGTGGGCGATTTCTTGGTTGGAAATGCTAGCTCTTTTTTTTTTGTCAGTAACAAAAGGGTTTTAAACTTTATTAGTTACTAGCGATACCCATCTCGAAGTTGGAACTCGTTTTTATCACGAAAGAATCATCATGCGAAATTCGTCCCCGCGTCTCTCGAGAGAGCAATTGCGGATTTATGCTGAGTTCTTTGTGAGAACAAGGAACAAGGTCGGAGAGCGATAGCAGACAGGGGTCTCATGGGACGGTGCATTGGAGTGATACGAACACTGCTTTTGTAGTTTTGTTAGCTGTGGATCTGTGTACTAGTGATTGTAATCCCTGTTTCCATCACCTCGATTCGGGGTTTTGGTCACCTTGACAGCCGTGTTCTTGGCTTTGGCGCGAGTGCAGCTAGCATGGGCACAGTGATTGTAGCTGATAGGATAGTATTTTCGTCTTGGTGTCCTCATCTGCGCAGAGTTTGTCTGTCAGATTACACTACACGATGTGTTTGGGTCCATCCATCTCTGCACCCTAATTCAAACAACAAACTGTTTATGAAAGAAGAAAAAAAATCCATCTGACGACTGACGCTGCGTTGTTATTGTGCAAATTCAGTCTGGGTGCTGCAAGCCGCCGTCGGTGTGCGGGTTCAGCTACGTGAGCCCGACGGTGTGGACGGCCCCGGCGCGGCCGGCGGCGGACCCGGACTGCGGGCTGTGGAGCAACGACCCGGGGCAGCTGTGCTACGAGTGCGAGTCCTGCAAGGCGGGCCTCCTGGAGGCGCTCCGGGACCAGTGGCACAAGGCCAACATCGCGCTCGTCGTCGCCACCGTCGCGCTCGTCATCCTCTACCTCGTCGGCTGCAGCGCATACAAGAACGCGCAGGCCGCCGCCATCTTCGGCCGCTACAAGTACTAGCTAGTAGTAATTAAGCTGCTGCTGCCGATGATCGATGTGGTTAAGGATTTTTAAGCTTTTTGTCATATATGTGGATTGTGGATTTGTGTGTTTCCTGGAGAAGCATTTGTGTGTGTTCATCATGGCAGTGGTAGTGGTAGATGTGTAAGGAGCAGTAAGGGAGAGGAGATGTGTAAGATTAGTTAATGGTGTTTTTCCTACTAGTATTTGCCGACGAGTAATGTATCTAATAATCTGAAGAAGTGGCCAAGTGAGATGTACTACTGGATCATGGCTGATTGATTCAGATTCGTACGTTGTTTACTGACATTGAGGGAACTCAGATTTGCTGTGCGTGGGTTCAGTGAGATTTGTCACCATATTCTTACTCTTAACATCGTGCTGGTATGCTGCATCTGCATTGGATGCCATCGTAGAGAACAGTAACGGGCTCCGACAAGCGACAAGGCACGCTGCCTTACCCCATGGACGGATCCTGGTGCTCACCGATGCCACTCCAGAACCAGGGCTCGTACGTGTCACTGACACTCCGGTAACGATTTTGCAACAAGAAACGTTCGCGGAGAACCTGTATACAGACACATGAGTACATGACATGACACATGCATGGCTTGTTGGCCTGTGCAAAGATCGATCGATGCCCTTGGTAGTAGTGGTAAGAACACAAAGCAAACGCTCGCTCACTGTCACCGCTGCTGCTGCACACAGTGTCGAAGTCGAACACCAGCAGCTGGAGGAGGAGGTTTGCCAACCGAGACACGTCAGCACATCGTCAGTGGTACCTCCCTTGCTCCTCCTGTGCCTGTGCGTGCTTGGGTTGGCCGTCAGCGTCAGCGTCAGGCGGCGGGTGGCACGGAGTGCTGCTGAACACCCTGAAGGCGGAGACGAGGGAGAGCGCGACGAAGCAGGCCAGCGCGGCGGCGTGCAGCGCCAGCGACACCGTGGCCTTCCCGCAGAAGCGGCCGAAGTAGGAGCACACCTCGCCCCACGACACCTCCCGGTCGCCGCGCCGCGCCAGCTGCAGCAGCTCCGCCGCCGCCGAGGCCGACGTCACCAGCAGGTACGCCGACGCCTGCACCCACCGGCCACCCGTGCATATGCATGCACAAGCGATGTCAGTCAGTCAGTCAGGTCCCGTTTGGGGCGCAAACACGTCGAATGGTTCTGGTCTCTGCATCTCGTTTTCAGCAGAATAGCTGGGTGGTTCTGCATTTCAGTTTTCAACGTTGCTCTGTTCTGCTGAAATCAGCGTGATCCTATTCCTATCTTCTACTGCTACTCCTGTCCTGATCAGTCTGTCGATGAACAATTGTCGTCTCCTCGCCAATGAATTGGAACACAGGTAATTAAGAGTATATACTGTAGAGAAGAGAAGAGATGTTGGGTGAGACCTGATCCATGACGAGAATCACCCAGCCGTAGCGAGCGAGGGGCTTGAAGGACGAAAGCAAGATGGAGGCTACCGCGTAGGCAGCTGTGACGGCGTTGACGCCAACCAAATAGCTGACAAAACGAATTCAGAATTAGCGCGATGATGCGTTTTCTTTCAAGGAGAATAATTCAAAATCATGTTACAGATTCGAAAGGGTACAGCAGCAGCACGTACTGGTACAGCGGAGAGGAATTAAACAAGAGGGTTGACAGCCCAAGGAAGCGTTTGGTTATTAATCATACTTACTGCAAGTCTATCCGAACTTGCATCCGGCAGGGAGAAGTATGCAGACAGCAATTGAGGCATAATTAAGCTGACGGTGGATGCTTAGAGTACCTGAATCCGGAGAGATCGGAGAACTTGACCTCCCCGTAGGTGTCGTCCGCCTGCGCGTTGGTGGCCATCTCCCAGAGCGAGGCCAAGGCGAGCGGGACGACGCAGACCCTGAGCGCCATCTCGGGGACCTTGAGCCCCGCCGCCATGGCCCTGGACTCGGTGTGCGCGTGCCGTAGAGCCAAGGGGAACGAAGAAGATGGAGAAGACAGGAGGAGTTTGGCGCACTCACTAGCGTCCAGAGCGTGGCGAGCTACTATATAGAACAGGCCCCGTGTCCCGGAGATGAATGCGGTGCGCCTGGCCTGGCCCACGGAATGATGCATCGAGAGGTGGAATGGAACCTGTTTCGGTGTCGGGTAGTACGTTCACATGTTGGGCATGGTTGAATTGCAATCTTCCTGCTTTTTTCAAACAAAGAGGATACGGATTTGCAAACACTGGGAGATGTAAAATTTGTGGTACCAGGAGCTGCATTTGTGTTGAGTTTGTCATATCAGACATAACATCGTCATGTTTGCTTTGTGTGTTGTTGTGTTATGTGGTAGTTGGCCAGGATATACTAACGAAAAAAATAATAATAATAATAATAATAATAAAGACGTTTCTGGTTTTGGTCCATTTGGTTAGTGGGCGAGGTCAGTTGGTTTTTCTTTGTTGCGAGCTATGATGACGCTCGTGCAGGGTGCGCCTGTGTGAACGGAGATGCGTGTGATGGAAGAAGCTTGATCCCCACTAGACGCTTATTATACACGCGGCAAAGCTGAGCACGCACGGGAATGCGCGTGGTCGGCGAGACCAGCCGTCCGCACCACCGCTCAACGGGCCTACTCTGCTTCAGCGGAGCCACCACCTGCGTCGGAGCGCGCTATGCGCGATGCAGTGCGCCTAGTGTTTGCCTATGCATGCTCACACACATACACGCGCCGCTCACGACAGCAGCCGGCCGCGGTGACGTCGCTCCAGCAGCCTCTACGGCAACTATACATCGGGGCTGCGCTGGGGTTGGGCGGCGGCCACATTCCTCTGGCTAAGGGCCCGTGCGCCGACTGTGCTCTGCTGGCCCAATTCTTGGTTGCTGCTCACGGGCCTCTTTCATTCACTCACTCGCTCGATGCGTCCTAATAGTAACTCCACCGGATTAAAAAAAAAAGCAACCATTTTTCTTAAAAATTATCATATCCCTACATAATAATAAAGAGGTAAAATTTCTGGCCATTTTTTTCGTCCATCCATTTTTTCCCTAACTACCGGTAGTCGAGAGTTTCTTCCGTCTATACTTATATGACCCTAGATAGTTAGGACAAATAGATCTCTCTGAGCCTGAATAAACTGAATAGGAATAGGAAACCTAATTCAAATAGAAAAAAATGACCCTAGATATTGCATTGATGCCCGCAATCCGAGGTTTGTGCCCAGCAAAGAGACCAATCCTACCACGATGCGTTGGCATTGGTGCCCAGCAAGAGACCGAGTCCTCCTCCAGGTGCATTCCCTGACGAGAATCCCTGACGGACAAAAAAATATTTTCCCTGTTGGTGTTAAACCGCCGAGGAAATTACGACCCACAAGATAATGATATACATCTAATGAATGCAATAGCATTTTCTATACATTTCAAAAAACAATATATTTAATATCATTTGGACAGAAAATACACAATTATTTTAAATATAGCTTGAATCCAATAAATATAACATGAATCCAATACATACAAAGATGTCTTGCATCAACATATCGAAATACATAATACATCTAAACATTTGACACCCATCTACCCAAAACAACTCCAAATATTTGGCATCAGCATAATAAGCTCTTGCACAACCATGAGTACGCACTAGCTAAGCATTTACTACCAGCAGAGTACTAGATGAAGCAACAGCGGCAACCTCGCCATTGTCGCTACAACCCCACATCTCCCTAGTATTGATGCTCCAACTTGTCTATCAGTTACCACACTAATGTTTTGTAGATGGTCTGCATAATAATAATAGCAGTCAACAAGCTTACCAATAAACTAAGCAAAAGCACAAAAAGCACAATGACATTCAGACAAGTAAAATGAGACATGTTGCATCCATTTTCAGACAATGCACAATGACATTCAGTTTTTAGAAGAAAAAAAAAACATGCAACACTCTCAGGTTCTGTGAACTACAAACTCCTGCTGAAAATTTATGAATTGCAGCATTCAAGAGGGCTGCTACATCTCATACAGAAATTGCAAACATGTATGTACAGCTACAGGCTACATGTACGAATGATCTGGGTTCTGAGTCATTTTCATCCCACTCACACACACACACAACTACACAAAATAAACTTACCAGGTCAGTGACATATTCAGCAGCAATGTCCTTCACAAGTGCAACAGTTTCTGGAAGTGGCTGCAAAATCAAAAACACCACAAATGAGCAAATAACAATGTCTTTTATTATCACTTACAATGTAAATTACTACTCTGAACTATATAGGATTATTATTTGCAGTATATCCTTAATAAAAGAAAACAAGAATAAATTAAGGAACTAAACAAGAAATTATTCAATCTATATGAACTTCTAATGTTATTAGCCTTAGCAAACACCGACAAATTTCTATCAACATCTTAGTAAAGCTGATGTCATTTTAAAGCCATTGTGCATTTACATTTTACTCAGATCATGGAGCAAGATCTCAACCAACATAAATCCTGATCCTGATTTTTTAAGTGATCGATCCATCCTCTATATCTCAATCTGAACAAACCATGCTTAATCTAAAAGTTGCAAGATGAATGATTTTAGGATGTAATGTTGCAGCAGCTAGCCAATGCACTAATTCATAGTTCTGAACCTAAAATATAGTCCTTGTGTACAAAGAATGAGTTACTGAATCATGCTTATTATGGAAACTAGAAAAGGATGAAATAATCTTGGCCCATTAAATTAATTACCTTGTGGAGATGATACATGCATTTATTCAACAGGATCTGAAAACCCATGCTGCTCCGCTTCTCCCAATCACATTCTAGCACTCCTCTCTAGTCTAGTCACAAGCTAGCACTAGATCCGTGCATGTCGGTGTTTCGGACCGGGGGTCCTCAACCAACCAGTGAATTTGAACTGCGTGCCCCTAATCTCGGATGGTGATTCAAAGAGACACAAGGTTTATACTGGTTCAGGCAATCGATGCCCTACGTCCAGTCTGAGAGATCGATATTGTATTCCTTACACCGAGGTGCTTACAGTAGGGGGTTACAAGCTGGGCGAGAGAGGGAGCTGGTCCTAGGTCTCTGCGCGGAGCAGTGCGGGCTGCTTGAGACGTTGCTCTCAGACAGCGGGGGAGCGTATCTGAGTCTACGAGAGCTTATGTGAATGTTCGTCTATCTTTTTCCCGTTGTGAGTCTGTGTGTGCGTGTGGGCGTGAGCGTTAGCGCCTCTCTAGAAACGGCCCCGGCCTCTCCTTTTATAGTTGAATGGAGGACCGGGGTGATACATGCGTTTGCTATGCAGCGGTCTTGTAAGCGGAGGCGGCATGCCTGAGTCCTGTAGCTTGCTACTGTGATGGCATGGTCAACGGAGTGGTCTTGTCCTTGATGCACTGGAGCAACGCGCCGATCACACCTATTCTCGTGCGACGTGGGAGCTCTAGTGATAGCCTGGGGCAGGGTAGGGCCGACGACGTGCTGGTCGATGTGCGTTGACGGTGTAAAGAGCCGAGGCTCAGTTGGTGCCGAGGCTCAGTTGGTGCCGAGGGCAAGCCATCGTGGGGGGCTCGGCGGGCGTGAATCCGAGGCTACCGAGCCCCTGAAGTGGATTGCCGAGGCTTGGAGGGAGCAGTTGGTCCTATACACTGATTCCGAGGCTATAGTGACCTAGACTGGACTCCCCACGCCGCGCTGTTCCTGGAGCAGGTGTTAGGTAGCACAGTGTAGTACGGCTGCCAGTCATGGGCGCAGTGCCGAGCACAGTGGCCGGTAGTCCCTGCTCAGTCCTGTCTCCTGTCCCGTCGGTCACTCTGTGGTACTGCGCCGATGTGCGGCTGACGTTGCGGGAGTGGTTGGGCGTATTAACTGGATGCGACGCTTTGTCAGGGAAGTCAGTCGAGACGGAGGCGACGAGGTTGTTGCCAAGCCGGCCTTGGGCGAATCAGAGAATCAGTAACCCATTCGAGGCCTTACGGGGCGGGGTCTCGGGCGAGAGGGCCTCGGCGAGGAGGAGAGTCGTTACGGCTCGGGCCTCGGGCGAGTCGGAGAATTGGCCGAGACCCTGTGATCGTCCTTTGGCATTGATATAAGCGAGGCTTAAGGACTCTTTTTGGTTCTTGCTTAGGGTATCCCCTTTTATGGTATCCGACAGTAGCCCCTAAGCTTCGGGGAGAGTACGAGCACTCTCCCTGAGGTTTTGTCGAGATTCTGTCTTGCAGCAGCTCTCGTCGGGATTGTGTTTTGTTCTCCTGGTTCCGGTGGGTGCGCGCGAGCGCACCCACCGGGTGTAGCCCCCGAGGCCCTGGAGGAGTGGATTTACTCCTCCAGGGGCTTTGTTCCTGTTGAGTGAGCAGGCTTATCACGTTTGCCGGGCCCATGAGTGCGAGTTCGAGTCGCTGGGGCTTGGCCCAGTTGCAGGAAAAGCCCCCGAGCCTCTGCACGGGGCGAGAGGGCGATCAGGAGTTCCCCTGGCTTTTTATGCGACCCTCACGCATCCTTTTCGTTCGGAAGGAGGGGTGGAATATGCCAAGCTACCCTTGGTGGGCGCGAGCAGTGACATCTCCGGTGAGCTGCTATCGGGTAGTCCAAGTGGAGGACCATGCCCCATTCGATAGGGGTCGGCTAGCGGTCCAGAGACGCACTCCAAAAGTACTAGAGGACTTCTCTAGTGGGTCCCAGGGCCGTTCGATCGGCCCCGGGGGCTCGGCTCCTCCCTACGCTGGGATCCCATTCAGAGACCTCCCTGCTGGTCTCGGATATGACTTAGGGCTTCCCAAGCATTTGCTTGCTTGGGCTTTTGGCCACGTTCGGGCTTGCCCATAGTCATCCCTGACTCTGTTGTCCTGGGGCGGTTGTCGAAACCTTTGGGGGCCCAGCCTTCGAACCTCTGAACCGTAATGGGCTCGGTGCCCTTTTTGTCACGTTTTTTTGAGCCTCCGAGTGCGAGCTTGGGTGGCTTGTTTTCGTTCTGGGTGCAGGAAAAGCCCTCGAGCCTCCGCACGGAGCGAGAGGGCAGTCAGGAGTTCCCCTGGCTTTTTATGCGACCCTCATGCATCCTTTTTGTTCGGAAGGAGGGGTTATTTGCCGAGCCCATCGAGTGCGAGCCTGGGTCGCTTGGTCTCGGCAAGTTTGCAGGAAGAGCCCCTGAGCCTCTGCACGGAGCGAGAGGGTGATCAGGAGTCCCCTGGCTTTTTATGCGACCCTCGCGCATCCTTTTCGTTCAGAAGGAGGGGTTGTTTGTCGAGCCCATCGAGTGCGAGCCTAGGTCGCTGGTCTCGGCAAGTTTGCAGGAAGAGCCCCCGAGCCTCCGCACGGAGCGAGAGGGCGATTAGGAGTTCCCCTAGCTTTTTATGTGACCCTCATGCATCCTTTTCGTTTGGAAGGAGGGGTGGAATATGTCAGGCTACCCTCGGTGGGCGCGAGCGGTGACACTTTCGGTGAGCTGCTATAGGGTAGTCCAAGTGGAGGCACGTGCCTCATTCGATAAGGGTCGGCTAGTAGTCCAGAGACGCACTCCAAAAGTAACAGAGGGCTTCTCTAGTGGGTCCCAGGGCCGTTCTATCGGCCCCAGGGGCTCGGCGCCTCCCTGCGGTGGGATCCCATTTGGAGAACTCCCTGCTGGTCTCGGACACGACTTAGGGCATCCCGAGCGATCGCTTGCTCGGGCCTCGGCCATGTACGGGCTCGCCCATAGTTGTCCTTGACTCTGTTGTCCTAGGGCGGCTGTCGAAACCCTCGGGGGTCCAGCCTTCGAACCCCTGGACCGTAACGGGCTCGGCGCCCAGTTCCTTAGTCTGGAAGGAATCGGCTAGGGGAATATTCCCCTCCCATCGGCCGACAATGGCAGGCGCGCCTTTTGAGGTGGTTTCTCGGGGCCTACTGTTGCTGCGGTTGGATGCGACGCGGTGTTAGCGGACATGACCTAACCGTTTGTGCGATTAATGAGGAAAAGGTGGGCGCTTGGGTGGTAGAATCGGATCTGGATTAACTATGCCAGATTTGAGGGAAACTTCCCCGGTTTCATCGCCCGTCCATTTCATCCCCTTCCTGCATAAATATGTAACGAGCCTCGCCCCTCCCCTCCTTACCCTGCCTGCACTTGTCTTTTCTGCCTCCGAGCCGTTGCTAAGAACAGGGAGCGCCGGGGAGAAGAAGGGAGAAGGGCGAGGGAGAGAGGAAGAGCGAGAGAGGGAGAGAGACTTACCGCCATAGCAGTATCCCCCCCCCCGCGCAATGGCTAGCAGCCCTATCATCCTCCCGGTGGATCCTTGGGAGCCGTCCGACGTGTCCGTGGAGGTGCTGTAGTCGCTCATCGACGACGGCCTCCTCCGTCCGATCACCGACCCCGATAGGCCGAAGTGGATTGCTCTGTTGGGCGAGCTGGAGCCGAGGCCACGCGAAGGGTACGTCGTGAGCTTTGTATCTTTCCACGAGCGTGGTCTCTGCGTGCCGGCGGACCGATTCATGCGGGCGCTCCCGCATTACTACGGGATGGAGCTATACAACTTCAACCCCAACTCCATCGCGCAGGCGGCCATCTTTGTCGCCGTCTGTGAGGGGTATCTGGGGATTGCCCCCCATTGGGAGCTGTGGCTCCATCTCTTCCGAGCAGGGCATACCACCAAGCCGACGAGCACGGCGGGTACAAGGAAGATGATGAGGGCCAGCGGCTGCACTCTCTAGGTGCGCCAAGACTGGTAACAACTTTACATCCCGGCCCAGCTCGCGTCAACCAATCGCCACTGGTACACCAGCTAGTTCTACCTCCGCAACGATGATAGTGGACTTCCCCCCTACACCGGGCGGATCGTGGAGGAATGTCCGGAGAAGTTGAGGTATGGCGTCCCGAGGGAGGATCAGCCCAAGCTGCAGCCACTCCTGGAGGGCCTGGAGAGGCTACGGGACCGCGGCCTTACGGTGGCTATGGTCGTGGCGGCCTTCCATCGCCGAAGGGTGCTGCCGCTGATGGCTCGGCGGCGGCGCCTGTTTGAGATGAGACCGGACGAGCCGCTTGATGGCATCCGGATGTTCACCGTCACCCTCTCCGATGAGGAGGTTCTACGTCGGGTGAAAGGGACGGTGGACGGGTGGTCGAAGAGCGGTGGTTTGTACCCGTTCCCGATGCGCCCGTCGTGGGGGTACATAACTCTGGTAAGTCACGTGTTGCTGCCGCCTCCGAGGCCTTCTTGCTCCTCACCATTTTCTGTTCCCTTACTTGCGTTCGCCATTCCAACAGGGGATGAGAGCCATGCGAGCCTCCCCGTCGCCCATTCCCGAGGACGTAGAGCGGCGGGCGGTGAACCGGGCGCATGCTGAGTCGTAGAAGAAGAAGAAGGATGCGGAGGAGGCAAAGCGTAAGAGGAAGAACCTTAAGCGCGAGTAGCTGGAGAAGCGGTGCCGGCAGCAAAGGCAGGACGGTCTCCCGGTGGAGGCGTCTCCAACGCCGTCACTGTCGGTGGATTCTTCGGACGAAGATGACGAGAGCGAGAGGGGGCGAGGTCCCCTGGACCATCTCCCCGATGTCGGGGAGATTGCACTTGGGGCGTCGACGAGCAGCCCAGCGTTTCTAGGGGGAGGAGAGGGCGCCTCGGGGTTGGCAATCGCCCACCCCGGGGCCGAAGCCGACGCGCCCGAGGCACGGGCGTTAGGGAAGCGCGCTGTCAGCCTGGTGGGCTCGACGATAGAGGTGGGGCAGGCGATGGCCGGGGCGACACAACCGTCCCCGTAGATGATCGAGGGGGCGCTGGAGTTCAGCGGAGACCGACAGGCACCGACTGACACAGAGGCCGTGCCTCTACCGCCGCCACCGCCGTTGCTGAGGAGGACAGCAATGCCGAAGCGGCGGCATCCCCCTTCGCGGTAAGTGTCTTTTTGGTGGAGTTTGTAGTATCTCCCGCTCGCCCCTTGGTCGTACGCTGACCTTGGGAGTGTGTTTGCTTCCAGCTAGAAGCGTCAGGTGGAGGTACCTGCCTTGGCGCCATGTAAGGCACTCAAGGTGAGCACCAGCTCCACCGCTCACTGGGTGGCGGAGGCGCAGGCCGCCGTGCAGCGTGGCACGGCATCAGCTAGGGCCGACCTGGAGGAGCTGGTTGCCCAAGAAGAGGCTCCCCAAGTGGCCACGGAGCAAGCGGGAGAGGAGGCGTCCAAGACCTCCGAGGCCGAGGTGGCTGAGGCCAGGGCTCCTGAAGTCGAGGCGCCGAGCGCCGAGGCTCCTGGGGCCATCGAGGCCGAGGTGGTCGAGGCGAGCGCGGTGGACCCGGTGGCCTGGGATACAGAGATGGAGGCGGGGCAAGCTTTGGTGCCGCCCCTAGCCCAAGACCTGCCGCCATCGCAGGAGAGCGGCCGGGAGGTGGAGGTTCAGGCAACCTCTTCCGATGATACTTCTCGGGGGAAGGAGGCGGCAAATGCCAAGGCGGCCAGCACCGCGGAGCAGCCAGTTCCGACTTCTAGCGAGGGAAGCTCGGCCCTCGTGTGGGTACGACCCGAGCCCCACGGGTGGGATCACCCACGTGTATCGTGGCTGAGCCAGGATGACCCTGAGGGGGAGCCTCTGTTCGCCCTCGAGGACGCGGTCGAGGGGGGCGCTGGGGCTCCTTCGAGCAATATCGCCAGCTGGCGGTGCGGTCGCTGTGGACAGCGCTGTCCGTCATGGACGACGATCTGCCCGGCGTCACCCAGGTACGCATTCTCTTTTCTCGTGCGATGTCGTCTTGTTCTGAGTTTCCTCGCAGCGTATGACCCCAGTTCTGCCTACCTAGGAGCTCAAGGCTCGGTCCCTCAGGAAGTCATTGTTCCTCCGTCAGGAGAGGGACGTCTAAGACCAGCTCGGGCAGTAGAAGGACCTGCTTGCCAATGCCAACAAGCTTCTGTCAGCGTGGAGTGCGGAGGCGGAGGACCTCCGCCTTCGCTGTGCAGATATGAAGGCCGAGGCGGCCACGGCTCGGGAGCAGGCCACCCCTTTGGTGGCACGGATCAAGGAGCTCGAGGAGGAGCTGACCCAAGTTGCCGGTGAATGGGACACCTTCAAGTCCCGGAATGAAGAGGCTACGGTCTCTGCCATGGCCATCGCTGGGCAGTTAGGGGCAGAGCAGGGCGCGCATATGTTGACGAAGGGTGCCCTGGACGAGGCCCTCAAGGTGGTCGAGGCCTCCCGGGTCGATGCCTTGGCCTGGAAGGAGAAGTACGAGGGTGAGTTTTGTTCCCTTTATTTTACTTGTTTTTCTTGCCTTCGGCCCCCTAACTCCCCGATGTGGTACAGAGCTGGAGAAAGAGGCTTCCAGGGCAGCCAAGGCCTCTCGGGTCGAGGTCCAGCACTGGAAGGAGAGGGCCAAGGCCTCTCAGGTCGAAGTCCAGCGCTGGAAAGAGAAAACCAAGGGTGAGTCCCATAGGGCTTTGCCCCTGTCTAGCCTATTTTTCTTTTGCGCTTAACCGCATCCTGCTTATTTTGGAGCAGTGTTGGAGAAGGAGGCTTCTCGGGTGGCTGAGGCCTCAGCCGCAGTGCAGGCGGTGCTCGAGGCCAAGACCGGGGAGCACGACGCACTGTGGAGCGTAGCCCGTATCGTCTACGAGGCCCTGGAGGTTGAGGGGGTCCAGTCGGGTAGCTCCCTTAGGAGCCGCCTGACTGCGTTGAGTGGCCAAGTGCGCGAGTGACTTCGGGGGGCATTGCATACGGGCGTCAAGCGCACTCTGGCTGTCGTCTCCTCGCACTACGCCGTCAACCTTGAAGCCGTCAGCGACGGTTACGTCTTGCCTGAGGATGGTGAGGAGGCCGATGAGGAGGTCACGAAGCTGATGGAGGCGGCCGAGGGCCCTGGCATGACGCTGGCTAGCCTGTTCGAAGAAGAGGTGGTTCCTCCCACGCCAGCCGCCGATGCACGAGACCCTAAGCTTTTACCTGGGCCAAAGGGGCCATGTAAACGGATTAGGAGATTGTTGTACCATGACGTTTGTGGCCGTCGAGGCCTTTATAAAGTACTTGTGTGCGTACGCTTTTTTAATCATTTTATTGTATTTCCGAGCCTCTGCCCTCTGCCCCGTTTCTAGAAAGTCCTTTGCAAAAAACTTCCTCGGAGCCTAAGCTGCCCCTCCGGCAAAAGGTGGTGAGGGAGTTGCCGTAGCCCAGAGGCGTAGGCAGTCTCGTGGCTCAGCCGGCCTTTTGCCATCGAGGCACGCTTTCGGTCCTTAGGTTTTTTACAATCGACCTGTCAGAAAACGTGAGAGAGTTTGGCGTAGAAATTTATTCGAAAAGCGATTAAAAAATAGTGCCTGGGACTTAGGGGGTTCCCCCCTTCTAGCCCCCGAGGGAGGCTCGGTTCTGCAGAGGCAGAGCCGAGTCTTGTTCGAGCCCCGCGGTGGGCACCTCTGCAGAGGTAGAGCTGAGTCTCCCTTATAACATTATCGCAACGTCGATCCCCCGTCGATGGGGGGGTTTCTCGAAAAATTAGAACAACTAAAGAACGCTTTTTTAATATATTTCGAGAAACAATGTATACAATGCTTGGAAGTTTAAGGGTAGAAACGATGTAGCTGTTCTATGTTCCAAGCGTCGGTGAAGATTTCGCCCTTCTCGTTGGCCAGCTTGTAGGTCCCAGGCTTTAGCACTTGGGCGACGATGTACGGCCCTTCCCATGGCGGGGTCAACTTGTGGCGGCCCTTGTTGCTCTGCCTCAGTCTCAGCACCAGGTCGCCCACCTTCGGGTCTCGGCCTCGAATGCGTCGGGCTTGATAGCGTCGTAGGGCTTGCTGGTAGTTGGCCGAATGTAGCAGCGCAACGTCTCGGGCTTCCTCCAGTTGGTCGAGGGCGTCCTCGCGGGTAGTGCGGTTGCTTTGCTCGTTGTAGGCCTGCAGCCTTGGGGAACCGTACTCCAAGTCAGTGGGGAGGATGGCCTCAGCTCCATAGACCAGGAAGAACGGCGTGAACCCCGTGGCTCGGCTCGGGGTGTTCCTCAGGCTCCAGATGACCGACGGGAGTTCGGCCAGCCATTTCTTGCCGAATTTCTTCAACCGGTTGTATATCCTTGGCTTGAGGCCCTGTAGAATCATGCCGTTGGCACGTTCTACTTGGCCGTTCGTCCTAGGGTGTCCTACGGCCGACCAGACCACACGGATGTGGTGGTCGTCGCAGAACGTCAGGAATTTGTGACCAGTGAATTGTGTCCCATTGTCGGTGATGATGGTGTTTGGAACTCCGAACCTGTGGATGATATCAGTGAAGAACAATACCGCTTGCTCGGATTTGATTTGAGTGATCGGACGAGCCTCGATCCACTTGGAGAACTTGTCAATAGCAACCAACAAGTGGGTGTAGCCCCCGGGGGCTTTCTGCAGAGGCCCAACCATGTCTAGTCCCCACACGGTGAACGGCCACGTGATGGGGATGGTTTGGAGGGCTTGGGCCGGGTGGTGCGTCTGCCGCGCATAGTACTGACATCCCTCGCAGGAGCGTACCAGCTTGGTGGCGTCGGCAACCGCCGTTGGCAGTAGAACCCTTGGCGGAAGGCGTTTCCGATGAGCGTCCGAGGCGCAGCACCGCAGGCTCCCGCGTGCAATTCCTAGAGTAGGGCTTGGCCTTCCTCGGTGGTGATGCATCGTTGGAGGACGCCAGATGGGCTTCGTCTGTACAACTCGCCGTTGCTGAGGACGTAAGTTTTGGCTCGTCATGCAAGCCGTTGGGCCTCGGTCCTATCCGCAGGAAGCACTCCTTGAACGAGGCGATCAAGGAGCGGGACCCGCCAGTCCACCCTCTGGTCGGCCTCGGGAGGCCCTGCATCGATTTCCATGGCCTCGGGCTCGGCCGCCGGGGTCTCGGTAACAGAGGGGGCCTCGGGCCCTGTGGTGGGCTCGACTGGTGGGCCCTCTTCTGCCACCTAGGCGTAGTTCACCGAGGGCTTGTGCAGGTCTCTGGCGAATATGTTCGGGGGGACCGGGGCCCGTGCCGATGCCATCTTCGCTAGTTCGTCCGTGGCCTCGTTGAACTTCCGCGTAATGTGGTTGAGTTCGAGGCCGTCGAACTTATCTTCTAGGTGACGTACCAATTTGTAGTACGCCTCCATTTTGGGGTCATGGCAGTTTGACTCCTTCATGACTTGGTCGATGACGAGCTATGAATCGCCCCGTACGTCGAGCCGCCGTACTCTAAGCTCGATGGCGATCTGCAAGCCGTTGACGAGAGCATCGTACTCGGCTGTGTTGTTGGAGGCGGCGAAGTGGAGCCGAATCATGTAGCGCATATGCACTCCGAGGGGATAGATGAAGAGCAGACCCGCGCCTACCCCGGTCTTCATCAGAGACCAGTCAAAGTACATGGTCCAGCATTCCGCTTGAATTTGAGCAGGTGGCAGCTGGGTGTCAGTCCACTCAGACACAAAATCAGCTAAGACCTGGGATTTAATTGCTTTCCGAGGCGCATAGATCGCAACTCGACGGCAAAGGCGTCGACGGACTTCAGCCAAATGGTAAAGGCCACGCCGGAGGCCGTGTGCCATCCCGCCATGCCCTATGACATCACCACGCTCATCCGGTTCTCCGCCTCGTCGGCGGCGTCATTCCCCGTGGCGCCGCGCGGGGAGGGCCACTCCTAATGCAGACAGTCGCTCACCCCAGGAGGCCTTGTCGTGGACAAGAGCTCGCTGGGGCAAGGTCACCGCGCGCCCCGCATCAACGTGTCTGCAGCCGGCGCGGAGCCGTACGTGGACGTCGGTGGCGAGTAGCTCTGGGTCGACATGGTCCGCGCGACGCTGCGTCACAGGCTCACGCCACACGTGTGGACGGACTACCTCTGGCTCACCGTCGGCGGCACGCTCTCCAATGCGGGCATTGGAGGGAAGGCGTTCAGGCACGGCCAGCAGGCCGAAGATCACCAACGTGCGTGAACTTGACGTTGTCAAAGGTACCATGCGACTCAAGTCTGTGTAGCAACGACACTTACTGAAATGACCAATGAAGTAATTTATCAGGATTTTTGCAGGAGCTGGTGAGCTGGTGACATGTTCCCAGGACAAGAACTCGGACCTGTTCTTTGCGGCCCTTGGTGGATTGGGCCAGTTCGGGGTCATAACCCGAGCTCGGATCCAGCTTGGGCCAGCCCCAATGACCAGGATCTTCTCATATCGAATCAGGTTAGCGTAGCCTTCGACTACGTTGAAGGCCAAGTCCAGCTCAACTGATCCTTGGTCGAAGTCCCATGTCCACACCTTTGTTCTCTGCAAATGATCTCGACAGACTCGTCAAGCTCGCTTTAAGGACTGGGTCTGCCGCAATCTACTACATCGAAGGTGCCATGTACTACTATGATGAAGATAATTGTCTCATCGCCTATAGATCAGGTAAGGGAAGAACCAAATTTAGTTAGATTGTTACATAGAAGGTAGTATCATTTTATTTGTGAGGATGATGAGGAAGAAGAAGAAGAATGTTAATTCTTCTTTTGCTTTCATTCATGGTAGAAAATGGAAGCTTTGTTGGATCAACTAAACTTCGAGCCAGGACTTGTGTTCACCAAAGACGTGACATATGTACAGTTCCTTGACCGCGTGCACGAGGAGGAGACGGTGCTCCGGTCAGCTGGCATGTGGGAAGTGCCACATCCATGGTTGAACCTCTTCATCCCACGGTCTCGCATCCTTGACTTCAACACCGGTGCATTCAAGGGTCTCCTCAGGGACGCCAACCCGGCTGTGGTAATCCTCATGTATCCTATGAACAAGGATACATGGGATGACCGGATGATGGCGTTGTCCCCAAATGATGTGCAGCGACTAGATCGGGGCAACAAAGCGGTGCTGGATTTTTGCCGTGAGGCTAGCATAGAGTGCAAGCAGTACCTACCACACTACACGTCTCAAGACGGATGGCAACAACACTTTGGGGCCAAGTGGGGCAGAATTGCCGAGGTCACTGCTACATAAACGTTTTGTAGGAGCGGCTGAAGACCATTTGTAGGGACGGTTTGGCTAGCCGCTCCTATCAAACCATCTCTACAAATCATGCATTTGTAGGGACGGTTCCCAGGCCGCCCCTACAAATCAATTTGTAGGGGACAGCCGCCCCTACAAATTGATTTGTAGGGGCGGCTGGTGCCTACAAATCTATTTGTTGGGGCAGCTGTACCAGCCGCTCCTATAATACCTGTTTGTAGGGGCGGTTCACTCTAGAACTGCCCCTACAGTACGTTTTCTCGCAAAAAAAATATTCAAATTTACAATTCAAATTCGACCAGAACACTGTTTGTTTCCGCGTATTCCATCCAGTGTTCGCGTTGCCGAATGCCCTGTGACCAATGTGAGCAAGGAAAGCGAGATAATCCCGTTGAACGCCCCGCGACCAACGTTCTGAACCGTGTTCGCTCAAGAGTATTATATAAACTACAAGCACAAGAGTATTATATAAACTACAATTACAAGTCCAATTCACAAGAACATATACAATCCATCATTAAATATACATAATTCACAAGGTAAAACCAATATCAAATTCCATACACATTGTTATCAACGTCCTAGAGCTAGCCTTTCAGTCTCACGAAGGTGTTGGTACTGAGCATTTCTACCTAAGTTAGACTCTCGGTCATGATAGGTGCCTTTGACGTGTACAATCTGGTCCAATATGAAGTTGCAAAGGTCGCCGACGAGCTCTAAGAGTTGGTCATCCTTGTATGGGTCTCTTTTCATTTTTTCTCTTCTTTCCACTACAAGAGAACAAGTTTTGGTTTAGTATTTCATACCATGTACGAAGTTTTTATACTATGGGTGAAGAGGTTCAAACTTACCCTTAAGGGGTGTCCCCTGTAGGCACCGGTGTTACTCATCATAGAACATATATAGTATCCACAATGTACACTCCTAGGCTTCTACTTTGGGCACTGTGTGTTTTGCATATGAAAATGTTAAGTAATGCTTTTGACAGCCATGTAATGGAGTACTGAAGAAGTAAGTTACACTTACCGCACATAGTGTTTTTATAGCCAGCTTTTTCTTCCTTGCTGGATCATGCCTTCCGTGATGTTTAGTGACATAGAACCTAAATGCCCTGTTCGAATTATTTTAGAAAAAACAACTTGTTAGTATCCAAAAGTGAACGTTACAAGTATGTATACAAACATATAAGCTAATGAGGATTGTCGATATGTACACGTCTTAAGAATCGATATGAAGTCTTTGTATGTTACCGGGTCCCTATCTATTGAATCAAAGACCCATGTCATGCTCCTCCCGACATCGATGCCTATACAAATCCAGTGGTTGCTACATGAATTTAATTATAGATCTAGATAAGCTCTTTTGCATCGAACAAAATATATCAAACAAAGCTTTAAGTATAGAGTTGAACTTACTCGAAGTTGTATGGTAGCCATATAGTAGTGTTGTTGGAGAATTTTGAGAGCCAAGGCAATGTATGCCACAACCTTAAGGGATTCTTCCCTTAGTTTCATTGTACGGATGTGCTCTTTCTCCCAAAGAGTCTTTCTAGCAGCTAGCTCTTTGGCATCCAGTAGCCACTGTTTAAGGTAATTAAAATTTGTTTGTGCTATAACTTGAGGGTATATATACCCGGCTTTCACACTTGGCATTTGTTTGACAATGTGCACTTGCATTTTATAAATCACGGCGTGCGTTAGTTACAACAAAATTCAAAGATTACATTCATATCATATTGGGAGGACAAGGACTTATAGGCACCACGTGCGAATTAGATTCATCTCTATTGCTCCGAGGTGAAAGCATGTCTGTATGTCATTGAAGTCAAAGACAATTTTCCTGGCTAGGCTTCCAAATGTGCTGGTGGGGAAGCATGCTTGTATGAGGTCTATGCTCATTGGGAGAACACGCAAGTACCAATCATGGAACCTTCTCATTCCAAGTGGTAGGCGCTGGATGTCCCAGTTTGGTGGAAAGGGCTTGCCTCTTTCATATGTTTTTGGGCAATCCTTTGACCATTTGATGGCATCAACATTTGGATACTGCTTTGCTGTTTGGTGGAGTTTGCTAGTGACGGCCTTCTCAGAACCCCGTGATGTGACTTTTTAACTTGGTTCTCAGGCTTGAATTGGTCATGGGAATACCACTTGGACACCGACGAGATATCTTTCATCGGAACATAAATTGGTCTTATGGTGATTGGATGCTTCTTTCGAAGTTCCTATTTAGGCACGTCCACATCTTCTTGTGCATCACCTTCTTCAGGAGGCACTCGTTGTTCATGTATCGGCTATGCTTGTTGAGAAGACTGTGGCATCTCATCATGCACTTGTTCGATACGAGCTGGAGAAGGTTGTGGCTTATCAGGCACATGCTCGCTAGGAGGCGGGGAAGAATGTGGCATCTCAGGAATGTGGTGGTCATGAGACGGTGAAAATATCTCCCCGACCTCAACAACTCACTCCAAATTTGGGAGAGGAGGATGAGGCGAAGAAGCAGTCAATATAATGTCCCGTTTGTGCTAGAGGATGAACTGCCCCATAACGTCTTCGAGTAACACCAGTCCCTCGGGAGTTGCGTAGTCTATCCTCCACTGCATGAACTCAGGCTTCATGGTATGCACCTCAACCCTAGTGTAGTCCGGCGGTATCTTATTAGTGTGGTGTAAGCCACCGGGAGGATGCGCCACACCCGTTGCCATCTCCATCACAATGTTCTACCGGCCGCTGAGAAACACTAAGATGCAACTAGTTGGTTCCCGTATGCGATCGACGGGGGTTGTGGCTGCAGTGGAACCTTGGCTGCTAGGAACTTTCGGAGGGCTGCCAACTAATGCTAGTTCTCCCGGTGGCGTCATTAATATCTGTGGCTCCGTAGACAGTCCTTGCTCCTCTAGCGCCTTCACAACTAGAGCCTTCACTTGGAGCTCAAGATTAGTCTCCCGGTCTCTGCCATGTTTCTTGTACATGTGTCTGTCCTCTTCGAATCCTTGCTTCCAGGTCATCCTTTTCCCTAGCCCCCTAGTGCGGCCTGTGTGTTCCTTGTTTCCCAAGCCAAGGCTAAACTCGTCCCTCTCTCTGGAAGGATTGAATGAGCCCTTCTCCTTGTCTTCAGCATATTTTAGTATCCTTGATACTGCCTCTTGGGCCTCCGGCTTATCAAACTTAAGATTTTCGCTGGATGATTCTGTACTCCTCGCATATATCCAATTCCTTGAGCATACCTTTAATTTCGTCACATCGATATTCCCAGCTGCTGCGGCCTCTTCGTCCATCTTCCTAAACTGCTCTTCCTTGGCATAGTAGCCACCGGGGCCTAGATGATGGTGGTGTTTGTTCCTCTTCGCCAGCTCGGTGTTAAGGGCACTGAGCTTCAATGCCTCCGGTGAAGTCTTCTGAGCCACGAGCTCCTCCCATTGACTAGGAGTTATGTTGCCGAACTCGTTGAAGGGAGTTAACCCCTTTTGGATATACTTCCTATTGAGCTCCGACCTCCAATGTTGGAATGACTCTCCCATCATCCTAAAAGTATTTTTTACTAGTTCGTGCTTACCCTCCGGAAATCTAAAATTAAGCTTCAACTGCCTATCCCATAGTTCATCTTTTTTGTTCTCTGGTACCTCTTTCTAGTTAGAGACTACTGGGTTCAATTTATCTCTTACTAGGGCCCCGATCGTATTACTGAATCGTCCTCTTAATTCCTTCTGCTCAAGGATCTCCCCTGCTGGCCCGAGCTCCGTTATCACATAGCATGCCTTATTTGGATATTGATTTGCTTTTTCTGTCCCCTTGTTTCCTCTTAGGCTTGGTAGTCATGGTTGTGTCTTGAGGTTGTGGAGCAGAGGCCTCGTGGTCCATCTCTGTGGGTGTTGCCTCTGCTCTCCTTTCCTCTACTCTGTCTTGTCCAGCGAGATGTCGCGGACGTCGACGTCGTCTTTTCTGAGTTTCAGGAGGGACCTGTATATACGATAGGTCAAAGTGTTAGCAGAGGTAACACTGCCAAAACTTTAGCAAAATTTACACGCTAAGGCTTTTTTCCTACCTCCTCGTTCGGGTCAAAATCCTTATCCAAATCTTCCTCCATTGGCCTCCTTCTGGCTTCACGTGGGAAAGGATCCTCGGGACTTACATATCCCTCTTCTGAGTCATCATCATCATCCTCCTCTTCTTCGCCTTCAGCAGCTTCTCCTGCTCTTCCTTCTGCTCCCCCTTCCTCCTCATCACACTGCTTCTGAGTAAGCATCACTTCTAGATCTTTTTCTAACTCGTTATCGAACTACTCCGGAGTAAGCTGGTCCTCTAGTGCTTACTCCTCATAGGTTAGCTTCTCATCATGCTCGGGGCATCGGGCTGCTCTGTGTGGTGTCCGCGACATTATTTCGCACTTTGTTCTAATAGATGCAAGAAAATGTGCTTTAGGTACGCGAGAAGGTATAAGAAATCAAAAAGGTTTATGAATCAAAGTAGTCCTATAAAATAACAATATATCAAAAAATGAGTAGTAGCAGTAGTAGAGGCCTCAGAAAACATGTCAATCATCATCTGATCTTGAACTTGGAGCATCAAGGCATCATAACAGAGAAGAGAGGAGAAGGTAATGTAGGGGCGGCTGCTAATGATGCCAAGTTCCTCACAAGTTCTTGATCATCAGCTCATATTCCATATAATGCATGGACTTAGACAATTTCATCATCGGCCAAACAAAGGAGAGGAAAGGAGAGGGGAGATTTGGCAAAAAAAAGCAACAGCTGCTTAACAAACATAGAGAGGAAAAGGTGTAAAAAAAAGCAGCAGCTGCTTCCCAAACATAGAGGATAGGAAATGTGGCAAAAATAGAGGAGAGGGGAGATTTGGCAAAAAAAAACAGCCGCTGCTTCCCAAAAAAAATAACAGCTGCCATACTGACTTTGCTCGATCACACATGAACATCATATGCTTAATATCTTCCGAACCTGATAGGCAGATCGGACAATCAGAATACACCATCCGACTATGTTAATATAATAGTTGGTATATGTTAAAACGAAAATAGGGGAACAGTAGTGGAGGTTGACCATGTTGTGTTAGCCAGAATTCATATTTTTAGAGTTGGTCTACACAAGCACTACTAATTCAACGAGTTTCGTTGATTAAATCACAAAGCTAAGCACCAACCAGCCCCAGAAATAATGTTAGTACTTCTATAGGTCATGAACCAAAGATATTAGAAAATTAGAACTAGCAAAGCCTCATGCAGACAGGGTCAAGTAAATCTTATTGCTCTGAATATTATAGCTATTGTCAAGACATGAACTATACTCATTGTTAGGCACCAAGTTGAACTTCAGAAACCAAATGGTGCAATCATTTGTAAAACAGCAGGGGCACAGACTGATAATTATAATGCTGTAAGAGGTGCAGGTCTGAATGCCTGACAAGTAACAAGCATGGGACCAAAAAAACACTACGTTCAGCTATCAAGAAAACCAGTCTAGAGAATTTAGGAATGTACCCAACTATGCTCTCATTTAGATAAGTAACAAAATGCAGTAGTCAACAGCTTCAGAGAAGAAATGCTAGTCAGAGAGCGGTGACTGATGAATAAATATCAGAACCGAGGATACCAAACGATTGACACAGTAATCACAAAGAATAAAGTTAAATGCTGGCCTGTCGCTCTATTTTTTACTCTGTTTATGACTTAATGACCTTACTAAACCATCTAGAGCAACTGAAACAAGATAGATTACTACAGTATTAGAAAACAGTAGCGAAGCTAGGCATGAGAAGACTGAACTCTGAAGGGAAGAAGACAATACTAGGCACAGACATGGAAACTCAAACACCGTTTCTGGAGTTGGAAACAGCTCCAAAACAAACAAGGCCCACTAATCAAGAAGCACACTATTTTACAGTCTAGATGCATGCTAAATAGACCAAACAAAAATTATCATAGATCAGAGAAAATAGTTTCATTACACCCACCCAGAAACTGTGTCAAAAAATCGTATCCTTCCTACGGGACAAAAACTACAGAGCATTGCCGCATGCTTACCCAACAAAATATGCACAGGAGAGGAAGGAATCAAGTGTGACATCTTCTACAGTGAAATATCCGATAAGATTGAATGTTGTAAGCTAACGGCCTTAGCTTTTGGCCCCAACATAAACCTTACAGATCAACATTACAGTGCAAAGATTTGCGACGCGCAGCCATGGGACCAAGAACATACACACTATGGGAAACTACGTAGAAACGAAGGGAAAAGACAAGAGAAGTAAACGGCTAAACGCAATGGGCATCCTGTTGTATATCAACACCAAAACACATGGAGAAACACAGAAGACTCTGCAGTAATTTTTTTCTGAAGTAAACGGCAAAGCTCATTAAGTTATTTTTTGTATTGTGTACTTGATGGCCATGCAGTAATTGGACAGGAGTTATAGGCGGTAATTCTGTTATTTCATGAGAATCTATCAACATGCGCAATTAATCAAATTTCTGACAGAAAATGACTCTGCTAGTGATCAACAAACAGCTAAATGAAAATCTGTAAAAGGTTGGTAGCAACATTCAGAGAAAATGGATCCATGATCATGGCACTGCTACTTAGACGTGACTTATATACAGCAGTAAATATCGGAACACGGGGCACAAATTAACATAGAAACGGAGAGCAACAAAATAAAGTAACATGAAAATCACAATAAATAAAAGGTAAATGCAACTGGAGATTGTCTTGTTATTCTGGTATGGCAAGAACAGTTAAATGTCACAGTATTGTGTATTTGCTGTCAATACGATAGTATCAATAGGACACATCCTATAGTAGATGGCAAATCTGATTTCCTGGGAAACTAATAGCATGCACAACCAAGTTCAGATAGCGGAGGCATACATGGAGCAGAGAGCGGGGGCGTTCAGATCAGCTCGCTTCGCCGGGAAGTCACAGACTGAGACAGGACACGGTCGCTGGGGGAGTTCGCGCCGCCGGGAAGTCGCAGGGGCCGGGCGAGTCCGCGCCGCCGGGGGAAGTTGCGCCAAAGACAGCAGGAGGGGATGGTGCCAGCCCGTCTTCCTCAGCGCCGAGAAGGGGAAGCGGGAGGGGAAGGAGGCGGACGACCTTCACTACCGCTGATCCGACGGCGCGTGTGCACGAGCGTCTGCGCGGGAACTGGCGCCCCGAGTGAGCAGGAGACGGGGAGAGACCTGGCAGCGCGCGCTGCGAACCCTACCGCTGCGCGCGCTGGGGAAATGTAGCGCGCGGGAGGGCGGGAGGGGGCGAGCTGGAGAAGAATTCACGCGCACGCACGGCCGGGCGCGCAAGGGCCGACGAGGACGGGGCGGCGGCAGCCGCACGGATTGTGAGCTCTCGCACAAACCCTAGCCGCCGTGGCGGCCGGCCTAGGGAAGGCGGCGTTTGGGGGAGGAAGCGTGACGGGTGACGGAGGCTGTCACAGGAGGACGGTGGAGGTGAGAGGAAGCGGCACGAAGAGAGCGGTGGCTAGGGCACGGAGACGGCGGCGGCGGCGGGAAACACTTGGGTAGCCTGATGGCATCGGGAGGAAGAAGAGAGCGCCCAACACTTCTTCACCCGAGCGCCCCTGGTTTTATACCCAGGATGATTTGTAGGGGTGGTTCCTGATCTAGCCGCCCCTACAAATGCATTTATAGGGGCGGTCCTTGATCCAGCCGCCCCTACAAATGCATTTATAGGGGCGGTTCCTGATCTAGCCTCCCCTATAAATATTTTCTATTTTGTTAAATTATTAATTCTGTATTTTTTATATCACAAAAACACAAAGTAAATGTATATAATATTTTGTATTATTCCATATATGCACAAATATATATAAAAACAATTGTAGTCATAAAAGTTGTAAACATAACTCAATCTTGTCATGTGACTACAATTTAAATTTTAAAAATTTGAAATTTAAAACTTCGAGTACAATTTTAGGACATTAAATGACTTAAAATGAAAATGTTGTAAACATAAAAGTTGTATAACTCATCAACATATACAACTTCTATTTTGGTCATCTTGTCATGTTACTTTGTTTTAACGATTCAAAATTTAAAATTCAAACAATTTCAACTTGAAACAATATTTTGAAAGAGTAAATGATTTTAGCTGAAAAACTCATTAATACCAAAGTTGTAGAACTCATCAATATATACAACTTTTATTTTGATCATCTTTTCATTTGACCAAATTTAGACAGTTGAAATTTTAAATTTCAATAAATGACAACTTCAAACAAGATTTTGAAACCTTAAATGATTTCAACAATAAAAGTCGTGAACATAAAAGTTTTTGAACTCATCACTATCTACAACTTTCATTTTGATCACTTCTTCATGTATCAAAGTATTAGTAAATATTGTTCACAAATTCACATATGACTCATAGTTTCATAAACTATACAAGAGACTTGTTGATTTGTGAACAATGTTTACGATCACTTTGCCAGATGAAGAAATGACCAAAATAAAAGTTATAGATCTTGATGAGTTATACAACTTTGGTATTCATCACTTTTTCTACTGAAATCATTTAATGATTGAAAATCTCATTAGAACTTGTCATTTTTTTAAATTTGAAAATTTAAATTGCTCAAACTTTATCAAATGAAAAGAATGACCAAATCAACACAGTAACTTGATAGGGCATGATTTTAGAAAATTTTAGGAAAAAAATCATCACATTTGGAGTTAGTATGAGGGGGAAAGACTAGTTACAAATTTTACCCAGAGATTAAAAAGAAAAATTATAACTGTTCATCATGATCAATAAAGAACAAGTGTGATTTTTCTTTTTAATCTGTGGCTGAAACTTATAACTGGTTTTTCTTTCTCATACTAACTTCAAATGTGATGGTTTTTTTTCTAAAATTTTCTAAAATCATGCTCTATCATTTTAGTCTAGTCATCTATCTTTGTCACTAATTTTGAACAATTTAAATTTTGAATTTCAGAAAATGACAGCTTCAAACCTGATTTTCAACCACTAAATGATTTCAGCTGTAAAGGTGATGAATATAAAAGTTGTTGAACACATCACTATCTACGACTTTTATTTTGATCATCTTTTTATTTGATAAAATTTGAACAGTTTAAATTTTAAATTTCAAAAAATAACAGCTTCAAACCTGATTTTCAACCACTAAATGATTTCAGCTGTAAAGGTGATGAATATAAAAGTTGTTGAACACATCACTATCTCCTACTTTTATTTTGGCCATTTCTTCATTTCATAAAGTGTTAAGTGATTTCATAAAGTTTTAGTAGTAATAGAGTGGATGTTGAAATAGATTCATCTGGATGTTGCAAAGGGTAGTCTCACACACATGCATAAATGTAGTCTCACACACATACATAAATATATAGTCTTACACATATACATAAATATATAGTCTCACACGCATGCATAAATGAAGTCTTACAAACACACATTACACAAACACTCCACGTGCAACAACTAGCTAGCCCGCTGTAATGACTTTCCCCTTGACATCTAATAGTTCCCAAGGCAATATGTCTTTGGGTAGGTTCTTTTCCACAACACTAATCTTCTTAGAAAAGTCTGTGAATAGCGGCATCTCATCGTAGTTATCGTAAGCTTCAACATCGTCTACGCCATCAACTTCGATAATGTGCTGTTTCCCAGAGGCAACCACGTGCTTTGTCTTCTTCTTCTGGGGGGAGGTTATTTTGTGGGTCAGACATATAGAAAACTTGTGCAACACATGAAGCGAGCACCCAAGGGTCATCTTGGTAGCCTAGATTCTCGAGGTCTAGGACTCTCAATCTGATCCCGTTCAGTTGGTGTTGTTTGATCTAGCGGCATTGAAACAGGGCCACCGTTATATCCCTTCCATAGTCAAGTTCTCATATCTCTTCAATGATGCCAAAGTATTGGATCTTTTGCCCCAATCCATCGAGAGCCTCTATTCGAACGCCGCTGTTTTGGTTCACATATTTACTATCCTTTGCGTGGGTATAGTACGTATACCCATTGATGTCATAAGCATTCCAAGATGTCACTTGTCTCGATGGCCCCTCCGCCAACCTACTGATGGTAATAGAGTCTATAGTTTCTTCAGGCAGTATGTTTTGGTCCTTCAACCATGTAGTTAGTCGTTGCTTATGTTGTTTCATGACCCAATCATCCGAACGACCATTTCTCTCCACCATAATGATAGCCAAGTGTTCATCAATGTATGGTTGTATCAGTTGTGTACTCTACAAGACACTGTAATGCGCCCGACTCACCTCTTTGTAATCATGGTCGATGAACACTTTTCTACCACTGGTGCCCTTCCCAGCCAGCCTACCCTTGTGACGAGAATCGGGTTTACCAATCCCTTTTTGTACTTTTAGGTACTCTTGACAACACTCGACGACTTCTTCAGTACTTTAACCCTCTATCGTAGAGCCCTCTGGGTATGCTCGATTATGCACGTATCAACTTAGAACTGACATGAACCGCTCGTAGGACCACATTTCATGCAAGTAGCAAGGGTCCAACGCCTGTATCTGATGAATCATGTGAATCATGAGATGTGGCATTATATCAAAAAAAGCAAGAGGTAAACACATCTCTAGTTGGTTTTGTGTCTCCACCACAAATTCATGTAGGTCACTCAGCTCTTGCTTGCCAATCGTCTTCTGTGAGATCTTCGAAAAGAAGTAGCACATGTGGGTGATGGCCATTTTCAAGAACTCTGGCTTTATAGCCCTGATTGCAATAGGTAGAAACACTGTCAGCATCACATGACAATCGTGAGCCTTGCAGTGTGTTATTGACAAGTCCTTCATCGACACTAGCTTCTTCACATTTGCTAAAAACCCAGTCGAGACTTTGACCCCCCTCAGGAAAGTGCATATAGCTCTCTTCTCATCTGGTGTTAGGTTGAAGCACGCCGCGGGCAGAGTGTATTTTCCATTAGCCTCAGGTACCGGGTGAAGCTGTGGCATCACGTTTAGCTACACCATGTCTTTCCGTGCTTTCAGACCATCCTTTGACTTGCCAGTGTCCATCAAGGTAGCAATGAGACTCTCAAAGACATTTTTATGCACGTGCATAGTATCAATGGCATGGGGGACCTCCAAGTCTGGCCAATAAGGCAGATACTGAAAGAAGATCAATTGTTTCTTGAAAGGTACGCCTTCGACAGGAGGTGTGCTTCTATCTCTATTTGTCCCATCTAGATTCTTCTTTCCATAGACGACGCATATGTTTTTTCACCATTCTGTACACGTGTTCTCCGTTATGACTTCTCTCCAGAGGGGGTTCAATCTCCGGGGTGTTGTCATAAAATCTAAAGAACAATTTGCTGCGGTACTTGTGACTTGTCTTTAAGAAGCGTTGGTTCCTTAGGTAAACTATCTTCTTGGATGCATCCAAGTACACCCATGTAGTACCATCCAAGCAAACCAAGCATCCCGTCTTCCCTTTGATCTGTCCCGACAAAGCAAACAGCGCGGGGTAATCATTGGTAGTAACAAATATTATTGCTCTACATATGAAGTCCTCCTTTCGGAATGCATCGTACATCGGCTTCCCATGCCTCCATAGCCTCTCCATTTCTTGCATCAAAGGCTCGAGGAACACGTCTATATCAATGCCTGGTTGTTTAGGGCCAGAAATAAGAATAGTGAGGAGAAGGTACTTTCTCTTCTGACACAACCACGTTGGGATGTTGTACATGGTCAAGATCACTGGCCAAGTGCTGTGGTCGCTCATCCTCTCATTGAAGGGATTCATTCCATCGATGCTCAAGCCAAACTGTATATTCCTTGGGTCATCACTGAATTCTTTGTGCTTCTCATCAAACCTTTGCCACTGACTACAATCAGCCGGGTGTGCAATCTTATCATCATCCACCTTGCGCTCATCATCACACCATGTCATGAGTGCGGCTTCTTTAGGGTTTAGGAAGATACGTCTCAAGCGGTCGGTCACTGGCAGGTACCACATTACCAAGGCAGGAATTCTTCTCTACTTCGCATCATTGCCTAATGGAGTGTCCTCTAAGGGCTGAGATTCTTGTACCACCTTTTTTGTACCCTTCTTATTCCTCTTTTTCCCCATGGAGGCTTCGTCCCCACCGTAAAGATCATTGTTCTTGTATCAGCTGGCCCCACACCGGGGACATTTATCCAGTGACTTGAACGTTTCGCCACGAAAAGTATACTGTGGTTGGGGCATGCATGAATTTTTTCAACCCCATTGTCAATGGACTTATAACCTTCTTCGCTTGGTATGTGTTGGTGGGAACTGAGTTTGATTATGGCAGCACCCATGACAGAAGATGCAATAGATCATTGAAACTACAGTCTGACCAGCCGTACTTAGCCTTCAGGATGAGCAGCTCAAGCACAAAACGTAGCAATGTCTAATGTGTCGGACAACCCTTTTCAACACCATACACAGTCTCCTTCGATGCTTTTGTCACCCTTTCCAAATTTTCTAGACCTTTCGGGCTATTTAGTAAAATCTCTGGTCCAAGGGCTCGAATCATATCCTTTAAATCATCTTTATCCCCAACACGTGCTCCACCATCATTATTGGCACCACCTTCGTCGTTACCATCCCAACCACCAGCATCACCACCTTATTCATTGCTAAACTCGAAATCCATTCGTGCATCAAGCTCTGCTGGATATTGGGATAGGGATTCTATGGTTTCGTCGTCGTATTCTTCCTCATCCTCGTCGTCAACAATAACCGTTTCACCATGATGAATCCACACTGTGTAGTCCTCAATAAATCCTCGCATAATCAAATATGATCTGATGATAGTCACATCTGTCCACGCCATAGGGTTCTTGCAATCTTTACAGGGGCAAATAATTATATCCTTATTCTCTTTCAATATCATTACATGCTTCTTTGCGGCATCAATAAATTTATCCACCTCTTCACGGAAACCTGCCTTGAACCTTAATGAACCATACATCCAAGAGTTCCTGTACTCCATCTTTTACAACAACAACAAAACAAACATTAAAGGACTACTTATTCAGATATATATAAAAATGAATCAAATTAATAATTACTTGAGAATAATTGTATATACTTCAGATATATATGAATATAAATCAAATATAATTACATGAAGCATACAAACACACCATGGTAGAGGGAAATTAATTAATGGCCTATTTATCCATAAATAATTAAAATACATATTTATTGATTACAATAAACAATTTCAAAGACAACAATTAGCAACAATTATATTTTACCCAATATCTTTCATACAAACCCTAGTCTAATTTTATCAAACATAAATTTACAAAAATGAAATTAATAAAAAAACCAAACCCTAGATCTAGATCTACATGCACATGAAACATCCATAAAATTAACTAATTGTTCAGTAAAATCAAGAAACATGGACTAAATAAGGGTATGATCTTGTTCCCCTATCTAATTTAGCCTAGTACATTCTAAACTTGGGTCTAATTTGCTTCCTAAGTAGCTCAAGCACCATAGAAGAGAGAGAAAACAAAACTCTAATTACTCACTAACCAACCATTAAAACTTCAAAAAAATGTGGAATAGCATTTTCTTACCTTCTACAACCTCTCCACCAAAGGATTTGAGACCAAAACCTTCCCCCTATAGTAGAGCAATTTTTGGGAGGAGCCCAAGGCCTCCCCACCATTCTTTGATGGGTTAGACTGAGTGACCCAAGGAGGAAGAAGGTGTTGTAGCTTTTTTATATGTGGGTCATTTGTAGGGGCGGCTGGTGACTGAGCCGCCCCTACAAATAGCAGGTAATTATACGCGGGACATTTATAGGGGCGGTTCAATCACCAGCCGCCCCTACAAATAGAAACATCGGGGGCAGCTGGTGAGTGAGCCGCCTCTGCAAATCAGACCCGTTTTAAGGGGCGGCTCGTGTCACCAGCCGCCCTTGTTGTTCCATTTGTAGGGGCGGCTGGTCTCTGGGCTCTCGAGAACGCCACTGTAAGGGCGGCTCCATCATGGGCCGTCCCTACAAAAAAATTGTCCCGTTGCTATAAACCGTTTTTCACGTAGTGGCTGAAGGCCAAACATGACCCCCAGGCAATATTGTCACCGGGTCAAAAGATTTTCCCCTCCCAAGGAGATGCACTAGGCGTCGCGCATGTGTAGCGTAGTTTTTTTTCTAAAGTCCTAAAGTTTAAAGGGGTCAGAAAATGGTTGCACATAGAATGTACACGATAGGTGTTTTATAGTTATATAGATCGAGCCCCATCTGCAAATAATGTTTTTTTGAGTTGTTGGAGGAGTTGATAGGTCGTAATATGGCTAGAGGGGGTTGAATAGCCTATTAAAATCAACAAGATCACTAGAGCAATTTGATTAGTATGACAGACGACGTAATGTAATTTTGCTCTAGCTCTACAAGGGTTGCAAGCCACCTATCCCAACAATTCTAGTAGCTATGATCACTAGCACACACAACAAGCTAAGTCACTACTCACTAAGCTAGTGTGCCCTCAAAGACTAACTAAAAAGCCACACTAACCAAACTAACAAGCTCTCAAAGACTAACTACACTAAAGAGCTTGACAACTAGTTTGCAAGAAATGTAAAGGAGTGAGTAAGGTGATTACACCGCCATGTCGAGGAATGAACCAATCACAATGTGGAGACAACCAATCACTAGGAGAAATCCAATCACACAAGAGACACAAGATTTTTCTCCCGAGATTCACGTGCTTATCGGCACGCTAGTCCCTGTTGTGTCGACCAACACTTGGTGGTTTGGCGGCCAAGAGGTGTTGCACGAACCTCGTCCACACAATTGGACACCGCAAAAATCTACCCACAAGTGAGGTAACTCAATGACACGAGCAATTTATTAGAGCTACCTTGCGGCGCTTTGCCGGGGAAGGTGCAAGGCCCCTCACAATCACCGGAGCCAGCCATGAACATTCACCAACACGTGCCGAAGCTCCTCCGCTGCTCCAAGCCATCTAGGTGGCAGCAACCACCAAGAGAAACAAAAAATCCGCAGCCACAACAATCCCCTAGTGCCACTAGATACAATCACTCAAGCAAATACATTTGGAATCACTCCTAATCTCACTATGATGATGAATCAATGACGGAGATGAGTAGGAGGTGTTTGCCTAGGCTCATAAGGATGTCAAGTATGTTAAAGTGCCAAGAGAGTGAGTCCCAAGCCGACCAAACACTATTTATAGAGCCCCTCAAACGAATAGAACCGTTAGGGTCAAGGGAGGGTGCTCTGCGTACTGACCGGACACGTCGGAGGGTGCTCTGCGTACTGACCGGACACGTCGGTCAGGTTGACTGGACGCGCCCACACCAGTGTCCAGTCAAGGATCTGTCGCCACATGTCATGGCCTTTGAATACCATGCGTTGTATCTCAACGGTCGAAAACAATCAGCGCTCAAGACAAGTGATGATCGGACTCGCTGTTCAAACTGACCTGACGTAGCTCAACGTAGAGTCCGGTCAAGTCCAGTAAGGATCCAGAGAAGAATTTCTCTAACCGGACGCGTCCGCTCAAAGACGACCAGACGCACCCGCGCGTCCAGTCAGTGCACCACTCCTACACGCGCTCGCTCGAGGCTAACGTCAGCGTACGTCAGTACGCACCTGACGCGAGCCCTGCGCGTCCGTTTGCGCCAACACGCCGCCTATCAACAAGTGATCGGACACGCCGATCGAGGCAGGACCAGCATCCGGTCGTTCTTCTACATTCTCGGCCAACTCAGTGCCGCCCGCTATAATTGACCGGACTCAGGGTCCAACGTCCGGTTAGACCGACACCACCATCCGGTCAACATCCTTCGCCTCCTTTTCATTTTCTAAGTCCGCAACCACTTCGCCCTTGCTTCCAACTTGCTAACCACAGAGTGTAGAACTTGTGTGCACGTGTGTTATCATTTTCAAAACATTTTATAAGGGTCAAAGTTAGCACACTAGGTTCCTAAATACATATGCAAGAACAATGCCACCTAGTGGCACTCGATAACCGCTTAGCCAAATATTTCACCTCTTTATAGTACGGCTATCGATCATAAACGTGATCACACTCTTTATAGTGTCTTGATCACTAAAAACAAAATCTATCTTATACCTTTGCCTTGATCACCTTGGTTTTGTTTTTATCTTTCTTCTTTTTCAAGTTAGAGCTTGATCATCTTCATTTCATGTCCACCTTCATCACCATGGACCTCATCAAGCTCCATCATTTGGATTGGACCACCTTATCTAATTCACACACTTAGATCAAAGGTTAGTCCTAGATTTCATCAATTATTCAAAACCAAACTAGTGCTTTCAGGAGTCAGTATATTGCATAGTGACTTGAACATGTTTCCTTCCTTATCTCTTTTAGATCATAGTTACAGAAACCTGCGAACGGGAATACCGATTTGAATAGCAGAGGCATTTCTCTAGGCATTGTAGTGTGATTATGCACTCAATTTTTAAGTCAACCTTGTCCTTAACTAATGGTGTTTCTTTATTACATTATTTAATTAGTATCTACAGATGTATAAATGTATCATACTAATAGTAATATACAATGAATGGAAACAACAACAATACAAAACGCACTACACAAACCACCAGAATTCCATACACGATTTCCACCCGACATCCCTTCTTTTAAAGTAATGCTTTATAAATTTGAATATTTTTTTCTGAGACGAGAGAGATAGCCCCTAATGAGATTTTATTAAAAACTCAGGAATAAAGAAAATAAGATTACAAAAGAGCTTGTAGCACTACAATCAGGGTACTTCTCTTCATTATACATATGAATCGAGCATGAGCTAACGTATCACCTTTGCTTGCATATATTGTACTAGTTTTCTTCGCCATTGGCCTTCGCTGTGAGGGGACGCGCTTGGAGCCCGCCACCGAGCCTCGCCTCTAGCACGTAAGGCATATGCGTCCCGAAGACCTTGTCCCATGTCACAAAGAATGGCTGCGAAAAATTGAACCTGCTGCCACGCAGCTGGTGGTGAACATCGTGGTACGCCGTGTTGTTCCAGAAGCAGAGATGGAACAAATTTCCCGGCAGCCACAGGCCACAGTGGTCATCCACGCCCTTGATGGTGCAGAGCGAGAAGAAGAAGATGGATGCACGCGGTGACATGCCCGAGACGATGAAGGCTAGTGCCCCGCCGAGTGTATCAAGCAGGAGGCCCTCAATGGGGTGGTTGTATTGTGAGCCGAATGCGTAGGGCACCACGAGACGGTGGTGCCACGAGTGGATGTGCCGGTACAAGAACCGGTTCAGGTGCATGTACCTATGCCATGCGTACTGCCACCCATCTAGCACAATCATGGCCACCGCGAACTGCCGTGCCACCGTCAGGTAGGAGTATGATGATGATCCTTGTGCTTCCTCATCGTATGCCATTGTTGAGCTGCTATCTCCCGTGTGCTGCATTTGTTATACAAAAACTTCATAGTCATGTGCAACCATGCATATATGTAGGAGTAAGGAGAGTGGTCTAATGTACGTACCGTGAACACAACGGCAGCCACTCCTGCCTGCACTAGCTGCTGCAGGAGGACGCCCTTAATGACTTCCCGCTTGGACACCAGGTTCTTGCTGTTCTCCTCCTTCCTCGGATGCAGCCTGTACTTGTCCATGGACTGGCCAAGCGCCATGTACATGCCTGAGTATACCCAGTACACCACGATGGGCACAAAAATGGCCAATGCTTCGTCAGAGAAGAACTCCATGGATGCGAACGTACAACGCAGTTGTGTGGCTATCGAATGAAGCTATCCAATGAATCTTAATTATCAGCTAGGTAAGCAGCTTTTGCATCTACTGCATGCATGGTCGCAACAAACACCAGAGGCTTGTTTAAATACAGCTCGCTGGGAATATTCTGTTTGAAGAGCCCTTAAGCCAATACTTCCGAAGATTCATTGAAATCAAAGCTCAAGTATCAAATGCCCCAAACGACATTATTATCGTAACAACAATTAAGGGGTTTCCCGTGGGTCATCAGTTTTGAAATGGAGTCGCCATCAGTTTCGTATCCCTATCTGTGGTCGTGGGCCCGGGGGGGGGGGGGGGGTTAAAGTTCTCTCTCTAGGAATATTTTTGTCCGGGTCGGATAAACCATATGTATGCATCTGTGCATGGCTGAAGAAAACGCCAGACTTTGTCTAGCAATCGATCGATACAGTCACCATGGTCAGCTTTCTACCCTGATTTCTGACCGGTGTTAACTTTTACTCCTTGTAGTGTACATACACATGAGGCGTCGTTTCATGCATCTCCCTGGTCGAGTCCGGGGCTTGTCAGGATTCGGTAATACTACAGTAAAAGAGCAGCTGCAAATGCATGCATGCTCTCTTCATGGAAGATACGCGCAATAGGATTTGCCACGCACATGAAACAACATGCATGAAAGATGACAAACTAGTATAGTACCTAATCATGCGTACCACTTACACGTAATGTTTGTCTAGCTAGTTAAGGAGAATTCGAGTCACGGGGTGCTGTTAGGACGGCCGCCACACATAATATTTCTAGAGACATTCACAAATGATTTTCGGAGACGGTTTTCCCAACCGCCTTTAACCAAGAGTCTTTAATTAGAAATTTATTTCTTAAACAACCGTCACCCCTGAAATTGATTCCTAGAGATAGTTATTCTGAGAAATCAGAATGATAAAATGGCCCTAAAAATAGCAAAAATAAAAAATACAAGATAATAAAATCTATGGTACCAAATAAATACATTATAAAAATATATTTTATGATGTGTCTTGTTATACCAATTTGGTGTGTCTTAAATATTAATGCTATTTTCTAAAAAGTTGGTTAAATTTAAAATAGTTTGACCGAGGACAATTTCTAGAGGTTGATTTAATTTGGGGTACGTGGATGGGATATCATGATTGCACCCACCTTTTTTATATATAGCACCCGTTTTTAACACCAAATAAACGATGGGCCTTGCTAAGGTACAACCATTACCTCATAGGAGGTAAGATCTCAAACAAAACTTAGCCCTTGATTTTTGAAGTGCATATAATAATTAAGTAATTATTAATTAATTAAAATGTTTAGAAAACAGATAATATAAAAGGCAGCAAACCAACAAATGTATACAAGATATTTGCTATTCAAGAACAGCTTGTTTCTTGCCATAAACCGGTGCCCGTGTACAGCATGCAACAACGCATATACGGGGATTAATGTCAAAAACTAATGATTGATAGTAGAATTTTCCGTTACCAACATACATTTGCAAAATACTAAGTCATAAAAATACTAATGTTGGGATTATGAAAATAAATAAATAAATAAATCATTCAAATACCAATACGTTCAGAAAAGAGGGAATAATGTGCATTTTTTGTTGGGGATTCCCTAGAATAAAACGTCGCATCTTCCTTCAATTCCTTGTGCGGGATATCCAATCAATTAGAATTCAGGTTAAAGAGGGTCTTTATCCTCGTCGTATCCTTTATATGGAAATCTGGAGCCAGGGGGTCATTCCCTTGAGTCGTACTGATGAGAAGTTTTTTACTCCACAAGAAATTGAACAAGACTGATGTTGTCATTATCAACACTTTCATGTTATAATTTTTTTTGAAAGATCCGGTTGCCCGGCGTATATTAATAAGCAAGAAACAGAGTTTCAACATGCTTACGCGAGAGGCGCCATCCCATGTGGCAGACCGCCACATGAGATGTTTAGGAGATTACGCTAATTACTCCCAAAGTTTGGAGCAATTCTAAGGTAGCTAAGTACCCTACACCCAATCAGCGCACTTGTCCCTGGTCCTTGTAAACACAGCTTGCTCAACACTCCTATTTCCGTTGAACACTCTGGCATTTCTTTCCTTCCAGATGTGCCAAGTAGTCAGTATTGCCAGAAAGTGTGCCGCCTTCGTTCCATCGTTAGTCATTGCCATAAACCACTCTTCCATGTCGTGGTGGTCGGTCGAGCTGGAAGGTTGAAGGTTTGTACAGTTGCTCCATGTTGCCACCAGGGTCCATACTCTTCTCGCGTAGGGGCATTCTATGAAGAGGTGGACCGCAGTTTCTAGGTTCCTTTCACAAAGCGCGCAGAAGTAGTTATTTTTCCGTCCCCTTAATTGGAGTCTAGCTGCTGTCCAAACCCGGTCTTGTAGGAGTAGCCATATGAAGAATTTGCAACGTGGCGTAGCCCACGCCTTCCAAATGAGGTTTGGAAAATTGGAGATCACCTGGCCACTGAACTGAACTTCATATGCCGACTTTGCAGTATACTCTCCTAAGCTGTCGAGAGTCCAGACGATCTGATCCTCCTGCTCATTTGTAGGGTCCGGGTGTAATGACGTTATAATTTAAATAAATAACTAAAATGCACCTCTACTTTTGTCACATTTGTAGAAAAAATACAGCTCATGTTTAGATACAACTAACCTTGACATAAATTACATATGCACATAGATCAATTAATTAAAAAAAGATCACATGTCACGTTAAGGATCAACCATACTTACTTAAAAAAGAAAAGAAACGAACCATACAAACGCAGGCTTCATGCGGTTGCATGCATGTTAGATCCAATTGATAGATATTTTACCTAAAATTTTGCTTACTTTCCTGTTTTTCAAAATAATAAAATATATTTATTCTATTACCTCTTAAGAGGTAATATCTGATTATAGCCAGCCAAATCGACAGTCCACAGTTACTTGAGGGTACCATAGCAAAACCCATAATCGATTGTCGTAGAATCTGCAACATGTGGGAAGGGAACGTGTGGAAGGAAATGGATAGAGAACGAAGTGTTCATGCACTCTGGTGTTCATATTCGAAGGGGGGAGGTAAACGTGGCCGCCGGTCGCTCAAGTGCTGGACAGGCGCTGTCGTCGTCCGTGAAGGCTGCTGCATCTGGTTGAATCAAACACTAGCAGACTAGCTAGATTTTTTTGTTGCCTTGCCTTGTAGGATCGGAGTACTCAGCTTCACTGGGTAGCTAGTGCTCTTTAGTTACCCACAAATGATAAATGATAAATTAAGGAGAGAGCTCTTTAGTAAGTACTCCCTCTGTTCCAAATTATAATTAAGTTGTTTTGATTTTCTTTGTACATCTATTTGCTATGCATCTAGATTTTAGATAAATAATATGTGTAGATACATAGCAAAATAGATAAACCAAAAAAATCTATGTGACTTATAATTTAGAATGGAGAGAGTATATGATTGCATACTTACTTAAGATGAACATCATTATTTAGCTATTAAATGATAAATGATTGGTAGAGCTCTTTAGTTACCTGATCCTAGTGTAGTGCAACAAATGAAACCTAATTAAGGTGATGTTTGTTGCAAATTAAGTATACATGATTGCATGAGGGGCTTTTTCCTTTTTCTTTGGCATTGAACCACATACTGTGTGAATGTATATAACGTAGTTAGGCCCCGTTTGGGACGGCTCACATCGACTCCGGCTTATCTGACACCAACATTGTAGCAACACTGTAGCACGAAGCCGATTTTCTCTCTCCACCTTTTTTGTCTCACTGTAGCGATCGACTGTAGCATGCGGGGGCAAGCCAGAAAAACCGGCTTCTCCAGCTCTGATGAACAGTGCACGCATCAGTGAGAGGGGGAGAGGAAGAGGGAGGAAACTTGCTTCGTGCTACAGTGTTGGTGTGAGCCGTCCCAAACGGGCCTTAGTATAGCACTATATATATATACTGTAGCAGTAATAGTAAGTTGTTGCACTGGACAATCGTTTCCAAACATCAAGACATGCACTGGTTGTCCCACATTCCCATATAGTAGCTGACATGCATGATAAAAGGGAATGTTTGTCACGAAAAGTGAGGGTAGGTCTGTGGGATACATGGCAGCAAGTAGCTAGACCCTATTCCAACCTCAGCCAAGTAGCAGCTGACATACACATATGTAACAGCGAGAAAAATGCATGCCAAAACCACAGACACGACAACCAATCAACAGCTAGTATCATATAGAAGGTTTCAGTGTTGTTTCTCCTCGATCAATATCCTCAACATTTTTATTAGCTCCGAATGATTCAGTACATATATATAACTACTAATACAAATTAATTAAGGAACAAATAAAGTTACATAGCATATAGTGGCTTGAATATATAGTTAGCCACGCGCAACAACTGGATATATAAAGGGTGAAATTAACAGGCTCCCTCTTATAGCAAATTAAATCCTGGCCGGTACTAATTAATACTTACTGGCTAGCGAGAGTTTTTCGCCTATTATTCTTCCTTCGACATGTGATCACTCTATCTCTCCTGGCGATCATCTCCTTCCTCTTCCTCAACGACACAAAATCAAAACAAGAAAACGCAAGCGATATGAATGAAGATATGATAGAGGTAGCTATAGGGTACTTAGGGCATAATAATCAGGTTGCACTCATGCATGCATCTCGGTGGCTACTAGTGATCGATTTCTCAGCAGCCAGCTAGCTAGAAGCCATGGCTAGCTGCGGACGAGCAAGCCCACAGGACAGGGTCATGAGCAGCATGGCGGCGTCAGTGATCTCGTCAGCCGGGAAGGCATGAAACGACGACATCGCCTGGGGAGGAGTGGCGACGATCTTGCTCTGAAGACTCGTCGCGGCATGGCCATTAACCTGCTTGTCACTGGAGACGTGATGATCCAATTGATCCTTGGTCGGAGCAGCGGTTTCTGGCGTCGTCGTCGTCGCTTCAGTGGCTGCACCACCAGCAGCATGATCGACAACTACCATCTTGCACCGCTTCTTGAACGGCAGAGACGACCGGTCGACGTCCGACCTCTTCTCCTTCTTGGCCGGCTTCGGCTGCTGGGTGGCCGCTTGTGGAGCGCCTCCGTCGCTGGCAGCAGCTGCCGCGGCGGCCGCCATCGCCCGCCTCGCCTTCCTTTGCCTTATGCCACATGCGTTGCAAAGAGACTGCACCATGCAAAGGGCACAACACAACACACATTAACAAGAGGAAAATAAACACGCTAGCTCATGAATGTGTTATATGTGATACTAGGTTGCAAAAATGTAACAACTTGTGCTGAGAACCTCAAACGAGCACAGATCAGGGCTTTTTATTTCCCAATTGCATTGGTAATTCACCTTGGGGCCACAAGGACCACTCCTCCACAAGGGGGTCTTTGTGGTGTTGCAGTCGGAGCACACTCTAACGACACCCATAGCCTGCTGCTGATGCTGCAGTAGCTGGCTGTCATCTTGGTGCGCTTGTGGTCTTCTCCTTGGCTTTCTTGCTGCCCCACCACCGCCCTCGGGATACTCGCTCGTTGCCTTCCTCCGCATGATCTTCATCTTTGCTGCTGGCGGTGACGACGACACTGTCCAGCCGCCGCTGCGCAATCCTTCGATGTGCTTATTATTCTCTATATCATATGGATCATATGCAGATCGCTGGATCATGTCACCATCGATGCTTTGGATAGTCTGCCGGAACGGCGATGGCCTAGTAGGGAAGACTTCTGATCGGTTCATCATCATCCGATCGGTGAACTGACAGAATAAAAATGACAACGAACAAATTAAATATATTATTATGCATGCTAAGATATAAATTTATAGTAGCTTTCCTTGGATGCTACACACATCTGCATCTATATATACTCTATAACAAAGTTGTGATCCGGCCCCTAACCTGTTGAGTAGATTCAGACAAAACATGCTGCTGCCTCAAGTGCTGATCTCCATAGCTGCTTTGCCCTTGGAGCTGATCCACAGGGTTGGTGATCATGAACGGGAACAAGATGGGAGGGTCCTTTCGGACATGGAAGGGCGCCGGAAAGAGTCTCTGATCCTGCTCTCCCTCCATCTCCATTAGAGGGAGAGTAGACAGTTGGCTTATGTAGATGGTAGACATGTACGAGCTAGGGGGGAGGGGGGGGGGGGGGGCGGGGGGGAGAGAAGAGAGCTAGAGAGACAGATCTATAGCTAGAAAAGAACTAGCTAGCTAGCAAAGCACTGCGGCCGGGAAGATGAAAGAGATCAAGGATGATAGATGCATGCCGCATATAATAAGCTGCAGGGAGATGGAGAGGAGATCATGTGCAGTTGGAGGGGCAATTTACAAGGGCCCAGGGTGATCATGGGCCTGTCCTTTTTTATAAACAGACGCAGGATGGAGGAGCAAGATCTGCTACCAGTCTCTCTCTAGCTAGGGCCCTAGAGGAGGATTTAGAGAGGTGTCATTTGTGATCCCTTTCCTAGTGTGTGTGTGTGTGTGTGTGTGTGTGTGTGTGTGTGAGAGAGAGAGAGAGAGAGAGAGTGGCCACAGGCAGCACACCAGCACAGGAAAGGGATCGATGAGGAACCAAAGGGAAACAGTTGAACAAACACATCGCACACTGTGGTTGCAAAACATTCATTCCAGATCGAGCACACAACTATAAGATCTTATGCAACTCCACCATGTGGCCCCACCAAACTAGTACAGATGTCGTGCAATGATTATTTTACAAAATCCTTTCCATGCATGGAATTGAGAAGAACGGTATTGCACTGTATTATATTACATATTTGATTATTATGATCATGTTGCACTTGCACCATCTATGAATATTGTTGCGCTTACACGATGAGTGTTAGCAAATTGCATCCAGATATAATTCAGATTTGCACATGTTTCCCTTGGGATAAAATAGTTAGTTAAGTAATACCTTTGGACTTTGGAGTAGAATTCCTATATAATGCCAAATGGCTTTGCGTTCAAAATAATGCCAAATGACTCTCCAAATAGAAGTAGGTAAGGGTTCAAGTCACCAAAAGCGACGAACATATATATCCCATAGTGCCTTAATTGAATATATATATGTGTGTGTTCCACAAAATAAGGGTGTTTCATAACCTAGATACCTAGTTTTGCAGAAACTAGGGCACCGTAATAATTTTGCATGCCTCACGTGCCAAAATCGATCTTCTGACCAAATAAAAAAGGCGGTGCTACCCTACCCGCTCTGTCATGCTATATACTGATGACTGATTGCTTGCACATATATATCACTGCGGATTTAGTAGATTGAAGTTAGGCATAATTTGATTTCGAATCAGATCCAGAAATCAGGGCCTGATCATCAACCAACCTCAAAAGTGGTGAGAGTGAAGGCGATATATATGCTCCTTGAAATGCACGTACGGATCTTTCAGCGAAAGGAGCGCCTTCAGCTATCACCTAAGGACGAAGCATGTGCCTGGTGCTTAGAGGGAGCAAAAAGGCCTTAAACAAATAATCCCTAAGATGTAAACCTCCATGAGCTGTAATTCTTTTTTTCCTTTCTTTGGCCTAGCTAGGCCACCTGGCCGGTTAGTTTCGCTTAGACTTTGCTCTCTTTCTCTATCAATATATTGAAAGGCAGTGCCTGTTTTGCTTAAAAAGATAAATTGGCACCCAAACCGTTGGTTATCGTACAATTGGCTTCTCCACAAAAACCTATTATCTGTTTTTATAACAAATTAAACCAGGGTATTCTGATTTTATGGGGTTGCTATGGTAACTTTTGTAGATATATTGATTGATTATAAAAATGCAAAAAAAATATTTAGTACTTAAATACGGATGAAGTTGCCTGAGAATAAAATTGATCTGACATCATCATAACAATCTGGATCTTGGAGCCACATATAAAAAGGATTGAGAACTTGACTTCCAAGAAGTGAATTCCCTCGGTTTTATCCGGTAACAAGATGAATGAATCTCTCTCATTTCTTTTCATTTTACTAGACAAAGTATATACACTTGATTTAAACAGTACTACCTCTGTGTTTTTTTTGGAGTGTAACTTGCTATACTTACAACTAATTACGCTAGGTAAATCTAAATATTTTATTGGCTAGTGAAATGAAATTTCTACATTTCACAGATTTCGCTGCTTGTATGTAAGCTATGTTACCCTCGAAAGTGGTCTTCTGGGCCATGTCAAATGGCTAGCTTTGCAAACAAAATAGTGCTTTCATTGCAAAGCCAAACAAATATGAAATGGAGTTTTGCAATGTTTGACTAGGCTACAACAACTAAATACCTACAAAACTTACACTTCTAGCTTGCGGGCACTGGGGTCATGGGCGGCGCCAGGGGTATGCACCTGTATGCCATGGAATACCCATGTTTTGGGGAAAAAAAACAAATACATGTACAAATGTATAATGGTATAGCATGTTGGTATACTGGATGTTGCAAATATGTAGCTTGTTCGCTTGGTCTTAAACGATCGTAAATTTCAAGCCAGAACAGTATTTTTCTCAGACACCAAACCAGCCAGCAGTAATAATCCACGATCGTATACGATCGTTTCAGCCCCAGCCGAACAGGCTGATGGCTCACAAGCCTAATAGAACAACTAGCGGTAGCAGCCCACAAAGTCAGACTCCAGAAAAACCCATTGACATCTCCCGACGCTCTGTGCTCCCGTCACTCGCATCGAGCCATCGACCGGAAGCAGCCGGCGGCACAAACTGGCAGCACGGCAGCATCTCTCTGGCTCTCTCCCTCAGCCCCCCTCGCCTCTCCTAGCTCTGCTCAACTGCGCCTATCCGGCCCCAACGGCCGATGTCGAAGCCCGCTAGGAAAGGAGCCTGCGGCGGCCTGCAGCAGAGGAGCATCTCCCCTTCGGGCTCCGACTGATCAGCCCTCCCCTCTGTCCCCATCCCAGCTTCGGCTCGAAGAAATATGAATAAAGATTTTGTTTTCTATTTCTTTTTTTTTGCATTGTATTTGTAATTAGATGAAGAAGGGTACCAGCATATTTGCTCTTTGCTTATTACTATTGCATATTGTACTTTTCTTATTACTCATATTTGCATTGGAATTTTTTTTAACATGGAATACCCTGACGTGAAATCCTGGGGGGGTACATGCAAGTATGTGTCGCCATGGCTGCATAACGAGTTAACACGACCTACACGCCGTTAGGTTCCTACTTCCTACTGATGAAGACAACCCCACAAAGATGTTTTAATCTTATTTTATTAATGAAAAGAAACGTCGTTAGTGGATAAGATAGCCAGTGTATCAGCAATCATTGTACGTCTAGTAGGTCACCAGTACCATGACAATGGTCAATCTAGGGCTAGATAGGACCAACTCTCACATGCCATCAATGCTCTCCTGGCTCTCTTGCAATAAGGTCCTTGCACGTTCCCGTACTGTAGTATAAACGACAGATCTGTTAAACAAAAGCTGGAGCGATTCAGAGAGAGGAGGCCTGTGTAGGATCTGAGTGATTTCAGCAGCAGGATCATGGATAGGTCTCACTCAGAATAGAGAACACAGCATTGAAGTATGAGCAGGCAATGAGACACTTCCTGCGGCTTGGGACCCATGCAAGCATGGCTTTTGGATTTAGTGACAGCAGCAAACAAACAGAATAGAGTACTAGCTTTTGCCTCTACCATAGTCCACAGCTAAAGAAGCTAGTATTGTGGACTATTATTAGGAGAAGAGAAGAGGGGTTAGAGCAAGTAACCTTAGGGCGTCCTCGATGGCAACTTTTAAATAGCTAACTAGATTAGGTTTAGAAATAATAATAAAAAGAACACCATAGTGGAGAGTTATTTGAGCTGTGAGAAAGTTGTTTCTAAGAGATCATGCTAGATTAGTTATTTAGGAGTCGCTCGCTATTTGGAAACTATTAGGGACGCCCTTACCATAAGAGACCTACCAAGGAGATGTGATGGGGTATTATTAAACTTCACAGAAACCAGGATCAAGTGCGCCTTCTGTTGGCAGAGTATATTAATTGTGGAACAATAACTTGAGTGCTGAAAGAACGACGGAGCTCCTGAGGCTAACCTGCACCAGCACAAGACAGCAACCAGATGTTGTACTAATTTGATTAATTACAAGCAATTGATAAATTAAACACGCAAATAGTTTGCCTAATTCTACTGATCACATTAGTTATGGCCAACTATATATGTGCCAACAAAAACCTCACCATGAATTTGGAACAGGACAGAGTACATTTGCTTTGCTAACCGATCTACATCCCTCTGAGGCTCTGACTGTTCAACCACCAGTACCTTGCATTGCCCTTTCATCACTCAAAGAGGGCAAAGCTCATTAGCTATAACGACATCGCAGGATCTCCGTATAGCATGCAAGAAAATGGCCAAACCTGGCTTTTGTTAATCTCACAATCACACATGACCCATCCAGCCCAGCCCAGCCAGCGCTCCCTCCCTCTCTTATTGCTATGACTGGGCAGGAGACAAGCAGAAACCGCTTAAACGATGAAAGCGACGTCTGTTCCAACATGACAAGCCCACACCCTTCCATGGGTGTTCAGCCAAAATCTGGGCAACTTGTTCCTCCACACTCGTGATCCCCATTGGGGCCAAACGGCAGCGGGGACAAGCAGGCTAGCTAATGGTGCAGATTTATGCAAAAAGGAGCAGGCAGGCGGGCTGCGGGCAGCAAGGCCGCGCCACTGATGGCCTCTGACTCTCGAATTGTATAGATCATCACAGCAATACATGGCATACATACAAAAACAAAAGAGTGCAAAAGTTGAAAAGCCTGCCCGATCGACCGATCGGCCTGCAATGCCCATGCAATGCAGACAATCAGAGATCTTCAGGCAAGAGGTAGAGTGGATCTGGCAATTTAATTTCAAGCGCATCGGTATTGAGAACTATATACCTGCAGTGAGCCCTGTAAGAAGTAGGTGTAGAAGGATCCATGGTGTGTGCCAAATGCCAGCAGACTGCATACAGTTTTATTTGGAGAGGAACATTATGGTTCATCTTGTTGATGAGCACATCTCTCCAACTGACCTTTCCACCTTGCTCTGCACAATATTTGTCAGGCATGGTTCCAGAGTTCTGAATCATCAGAATTTCAGCCAGATTGCAGAGGTTGTCTTTGGGACATTGGATTCAGCGCCGCCCAGAGATTACACAGAGGATGCATAAACGAGCTGATCTAGTGCAAGAAGAATGCATGCAGCTATGAGCCATGGACTGATTCAGAAATTTGGTCAGTTTGATAAAAGCAGCATGATGTCATCTTATGAAATAGCATCTTAATGGCCTATTAGCAGCATACAGTCAGCTAAAAAGGTGAGCAAAAAGATGCTCCAAATGCAGTGAATGGTATAGTCGCTTCTTCATTCATAGATCTCCACGGAATCTGGCAGAAAATGACTTACATATCCATGGAATCTCACTGTACGCCATATATTATTGTCTCACTTGAGATGTCCATCAGAAATGCCAGAAAATCATGCCAAGAATAAGCACTATAGATGTAGTATATAAGCCAAATAACCGCTTTTTGCTAATGTCACTTCAGATAGGCCATACTACATGTTCACAGAAGTAGATGAAATTTTTGTTAGAATAAATTACTACTTTCTTTGTGTGAACACAGCAAGGAAAGGCGGCGTCGAAAAGACTTCCTGCTGTGATTTTGTAGCCGCTGCAGGTGCAGACGTCGCACGGCTCACCAGCAGCACTGTAGCCACATGCAGAGGCCGGCGCAGAGTCAGCCCTGTATGTTATCTATTCACTGTTGCAGCAGGGCAGCTGTATTGGGACTAGATGGATAGAGTTATATAAATAGACTACCACGACAACTCAGTAATGAGAGCTCAGATTTGCCATCTCCTAGACAGGGCTTCGGCCAACGCTGGTGTCTTGTACTGTGTGCGTATGCTCTGTTCTCCCTTCTTCTTCAAGCTCTAGCCATAGTGTGTGGGGACGGACAATGTTTGTTCGTGGTCGGCACAGCTAATGGGTGCTCGGCAACACTAGCGGGTGATCGGCAAAACTGGTGGGTAGTTCACTCACCTGAGTCGGTGATCCTGTGGGCCAACAAGTGGTATCAGAGCCGTACAAGCGCTGTCGCCAGACTAACCACTGACGATGACGGGCGGTTCGGAGATGGACGACAGCAGTGGCACTACTGTGGTGCGGGAGATCAGCGGCACCAGTTGGCCGACGCTGACTCGCACCAACTATGGAGAGTGGTCGGTGACCATGAAGGTCAAGCTCAGAGCCCGACGGCTCTGGAATGTTGTTGACAAGGGCACCGACAATGAAGAAGATGACATGTCAGCATTGGAGGCTATCATCGCTACTGTACCGGTGGAGTACAGGGAGCCGTTGGGGGCGAAGAGCTCGGCTAAGGAGGCGTGGGAGGCTATTGCGGCGATACGCGTCGGTTTCGACCGCGCAAAGAAGGCGACGACCTAGCTTCTGAAGCAGGAGTACGCCAACCTCAAGTTCAACGATGGTGAAAACAGTGGAGGACTTCTCCCTCCGCCTACAGATGCTCATCAGCAAGCTGAACAACCATGGCGTCACCGTCGACGAAGAGGAGGCGGTCTCCAAGTACCTCCACTCCGTGCCGGCAAAGTACATCCAGGTCGCTCTCTACATAGAGACGATGCTGGACTTGTCCACCCTCACCATTGAGAATGTGATAGGCCGTCTGTGGGCGGTGGACGAGCGCCTGGAGCAGGCGACAGCAACGAAGGACAGCGGGAGACTCCTACTGACGGAAGAGGAGTGGGCTTCTTCGGAGAAGAAGAAGCAGGTCGACCCCAACGCCTATAGGCGCAGCGGAAAGATGGGCCATTGGGCACGGGAGTGCCCAAATCGCAAGCAGGAGAAGAAGGATCAGGCTCATCTGGCGCAAGCTGATGATGAGGATGAAGCCACTATCCTGATGGCGACGTTCTGTGCACTACACGACGTCGAGGCCGAGGAGAAGGAAGAGGTGACGATGGTGGAAGGACCTGGGAAGGCCCTGAATACTGTCAACCTCGACGAACCACGCGTCCAAGTCCACCTCGGACGTGTGGGCACCGACCAGGAGCAGCGGTGGTATCTGGACTCTAGTGCCAGCAACCACATGACGGGCTCCAAAGCATCATTCTTCGAGCTTGACGACGATGTTACCGGTACGGTGAAGTTTGGTGACGGCTTAAGGATGGCAATCTAAGGGCGCGGCACCATCATCTTCAGGTGCTAGAACGGGGAGCACCGCGTGCTAACGGATGTATATTACATCCCGCAGCTGCGTTCCAGCATCATCAGCATTGGTCAGCTGGATGAGCGCGGTAGCGAGGTACTGATCAAGCACGGAGTCCTTAGGATCAGGGATCTAGAGCAGCGACTTCTCATTAAGGTGAAGAGGTCCCTGAACCGGTTGTACCTGCTCGACCTGAAGGTAGAGCAACCGGTGTGCCTGGCGGCAAGGCACACCGAGGAACCGTGGATATGGTATGCCCGGTTCGGACATCTCAGCTTCGACGCGCTTGGTCGACTAGAGAAGATGGTCTGAGGGCTACCCCACATCAAGCACGGAGGCAAGCTGTGTGACAGCTGCCTGGCCAGGAAGCAGAGGAGGCTACCATTCCTAAAGGCGGCCAAGTATCACGTGAAGGACGCTCTCAAGCTCGTCCACGGCGACCTCTGGGGGTCGATCACACCTGCTACAAACGGTGGTCGGCGGTACTTCCTCCTGCTCATGGATGATTGCAGTCGCTACATGTGGCTGCAACTCCTGACGAGCAAGGACGAAGCGGCGGCGACGATCAAGAAGTTCAAGATGCGCACGGAGGCCGAGAGCGGCAAGAAGCTCTGCGTGCTGAGGACTGATCGCGGCGGTGAATTCACTTCGGTGGAGTTCACTGCGTACTGCGCGGATCAGGGTGTGGGGCGACACCACACCGCGTCGTACTCACCACAACAGAATGGCGTGGTGGAGAGGTGGAACCAGACGGTGGTTGGCATGGCCCGATCCATGATGAAGGCCAAAGGCGTACCGACTCTACGACCCACGCGGAGACAAGGTGCTTGTCTCACGCGACGTCGTGTTCGACGAGAAGGCGGCTTGGGACTGGATTAGTCCGAGCATGGGGGAAGCTGGCAGCTTCACCAACACCTTCGTCGTCGAGCACCTGGTCATCCACGGTGCCGAGCACTCCGGGAGGAGTGCCGAGCACTCCGGGAGGCATGCAGCACGTCAGGAGTGGTGCCGGGAGGTTCTATAGTGGTGGTGACCACTACAGGACGGGTGCCGAGCACTCCCGTGCAGAGCCAAGACGTCTTACAGTGGTGCCAACCACTCCAAGACTGAGGCTGAGCACTTCTACAGTGTGGGCGAACACTGTAGAAGTTATGATGAGCTATCCAGAAGTAGTGCTGAGCACTGCAACCAGGGTGCTGAGCACTCAAGGTGCTATGTCGAGCACTCCAGCGGAACAGGGAACTCCATCGACGTCGATCGAGTTTGCCTCACCTCCAAGTGACATCACTGAGTTCATGGACGCCTACCACGAAGGTAAGGAGGTGCGGTTCCGCAGGCTGGATGACATCATCGGTGGCACAGGGCCCTCAGGCCTGGCTAGTCGGCTGCTCAATGACGCAGAGCTGCTACTCGTCAGTGCTGAGGAACCACCCACGTTCGCACTGGCCGAGCGCGATAGAAACTGGAGACGGGCGATGCTGGAGGAGATGAAGACGATCAAGGAAAATAAGACTTGGCAGCTCGTCGATCCACCTCCAGGATACCGTCCGATCAGCCTGAAGTGGGTGTACAAGGTCAAACGGGATGAGCTCGGCGCCATTGTCAAGCACAAGGCACGCTTCGTCGCCCGAGGCTTTATTCAGCGTGAGGGCATAGACTTCGAGGAGGTCTTTGCGCCAGTAGCGCGTATGGAGTCGGTCCGTTTGCTACTAGCCTTGGCAGCAGCAAAGGACTGGTGCATCCATCACTTGGACGTTAAATCGGCCTTCCTTAACGGTGAACTGGCGGAGACGGTCTTCGTTAGGCAACCTCCAGGTTTCACCGTCAAGGGAGAGGAGCACAGGGTGCTCTGACTACGCAAAGCGCTCTATGGGCTACGGCAGGCCCCACGAGCATGAAACGCCAAGCTTGACGCCACGCTGGGCGAGCTTGGGTTTTAGAGGTGAGCAACCGAGCACGCGCTCTACGCGCGGCAACGGGGGAAGGAGGACCTCATCGTCGGCGTGTATGTGGATGACTTAATCGTCACCGGCGCGCGCACGGAGGACATCAATGGCTTCAAACGCGAGATGGCGGCTCGTTTTCGAATGAGCGATCTTGACGCACTCTCCTACTACCTCGGCATCAAGGTGAGATAGGGGAAGGAGGAACTCACGCTCGGTCAGAGCGCGTATGCCTCCAAGCTGTTGAAGAGGAGCGGCGTGGCTGAGTGCAAGCCATGTGTGACTCCGATGGAGGAGCGGCTGAAGCTGATGAAGGCCAGCACCGCGGTGAAGGTGGATGCAACACTCTACCGGAGCATCGTCGTCGGTCTACGCAACCTAGTACATATGAGGCCGGACATTACGTTCGCCATGGGCTACGTCAGTCGCTTCATGGAGGATTCTAGAGAGGATCACTGGGCTGCGGTGAAGCGGCTACTACGCTACGTCAAGGGAACGGTGGATCATGGGATCATCTTCCCAAACACCGACGGGAGTAGGCTGCAGCTCACTGTGTTCAGCGATGCAGACATGGTGGGGGACATCGGCGGACAACGGAGCACCTCTGGCGTGCTCGTCTTCCTCGGGTCGGCTCCAATTTCATGGCTGTCACTAAAACAGAAGGTGGTGGGGCTATCTACGTGTGAGGCAGAGTACGTAGCGGCGGCCACAGCGGCGTGCCAAGTTGTGTGGGCTGCGCCGACTGCTGGGCGAGCTGACCGGGGTGGAAGCTCACCCACCAGCATTGATGGTGGACAACCAGCCCGCCATCGCCCTCGTGAAGAATCCTGTTCTGCACGACCGGAGTAAATACATCGACGTGAAGTTCCACTTCCTTAGGAATTGTGTCGATGGATGGTAGATCTTCATCGAGTTCGTCGAAACTGGTCGGCAACTCGCGGATGTCCTCACCAAGCCGCTCGGACGTCTTCGACTCACGGAGTTGAAGGAGATGATCGGCATGGAGGGGGTACAAGGGATAGCAGTAGGTTTAGGGAAAGAATTGTTAGAATAAACTACTGCTTTCCTTGTGTGAACACAGTAAGGGAAGGTGGCGCCGAAAAGGCCCCTGCTGTGATTCTGTAGCCACTGCAGGTGCAGGCGCCGCACGGCTCACCTGCTGCACTGTAGCCACATGTAGAGGCCGACGCAGAGTTAGCTCTGTATGTTATCTAGTCACTGTTGCGGCAGGGCAGCTGTACTGGAACTAGATAGATAGAGTTGTATAAATAGACTACCACGGCAACTCAGTAACGAGAGTTCAGATTTGCCATCTCCCAGACAGGGCTTCGGCCAACGCTGGTGTCTTGTACTGTGTGTATGCTCTGTTCTCCCTTGTTTTTCAAGCTCTAGCCATAGTGCGTGGGGACGGACAACGCTTGTTCGTGGTCGACACGGCTAGTGGGTGCTCGACAACACTAGCGGTTGCTCGGCAAAACTGCTGCCTGAGCCGGTGATCCTGTGGGCCAACAATTTTCAACCTGCGCTCAAACTACCATTCCTACTGATGGATAATGTTCGCTCCCATAGAAAGCCAGATTCTGGTTGTATGATGGTTAAGATGCATACATATATAGTTTTTGAATCACTCCTAGAGAGAGTGAGTGTGAACGTAATTCACTCATTGTCACAAGACGTAAGGTGGGGATCATGGCTTTGTGCAAAAAGACGCTGTGCTCCATGCTACATGGACCCCCGTGTGCGTGGGAGGGGGTGGGATCATGTGAGACGTATATATGTATAATATAACCATGCAGCCTACGCTTGGCAATTGGAGACTAAAACATTACAGTACAAACATATGGAGGCCATTACAGAAAAACCAAATGGCATAATCATGCTACAATGTCAAACAGTGAAGTGTTTAGTTTTGAAGGTGTCACAGTCCAACATCATTTTAAGAACAAAACCAGAAGATGCACTATTAAAAAACCATGACCTGTGGGGTAAGAATATTCTGCTAACAAGACCTCACGTAGGTCGAGAAAATCTCGAACCTCTGTCCCACCCATACACAGCAGCACTGTAGCCCATGTAAGAACGACCACGACCTGGGCCGTACCTTAGATTTGTGATTTGGCGTGGGACAGACGAGGGGATTTTCTTAACACGAGCCTGTAATTTGCTCCCAGGGAGTCGAACCTATAGGACCTGAGAAGTGCTAGTAGAGCCACCTAACCAACCAACTAGAGGCCCGTTCGCAAAAGAAGATGTACTATTAGCTAGATCAAATCGTTCTAAAGATTCAAAAGACAAATAACATCTAAGCCAAATAATTACGAATGGAGAACATCAGGTGCAGGCTGAACCGCTTAAGTAAGATAATCAAATTTTAAGGTAATCGCTTCTAACAAAAGCAGAAATTGCTTGCATAGTCAGTGCATAGTGAATTAATCTTGTTGGTGGCGCTCGGTTTGATGAAAGTAATAGGAAGATCCAAATTATTGCTTCCTTTTCCACTCTTGCACCTTTCTCTTAATTAGGAAAAAAAATAGGACATGATATTTGAGAAGAGTATCTCTGGAGTCTTCCATTGTCAAAAAGGAGTTACAAAATATGATCAATACAAAACATCAAGTTTTACACATAAGTGAGAGAAATCCCACGGGAACACTGGCATGAATAGTTTCTTTAAAAGATCTATCACAGGTCAAAATGCAAAACAGTGAAACACAACCAAAAAAAGCTAGAATTTGAAAACGTTTTTTAACGAAAAAAACTAGAATTAAAATTGCTATTTTCAGAGATATGATCTAATTTAGGGTTTTATAGCGGATAAAAAAGTTTTACTTGGATAATATCATAAGATGAGGATGTGATCACCAAAACATGCCCTAAGTGGCTCCAGCACACGCCTGCAAGAACAGGATGCTATTAAAGAAACAACAAAAAGATCGAAGAAAACAGAGAATACACTAACTGTGAGCTAGTGGATAAGGTAACCTAGGGGTAGGATGGAGGGTTGAGCCACAGCCACTTATTTGGGAACTAAATGCCATGCCACAAGATTTCGAGATTATGTTTGGCATGAATGACAGCTCAGGTGATGTTAGAAACTAATATTAGTATGTAAAACATCGATTGCCAAGCACAAATCTATCAGTCGTCATAATTTTTTTTTTGAAAGGGGCACCCTGCCCAATCAATTAAGAGAGAAAGGTGAGGCTGAGGCACCTGCATCAGACACCACTCGTACGCAGGTTGGCTGCCCGAGCACCCTGCGAACTTGACAACTAAAGATGGCAACCGGCCCCGATACCCGATACCCGACGGGTATTTGATCCATTATGGGACGGGGATGGGATCATATCTTTACCCACGGGCATCTAAATGGGCAAGAATCCATCCCCGACGGGTATAGCGGGTACGAGAACGTTCCCTGTTTACCCGTCCCCGTTACCCATTGGGGAACCCGACTATTTGAGCTGTCATGCGAGTATTAGGCCCAAAGAACCTTAACATAGGTATTTTGATCCAAATCTGAACAATCATATATATAGTTTGTGTGTTCTAGAAATCCTAGTTCAATTTTTTCTCACCATCTCCGCCAGCAACACAAGCACACCTGCCTCACGAGCGCTCGTGCCCCTCGCTTCCTCAGTTCGGTCTCTCTGCCACCTTTGCTCGTCCTCCTCGCAACCTCGCTCCTTCTCCTCGGCATCTCCGAGACTCCGACACTTATACCCGGGTGAAGAAGAAATGTCTCCGATTGCAAAGCTGCGACCCCAAGTGTCCTTGTTTATCGGGTATGCAGTACCCGTCGGGTATCTGTTACCCGACCGATGCCCGACGGGTACGGGGATGGGCAAGAATCTATACCCGAGACAGTTAACGGGGACGGGGACGAGATGAATTCTCCGTAGCGGGGAAGAGAACGTTCCAGCGATACCCGACGGGTACATCCCCGTTGCCATCTTTATTGACAACTGAGCCTCCAGTCCTCATCAGTCTGTATTGATTCTCTCTGCATCCAGCCTCTCAGTTACCATGATGCACAAGAAATCAAAATGGGTGTGGGAGTGAAAATTTTACCATTATTTATTTCTCTGTAAGTTTTTCGAGCTACAGTTGCAATGGCTTTGTATTAATAAAAGCAATATTTTACACCTTCATCAAAAGTCTAATCTGTGAATTCAAAAAAATCAGGAACAAGAAACATGAAAATATGCTATTGGTCTGTAGTAACTAGGTGATGCTGAGGCAGCGCTCTGGCATCAGGCCGGGGCAAAAGCCCTTGGGCTGCTGTTAGCTTACACTTAACTTCAGTCCCAGCGTATCTGTATGGATCTTGGATCCAGGCCTGCGTTGTAGTTGCCATTTTATAGCCAAACTACTATTTTCTATCTGAATACAAAGATACGCTGCCCTCTTGCATATTAAAAAAAAAACTAAGTGATGCTAATCATACTTGTCTGGAAAGCATTCTTCAAGTGCCACATGTTTCTTTAGCATCAGGCTATAAGCACATTTTTCATTTATATGGGAAAGAAGAACCAGCTTGATACTAGGATACAACACATATACCTCTTTCCTGTCAAACAAATTTTGCAGACCATTCAAAGATTTGAAATAAAAAAAAATTAGTACAAGCAGAACCAAGATTTGAATTTGTCAAATACTCAAATACTTCTGAAACATTTTGAGGCCCTCATATGCTAGAGCCAAGTTTGTCTGTATGTGTGTCGGATGGTAAACCGAGAAGGGGGCAGTTTGCTGAGAAGAAGCATGACGCTGACAAGTCCGGCTAGTGGATAGGATGAGGAGAATCGTCAGAATTCTAGTTTCCTAGAATATTAATATAATTCTAGTTTCCTAGAATGTAAATATAATAATAGGAATTCAATCTATGAATAATTCTATTTTCCGATTGGCCAGTACGATAATATATACACTTTTCCATTTTGGTTGTATCTTTCGTATTTTTGTTAAAAAGGGGATCTGCGCACTACCCTCTCCCCCCCAAATCCCCAACCCAAACAATCACACACAATGATTTCAGCGTAGGTAACAAATTTATGCATTCTGCTTTTGTCTGGTGAGTTACTTGAAGCTAAGACAATACACAATGGAAAAAAAGCATACTTTCTATCATGAGATGAGATGAAATGTTTGGTGCTTACCGCGCGCCACTAGTTGAAGATGTTGGAGTGGCTTTGTTGGTAAACTGGCAGTGGCAGGTAACTCACTGTTGCCAGATTCTGCCGTAGCAAGTTGTAATCATATAGAAAGTTGCCTTCTCTTGAGCTCTGAACCGTTGCTTTCTGTCTACTCTCTGCCAAATCTTCACAAACGAATAAGACGCAGCTTAAAGGGTCACTGAAGTTTTATAAAAATTAATAATATACACAACTGTATGGTGTGTACAAATGAGCAGCGCTATAATATTGATGCTCCAGCATAGCAGCACAAAGCAGCCTATATATCATATAAACTTTCCCGTCACCAAGCTTGTACGCGAAACCAAACCTAAACTCACACGAAATTGACTATAGCGAAGACCTCGCGAATCCTGATCGTAAGAAGCTGGAACCTGCGAAACCTCAAAGCTTCCAGGGCTCATTTCCTCGAACACGTGGTGAGCGGCACACGTCTCCCGCTTGCTTCCATCAGCCTAACCACTCATAGCATAAGCATGAGGAGGCGGGGACCCCTTGCCTCCGTCCGCCGGATTCTATGTCGACATGCGTCTCCGCCTCTGCCTCTGCCGCCGGGGTGGCGCAGAGAGCTAGGCGCGGCAGGGAAACCGCGATTGATCGATCAACGAGCGGAATATTGCTTAGATTTCGTGAGCATTCTCTTCATTTTAGGCCCATTACCAAGCCCAGCCCGTAAAACTACTCACTCACGTACGGGCTATTGGATCCAGCGGGTATGAGTGCGGTTACATACTACCCGTACCCGCTCACCCGTGGGTAATTTTTAACCGCGTCGACCTATGGGCCAAATTTTTTATATTTTGGTTCTTTTTTAAAAGTTTATTACAAATAGACCCCTGACGGAAAGAATTCAGAAAATAGACCCTTAGCTCGGCGTCAGCGTCTCTGGCGCCGAGCTGCTGGGCACGGTGAAAATGCCTGCCAGGGGGCTCGGCGCCGGTCACTCTGGCGCCGAGCCTCCTGCCATTTAAAAGTGCATGCAGTGCAGTGGCGAGTAGTACATGCTCACTTTTAAAAGTGCATGCAGTGGCGCAGACTGACACAGCGCATTCAATTGGATTTGAAGAGTAACATCAGAGTAGTACATTCAATGGGGACCGTGCAGCGCATGCAGAGGATGCACTTCAACGTATTCAGGTTTCATATAACTATACCACTCAGTTTCACCCACCCCAAGCAAGGACAGAAACGACAGGCCTAGTGCTATATTTGCACAATGTTAAAAGATGACACATACATTGTACAGTGAGATTAATAAAGTCACTCACTTGCTATTCACTGTCCGCAACTGCTGCCTTTCAGCATCCATTGACCGTAAGGCCTCACTAGCCTGCTGACGAGCACGTTCCAGTTCCTGCTGTGCTGCTAATTGCAGAGAAGCAGCCTGCTCAGCCTTCTGATTAACTTCATTAAACCGAGCTTCCAGGTCATCTTTTTCCTGTAAATGTGTAGGAAAAAACACTAAAGATCAACTTCTTGTTTCAATAATTCAGTATATTCACGAAACATGAGAAACAGGCAGCAAAGAGTCGATTACACCACAACAATCGTTGAATCAAATTGTACTAGTTTATTCTCAAACTAATGTGCACATAGGACAGCTGAAAAATTCCATATTTAGGGAGAGACTGAGGCAGTGAAGTAAAAGATCTACTATTTTCAAGCTAAAGTGAAGATAGGACAGATCAAAAATTGGTAACTTCTTACCTTTTGTATATCTTGTATACGTTGTTTTGCACGCTTGTGAAGCCTCGGAAACTTGGTATCCAGCTCAACATATTTGTCGTCGCGTTCTTTTAGTTCCTTTTCCATTTTTTGTTCAGCTACATGCATGGAACTAATGATGAATTAGACTCTGAAACCAAAAAAAGGGGGGCAGCAAGGACTAGGTTGTATTACAGATTATAATGACATATGTCATGACCTCATAAATCTATTCCAGCTTTCAATTTTAGTTCTTATTATCTACTAAATATTTTTCTCCATATTTTATGTTGAAACTCTAGTGAGTTGCCGTTGCTTTTATTCAAAAATCTCATTTCTATTTTGTTAAATAAGTATATTATAGGTCCTAAAATGCACTTTAGTTACTCAACAATATACAATATGTTCGGCTGAGGCTAAAACAATCGTTTACGACCAAGCGAATAGGACGATAGACAACCATTTGGGGCTCTAGATATTGAATTTCTTCTATCGAATAACTTTGTGTGTATTAGTAATTTCTCCTTTGGCACCTCTGCTGTTTGTGCCATGTTTGCTTTCCATTTTGCTTTTAGAAATCACGAATTCTGTTGTTTCCTTGACTTTCAATCACATCCAGTCTTATTTTTAGTAAGAGGAGGAATAAGACTGGAATCACTGAGATACGGGTTTAAGACTGACTTTTGATGAAGTCCAATTTAAAACAGGGAGAGTAGATCATATTAGCATATTTAATTTCTCAGTGATACAATTATCTTAGCCACCTACTTTTCCCTGTACTGAGATGTAATCTACCCGTACAAGAAACAAATATACGCAAATAAATAGGGGCTAGCTGATGTGACTCTTCAAGTAATTGAATGCGCTGCACCATCTGCTCCTCTGCATGCGCTGCACGGTCCCCATTGAATGTACTACTCTGATGTGACTCTTCAAGTCCAATTGAATGCGCTGTGTCAGTCTGCGCCACTGCATGCACTTTTAAAAGTGAGCATATACTACTCGTCACTGCACTGCATGCACTTTTAAATGGTAGGAGGCTCGACGCCAGAGCGACTGGCGCCAGAGTGACTGGCGTTGAGCCCCCCTGGCAGGCATTTTCACCGTGCCCAGCAGCTCGGCGCCAGCATCAATGGCGCCGAGCTAAGCGTCCATTTTCTGAATTCTTTCTGCCAATGGTCTATTTGTGAGAAACTTAAAAAAAAAAAGGGGCCAAAATATAAAAAATTCGGACCTATGGGGCTACTCAAATTCAGCCTGTGTTAAAAGCTATTGGCCCAAAAAAAACACCCTTCGGAGGCCCAAGCCCAACAATGTAAACCCTAGACATATTCACATTGCTCTTCCTTCCTTGAGTCCCCGTCCTCCCATTAGCCGCCGCCACTCCACCGGTCCGTAGTAGCAGCTGCGCTGCACGCCGTCGCCCAGGTTCTCTCACGTCCTCCCCTTCCCCTTGCTAGCCATCGCCCGCCCTGCACGCATGCACTTCCCTCATGCTGTCACTATGTCGTGCGATTTGCCTGCCGGTGCCATTGACTGCCGCTGAACACAGAACCTTAACGAGAGAAATTCGTGTGATTTTCTTGATTTCTATTGTTCGGTGTTTGATGTCACTAATTTTCTTTTTTGTTTTTGTTGCTGTGTGCAGATCTGAGATCGAACGAAGCTAGCTTCTCATCGAGATGGCGCTTGTAAGTGTTTGTTCTAACTAGTACTAGTTGTTTAAGTAGCCTCTTGCTCTTAGATTTTTGATATGCTAGGGGCGTTTAAGTAGCTTGTATTAGCGAGATTATTTTGTTGTAATTTCGACTTGTGGTGTGGCAAGTTATTTTCTGATAAATTGATTTCCATTCATGGGTTTCTGTGGATTCCTACAGCACAGCCTACACCGTGGATATATGTTCTCTCACATTAACATAAGATTTGGTCGCTAAATTATCGGTCCATGGATAGATATTGTTGATTACCCTTATCTTGTTGCCTTAGCTGCTTGTTGGTTACATCTCTTCCTTCTCACAGAAGGGTGTGGTCTATTTTGACTTGTTAGAGATTGAATTCATTTAGATCCTTACTGAAGTTAGGAAAATGGCAACACCTCCCATTTATTCCCATAATCAGATGGTATAATAAGAATGAAGCTGTGAGGTAGTAGACGCCCCCTGTTTCACAGGTCATTTTCAGAGTGGTTATCTTAAGTTGGGTTAATTGGATATATACCATTACAAATATCACGTTTTGGAAATATGCCATTACTATTCGTGATACTATAAAAGTGCCATTATAATTTTACACATCTCTGAAATATACCATTACTTACCTCTTCGATACCTATATTATAATTTTTAGACCAAATTGTCCTTGTCTCTTTGCAAAGTTTAGAGGTTTCCACCACGTGCGATGACGATGGCTCTCCTTCTCTCCGATTCAGAGTCTCTAACCGCTTCGCCGCCGCCATCACGGGAAGGACCCGACGCGGCCACCACGGATGACACTAGCTCGGCCCCGGCCATCATAGACACCGGTGACAGGCAAGGCAACCACGCCGAGCAAGTCTGTGCGCCATCGCCCGTGAGTCCCCGCGCTTAGCTCCTCTTTGCATTGAGAGCGCCTCGCATGTAGGGTCGCCGCCCCTGGCGTCGACTGCTCCACGTACGGGTACGGCCTTGCAGCGTGAGTCAGGATCCATGCGGAGCCAGAATGGAGTCCACATCTACGGGTACGGCCTTGCATGTACGCCAACTAGCTCCAGCAGCCTCTGGATCTCGATCACTGCGGCAGATGCGGCCATGCGGGCAGTGAGCGGTGACATGCATGGGGCTGGCTTTCCTATCGCACGCCGCCTTTTCGCAAGCCTGTATGTGCAGTTCACTTTGACCAGACGTCCAGACGTTCAGACGGGTGTGAACTCCTCCATGGCTCGAGCTCTCGGCACACGTACACAGTACACAAGCAACATGAAGCGAGCATCTCTCTCTAGTCATCGTAGAGCTCGGCAACGTCGAAGGACGCGGCATCGGCGCCAGATTTGTAGCTGCCGGACTTGACTTCCTGGACGCACACGCGCACGCCCCGGCCGGTTCAGGCACATGACTGGCAACGCGCGACTGCTGCACGGAGACCAAGATGAGACCGGGCTGATGCACTGTGCGAGTGTGCGACACGAACGAGCAAGTCCAGTATGTGTGTGAACGCCGGTGGCACGGAGGTCCATGCACTTCTTATTAGAGTAGCTAGCGCGGCGCTAGGTGAGCGACGGCGCACAGCACAAGACATGGCAACCGGCAACGGCTGTGTCACAGGCGAGGGCGCGAGGCAAGTCGGCAGCGTGGTTTAGCACGGCGGAGCAGACGTGCGGCTCCACGGCACACGTTGCGTGCCGCAGGGATGAGCTAGGGCGCACCGTCCAAAGCAGGCTGAGGGTGCCATGGATGTGTCATGCTCATGCTGGCGGACGAGTAAGTAGCGGGAGGTGCGGAGCTGGTGCGCAGGCGTGGCCGTAGTGGCGGGCCGGCGAGCGCGCACTCAAAGGCCGACAAGCAGGGAGGCACAGCGCGCGCTGCGCTCGGATATCCAGACACCCGGCCATGCTCAACTACCAGCTCTGTACAAAACGTGAGAGAGAGGGGAAGGGGAAGGTGGAAGAAGACAGGGGTAGTTTGGTCCAAAAATTGTGATAAATGCATCAAATGGGTAAGTAGTGGTATATTTCTGAGATGTGTAAAATTATAATGGCACTTTTTCAATATCGTAAATAGTAATGGTGTATCTCATAAATGTGATATTTGTAATGTCATGTATCAAATTAACCCCTATCTTTAAACATATGGTCGGTCCTTGTTACACTTTTAGGCATTCCATTCTTTTAACATTACCTAATCTCTGATGCTGATTTGCATAGTAGTTTTCTTTTAACATGTTTGGTGTTTAATAAGCTAATGAGCATCAAGTCATTCACAATATAATCCTTGCTCTGAGCTTATAGTTTTGTGTTAATAAGTTTGGTGTTTTCAATACAAAAAAGCTCATTCAACTTTTCCCTGAGCTGATAAGCACCAAGTGATTGACAATGTAATCCTTGCTGATGCTAAGCAGAATACACTTCAGTTCTGCTTCTTCTGAGCACAAAAGGCTATTCACCTTTACACCCCTTTTGAATTTATTTTTCCTAACTTTTGTACTAGAGATAGGCATCAATATAAGCATCATTGTTGTTTATATCATATTGTTTTTTTATTGATTACCTTATGTAGATGTGGTCTTCTCCTTATGATTCCACACTGTTATCAGTTTACACCAATCGTCTACTAACTTCAGTTGTGCTAGACTAAAGATTCTGTTTCCTTTTTTTTTCTGATTGTCTGCTTGATTCTACAACTTATATTCTGCCGTTTTTTCTGATATATTCCAGACTTTGATGTGTTTTGTCGCTATGTAGACATATGACCAACCTTCTGCACTATGTAGGTACTGCATGCTGGCAGTGGTAACAAAAATGCATTCAAAACACTAATTGCCGCGGAATACAGTGGTGTCAAGGTTGAGCTGGCAAAGGACTTTCAAATGGGTGTTTCCAACAAAACTACACAGTTCCTCAAGATGAACCCTATTGGGAAGGTATGAAAAATTCTGTATATGTTAAGACGGTGATAAAATAGTCCAGGATGTAAATCGGGCACTTCTTTGCAGGTTCCTATCCTGGAGACACCTGATGGTGCTGTTTTTGAGAGCAATGCAATTGCAAGATATGGTAATTCAAATGTAGCAACCATTGGTTTGTTTAGTCTTCTGTTTGCATTTATTTGATTGGGCACTGAATTCTGTCATCTCCCTGAAGTTACTCGCTTGAAGGCTGACAACCCACTTTATGGATCTTCACTGATTGATTATGTGAGTGATGTTCAATATTCCATTCAAAATCATTTAATATTTTCTTGCATGCAATTTTTTGCTTAGATGTTTCTGTCTGTTTGAACCTGTGCTTGTTTCAGGCCCATATTGAGCAATGGATGGACTTTGCTACGACAGAGGTCGATGCAAACACTGGAAAGTGGTTGTACCCACGTATGGGGTTTTATCCCTATGCTGCTGTGGTATGTATTGCCATGTGGCTTACACTTTTTTCCTCAATAGCTTGATTGTAGTCTTATATTCTCATTTGCCCAACAGACAGAAGAATCGGCCATTGCTGCCTTGAAGAGAGCATTCGGTTCCCTGAACACCCATCTTGCATCAAACACATTCCTTGTTGGGCATTCAGTGACTCTTGCGGATATCGTGCTGACATGCAATCTTTATTTGGGCTTTAGCCGTATCTTGACTAAGAGTTTTACCTCAGAATTCCCTCATGTTGAGAGGTACTTCTGGACCATGGTTAACCAACCAAACTTCAAAAAGATCATTGGAGACGTGAAGCAGGCAGAAGCTGTGCCACCTGTTCCAAAGAAGGCTGCTCCAGCCAAAGAGCAGAAGCCTAAGGAAGCCAAAAAGGAGGCCCCAAAAGAGGCCCCGAAGCCCAAGGTAGCTGAGAAACCAGCAGAGGAAGAGGAGGCACCAAAGCCTAAGCCAAAGAATCCCCTTGATTTGCTTCCTCCAAGCAAGATGATTCTTGATGATTGGAAGAGGCTGTACTCTAACACGAAAACCAACTTCCGTGAGGTTGCTATTAAAGGTATGTTTGCTTGTTATCAAATTCCTGTTGAATTTTTTTTAACAATGATTATGGTTACATAGTTTTAACAGGGATATGGTTTCTAGTTTTAACAATGATTATGGTTTATAGTTTTAACAATGATTATGGTTTATAGTTTTAGCAATGATTATGGTTTATAGTTTTAGCAATGATTGTGGTTACATAAGATATTACTAATTAGAAACATAAACTTTAGTAACTTTAAGCAAACATGTGCCTCAAGTTAAATAAGACAGCTGGTCAAGTTAAATAAGACAGCTGGGTTTGGCATATTCTTTTGGTGTTTTAAGCAGTTCCAAAATTTTGTTTTGATATGTTAGTACTGCAATGTACAAGTCAACTGAACTCAACTCCCATGTATTTTCAGGTTTCTGGGACATGTATGACCCAGAGGGCTACTCCCTGTGGTTCTGTGACTACAAGTACAATGATGAGAACACTGTGTCCTTTGTGACCATGAACAAGGTTGGTGGGTTCCTGCAGCGGATGGACCTGTGCCGCAAATATGCCTTTGGCAAGATGCTTGTGGTTGGCTCTGAGCCCCCTTTCAAGGTCAAGGGCCTCTGGCTCTTCCGTGGCTCAGAAATCCCCAAGTTTGTCATGGATGAAGTCTATGACATGGAGCTCTACGAGTGGACCAAGGTTGACCTCTGTGATGAGGCCCAGAAGGAGCGGGTCAATGCCATGATCGAGGACCAGGAGCCCTTTGAGGGCGAGGCCTTGCTGGATGCAAAATGCTTCAAGTGAGCCTCATCTCTTTGGAATGGTGCTGAGGAAAGAGTTTAGGTTTTTGGGTCCAATTCTAAAACAGCCATGAATGTTAGTTTTGATATGGGCGTACTGGTTATTTTCTGTGCTATATTTTGAAGAGTTTTTGGCCATGGTAAGGGAAACTGGGGAATGTTGCACTCGCGTGCAATCTCTGGATTATTGCATTGGAATCGTTTATGACATGTGCATACCCTTCTCATAAACGTCACATTTACATATATTTATTCATTTACCGTGAAACTAGTGAATCCAGTGTGCGCTTTTTTTCTTTTAGTACAGCACAGGCGCCTGGTTATTTATATCTTCCTCGGTGTCAAGTTCCGGGCTTACTTTTACTCTTTGGAGAAAAGAATGTAATCGTAAGGGATACCTGCGAAACGTGAGAACAAGGTAGTTGGCAGAGTTAACAGCAGTTTTTAACTGTTGTCATTATCATTAAACAGAGTAAGGGGGTGTTTGGGACTACTCCACAAACTCTGCTCCACAAACTCCACCGTGGAGCAGCTCCACAAAAAACTGGAGTTTGTGGAGTACCTCTTTAGGTGCTCTCACAACTCCACCCTTTTTCCTGGAGCAGAGTGCGTGGAGCTGAAACCGTTTGGCTAAAAAACGTGGAGCAGAGCTGGAAAACGTGGAGCGGAGCAGTCCCAAACACGCCCTAAAAGACAGTTTATCATTATCATTCAATAAACAGAGTAAAAGACAAAAGACGGTTAGGACTCCGTTACACAAAGATGCGTTTGGTTGGAGAGCTAGATGTGATGGAATATGGCTCCATCTACTTTGTGAATAAAAAGTTCCATGTCCAAAAATAATTTGGACAAACGTGTGTTCAATTTATAGGTCGTTTCGATTTTTTGATACACAATTTATTGTGTATAACAAAAACTAGGTATCTATAGAAGTCTGAACAACCTATAATTTGGGATAGAGGACGACACCAGTTTAAATTTAAATAAATACACTATCGAAACATATTTGATGTTGTATATGTTGAACAAAATTAAAAGAAATTTGACTTAGGACAGCCAAAATAAATAGATGCTACTTTCTCCGTTCTAAATTACAAGTGGTTATGACTTTTTTAGATATATACGTTTTATTATACACCTAGATAGCTTCTATAAAAAAAGCTGACTATCATTTGAAAGAGGGTTTAGTAAATGGAAATAATCACAGAGGATCCGTTACTGTATGGAGTTCTCACATGTGAGGCCTTATTTAGATATAGTCGGATTCGTATTGATCCACATGTATTGGAGTGGATTGTAGTGGAATTTATACTAAATTTCACCACAATAGATTAGTTGGATTCGTATCAATCACACATGTATTAGGATAGATTATAGTAGAATTTAAACTAAATTTTATCCCAATCTACTCACGTGGACTAAAATAAATCCGATAACATCCGTGGCATGATATCTAACTGCAGCGAGCTGCCAACTCCGATCATCAAAATGAGATGACGAGTCGAGGACCTCAGACTATCTGTAGCACTTTTTCCAGGCGAAATGGGATTGAATAGCAAAATCATCGAACGAAATAGTAGTTGAACTCAACCAGAACCCAAGTTCCAAACGCCTATCGAACAAGACTCTGAATTTTATGTTTGCCTTTCCAAAGCAAAATTTAGGCGAATAGATAGTGTACTTTTAGTCGGGTGTCCTCTTGAAGGGAACCAGAAGTACTAAAATGCACATTCGCAAAGACGCAAGGTAGGATCAGTATACATGATATACATTTGCACATGGCATCGGGCTGCAACTTTTTGCAGACACCATGAAATTTTGACTTCTCTTTTCATCTTTTGTAAGGCAAGGGAAAAAAAAACTTCAAGATCCTATATTTGTGGTGAATTCCGATTTTCAGAATCACCCGTTGAAATCCAGAACTGAACAATTATTTACCATGGCACAGAGCACTTCGTGTCGCACCACTTTTCTTCACTTGAGACTACACACTACACTCTCTCCAGCAGCGCCTTTGCACAGCTTCAGAGACTCACATTTTTCACAAGGTGATGTGTAGAACCTTCGCCCAAACACATCTATACCGCAGAGATTCTGAATATACCTCCACGAGCTTCAAAATGGAAATTTGAGCCCTGTGACAGAGCTTCAATACTTGAATATATATGTGTCCTGAGATTTGTCTCAGGAAACGTACGTCAGCAGCTTTCTGTAACAACTAAACGCTGTAATTGCTTTAGAGGGGACAGGAGCTGGGAGAACGCCGGCCTTTTGCTCGGATCGCTGTAAAAAAGAAGGAAAAAAATGGGGTTCAACGTCAGTGGGAAGACCAACGCAGGAACCGGGGGGGGGGTCTTACTTATCCCAACATGAAGATATTATGCTAGCCACCTGCGGATCCACATCCTTGGGAATGTCTAGTCGTCTGTTCTGGAATCCAACTGCTCCTACAACTTGCATTGGATTCAACCCACTCCATGGTACACGCATGGTTGCTAGTTCCCACAGGATTACTCCAAAACTGTAGACATCACACCTAAAGCCAGCAAAAAAACATCAATTTTCGCTGGAACAGCAGCAATCAAAAAGAGCAACATGTCCGTGCAACTCAACTACTCACTTCTCATTAGATGGTTCATTTCGTAGTACCTCAGGTGCCATCCACTCTGGCTGCAGGCCAACAGAAAATGCTTCGTAAAAATGTGATTATATGTTTATTTATAGAAAACATGCGATGCAGAACAAGAAAACAAACGGAAGGCAATATTCTTGTAGAACATAGGGCATCAATAACAAAATCTGGAACCAATGTCTATATATCTACTTGTTTTTCCATTAAACAAAAGCAGTGGTTTTAAGTTAAACATAGACACATGAAATAATTATGCTGAGGATTAAGTCCCATTGGACAAGCTGGAGATTTTAAAAATCTGGCTTGTAAATTGTGGATTGTTAAAAGCTGGAAAAGGTTAGGGGAAGATGGATTGTCACAATCTGGACTAGAGACTGTTAAAAGCTGCTTGGATGAGCTTGTGGATTAAAAGCTGCTTCCACAAGCTGAAGGTTCGGACCTGAAAGCAAATAGGGATTGCATGGAAATAGCAGATTGATTAATCAAGGTACAGGGGTACATGTATATGTAGTCGAGAGATCTTGGGTTTATAGAAACATAACCAAACAAGATCTCATCCCCTATTCCTATCCATAACCAACAGAGGAGAAGGCTGGCGGGCTGTAGGAGGGTAGGTGGCACACGGCCCAGGCCCAGGCCCAGTCAGCTATATACACGCATACATAAACACATATATGTCTAACAGGATCGGCAAGAGCTTTTAAAGCCACAATACACAAGTTCTAGCTGATCCAAAGAGGGTCCACATAATGCATGATGCAGCTTCCTAAGATATGGAACTATGGGAAATGTTTCACTTGTGCAGATTTGTGTCCCTATGCAACCAGAAATCAATTTAATTCCATGGTAGCTTCGCTATTTGCAAAAGAAGAAATTTTCTGTAGTCATGTATTGGACCTAGATCAAGTGCATGTGCATTTTTGGATTGCATGCTCAAATGATGTGTTTCGAATAGTTTGCCAGCACTATATTGCCGCTCCAAACCAATTCCAAAGTGAGTACTCTAATGCTCCACAGAATAATGGCATCTCCCTTCCCAGCCTATCCCAAAACAAGTACTCTAAAAAAAAAACTTGACCTGGGGGCTAAGACAGCCCCCAGGTATTGCATTAGGAAAGAAGACCTCACGCAGGTCGAGAAAACCCCGAAAACCCTGCCCCACCTATACACAGTGGCACCATATCCCATGTGAGAACGACCACGACCAGGGCCGGAACTTAGACCAGTGCTTTGGCGTGGGACAGACGAGAGGATTTTTTTAACCCGAGCTTGAAGATTCGCTCCCACGGGGAGTCGAACCCAAGACCTGAGGCCCTTTCGCCACCTAACCAACTCAGCTAGAGGCCCTTTAGCCAAAACAAGTACTCTAATGCTCTACAAAAGAATTCAGTATCCCTTCCTAGCCAATTCCAAAACAAGTACTCTAATGATCTACAAAACAATGATGCATTTTTACGTAGAACATGTGTCATGTTTCAGTTGGCAATTTTGCATTGAGCAAGAGGATAGTATAATAAAAATCCGCTCATCATGAATGCCAACTACAATTTTCTCACCTTTTGTCTTAATTAAGTTTGTCTAAATGAGTTGTGTTTGTGTTATTCTTTCCTGCCTCGCTTAACACCTCTTTCATTAGGTGAATCCGTAGGTTCAGTGTTCTAGCAGTTAGCTGTAGTATATTCTATGTTTATCCTCCCTCCAGTCACAAGTAAGTGAAGTTTTGGGCTTATCTTAAGTCAAATATTCCAAAGTTTGGTTAGAAATTACTTGGGTTTGGATATTTGAAAATGACACAAGCAGATTTCTCTCAAAACAGAGTTTTATTGAAGTACATTTTCACTAAGCTTTATAACTATTTTGCGACAAAAAAGTAATAGTCAAAGTTATTTTCCAAAGGTCGGAAGTACCACTTTTTTGTGATTAGGAGTAGCATCTCAAATAATAAAACAATCCATATGAACAAATAAAAACATTAACGGGTGAGGGGTATTACTGTTCCAGCAGTTGATTTAGAGGAAAGAAAAGTATGATGTTTCAACCTTGACATGCCAAAGTCAGACACCTGCCAAGAAAAGGTAGATATGAATATTATGTTGAGCTCCACAATGAAGTTCTGGTGATATATAAGAGTAAAGCGAATGCATAAGCATAATGAACATGTATTCCTCCAAAGTAACTACTTCAGAGAGTCTGGGGAAGGTACGGAACAAGTAACTTGTAACTAAATAATAATAATAAAAGGTAAATAAACAGCAATAATGAACAATGCATGTCTTGTTTTAAACTGATAAACAATCCCCCCTCTGTTCCAAATTATAGTTCACTAAGTCAAACTTCTCTAACTTTGACTAAGTTTTTAGGAAAATATATTACTTATAAATGCACTATAAACATATTACATGGAGAGTTTTATGAAACTAACTTGATGTTGTAGGTGTTGGTGAATTTTTTCTATAAACTGGTCAAAGCTAGAAGTTTGACTTAGGACAGCCAAAGTGAACTATAATTTGGAGCAGATGGAGTACTATATTACATATTGGAGACAATGCTAACAAGAAATACCACACAGCTAATGTACATGGAACCCAGTATTTGCTTTACTCCAATTAAATCATAATTCAGAGGTTCAGGGGTTTCGTGTATCATTGAGATTGGATAACAGTGCACCATGCAAACTGATCATTGACACTGACTATTAGGAAGAGTATTCAACAGTGCAAGGAATCAATCTATTAGTTACATACACAGAAGCAACAAGCTAAGTGCACTCTTTAAATCAAACATTCTATCACCACAGTATTTCTGATCTGCTATGACCAGTGTGGTGAACAGTAATGTCTCCAGATGAAACACCCTAGCAAGAAAATAGCTGCGAGATGGTATAGAGGGGAAAGTTACCTTAACAACCCAATTTTTATCCACTAAAAGATTGGGGGATTTCAGGTCACGGTGAACAATGGTAGGATGGCTAGAGTGCAGGTAGTTCATCCCTTTTGCCTGAAAGAATACAATATTAAACAGCTGCAAAGAACAAGCCACAATGTATGTATTTAACACAAAAACAACTTGCCCAAGTTTTTACCACATCTAGTGCCATTTTTAGCCTCTGTACTTCATCAATTCGACTATTTGGCCTATGCAACAGGCGATATAGACTCCCCCTAAAAAAAGATTGTTGTACTTCTGTGAGAACTCTTTGTATTCATAATATCATGCCAAGATAGGTTGAAATTATCATTTGCCGTTTTGACTAGAAACAGAGGAGCTTGTACAAACCTTGGGAGGTACTCAGTTAATATAGAGAGATTAGGAGGTTGTGTCACATATCCCAAGAAAAGAACGACATTGGGATGCCTTAACCTTGACATTATTCTCACCTAAAATTTAACAAATATAATCTTAGCTGAGGGAAAAAGAACCCAATAATCATTAAGCTCCAGTTGGAACAGAGATGCATGTTTTAAAAATTAACTTACTTCACATTTAAATTGCTCTAGTGAAACACCTGATAAATCCTGGTCAAGAAATTTCTTCACTGCAACCTCCTGGAATTTACAGGAAAATACATCAGAACAGAAACTCCAAAAGAATCAGAAGTCGAGGGAAGACTGCATATGTTCCTCCATAGAATTGGCCAGCTGAAATACGTATTCTTGAAGATAAGAAAAGACCTTTTGAATGTTTAATCTGAATGTTCCTACTTCCTAGTAATGTTAAAGCATATGGACTACGGGTCATGCTGACAGCTCAATTTGATACACATGCAACATGCTCATAATTATTGACTTGTGCATCACATGATTCCTACTTCAGTTTTCTCTATACGCTAATATGTACATAAAGGTAAACTGGTACAGGCAAAGTTAAACATTTTTTTGCCTTATTAGGAGCAAAACCTGATGCACAATGCTTGCCTGCTATCAATTAATGCTTATCCACATGTGATATAAAGATGGCTCTGTTTAAGAAGGTTATCAAACTTTACAGCTACAGGAATTGCTCGACGTGTAACGTCATTGCATAATGTATAATCGCATGTAATCATGTCATTCCATGCTTGGGTAGATTTGGTGGAGGGAAGAATGTTAATACAAAAAGTTAGTATGTGTGAGTTCTTCAGAACCATATCTTCAGCAGATATCACAGTTACAGAGAGAGAGAGAAAAGAAGGAAAAAAAAACTTGGCAATGGGGAGAACCATCCTTTGGCTTTGTCATAAGAGAGAAGTGTATGCCTAACCCTGTAGGGAGGTACTCACGCAAAACCTACAAGCGCCAGGGTTCGAGCCCCAGTGGGAGGTGAGCAGCCTCTGAACTGGAGGCTCTATCGACCGAGCCATCACTCGGTTCTTAATATTATGTCAGCAATTTTGTTTGCCTTGCTCAAAGGTTCAGTTTACACTTTACAGTCATCAACAATCCAAGGCAATAACTGGGGCGGTGAGCAGCCTCTGAACTGGAGGGTCTACCAACAGAGCCATCACTCGGTTCTTAATACTATGTCAGCAATTTTGTTTGCCTTGCTCAAAGGTTCGGTTTACACTTTACAGCCATCAACAATCCAGGCAATAACTAATCAGGAAAATGAAGGTGAAATGCTCAATGAGCTACCAGGTAAAGAGCAGCATGATTTCCCATCACTTACATGGATTTGTCAATCTCAAAAACGCTAAACGAGCTAAACTTATAATGTTTCCAATGCCTGTAGCCACAAGCCACGAACTTTGTGTACCCATCAGCTACAGAGCACACATTTTTATACTCATTAAACAAACTAGAACTAAAGCATAAAGACAACTACTATATAACAATTTATCTTATCAGCATAAGCAACTAAACTATCTCTAGTTCTCGTATGATCAATAATGTTTATAGTACACTATGTTCAATCCCTAGCAAAATGTCATGCAAGAACGCGCTATCAGAATATCTGACTTACCGTGCCATTCCAGTCCGCATGATAAACTTCCCCATAGGAACCTGCAACGATATAAATCCTAAGTTTATGACATGGGATTGCCATAGCCAAGAAACAAATAGTACACGGAAATGAAAACACCAATTAATTGCAAAAATACAACACAAAAATAAGTTTACTCTAACAATAACAGTAGTAAATGACAAAAGAAGAGGAACTTGAGAGGAATTAACATGGGGAGCCTCAGAGTGAAGTCTAACTAACTGTTTTTTTTAATCCACAATAATTCTTTTTCACTTTTGCTTTTCATGGCCTCTAACATAAATTTTGAAAATTGATTGTTGGCTGTAGCTTTATTGATAAAAGTTATTGAAAAATTAATTTAATGCAAAGAAAAGTGTCTTTATTGTGTCATTTAGGTATCTTTGTGTAGTCGTGAAAATTGCAGGATTTGAATTTCCATATTTTAGAATTGCACTAATCCAGGAGTGGAGATAATAACATCAGCATGGTAGTATTTTGTATGCCATAGTCGTCGTGTTTTCCATGGGGATTCTCCAACTCATCTAGAGTTCTGTCACTCGCTAGTGAGTAGCTCAAGTTGTGGGGTTTGGCCAGAGCTAGAGGTGTTTCACATCTCCTTGCTCTGATGCCAAACAGATGACTAACGTATTTTGGTCATGATCATGCTTTTATGTTTTCATAGGTGTGTCACTCGCTAGTGAGTATGCTGTTTTTTCCCTGGTGTGTGTGTGTGGGGGGGGGGTTGACTGTGTGTTGTTCAGGTTTCTCCGTACCCATTTGTTCTTCTTAATCTAATGATATGCAGCTCTCCTGCGTGTCCAAGAAAAAAAGTAGTTTGTGTGCCATTTAGTATTGAGAAGATTCAAAAGATGACCAATGGGATTATGGAAGTGAATTCAGAAAACAGCAGTGAAGCTTCAAGAGAATAAGTACAGTAAAGTTGCCATGACTTAGTTTCAGCAATATAAAATAATAAAAAATAACGGTAAAGTCATAAGAAATGGTTCCGACGATTTTTAGTAAGAGATGAAAAATGAACAGTCAATTATTGTGAATCATATTTTTAGTAAACATATTAAAATGTATTAATTTATAAATCTTGGCTTTGCCATTAAATAGAAAAAGTACTCTTGACACTGGTGGAAAGCAGTATTTTATCTTCAAGAAGGTCTCTATTAACTAGTACTTCACTACCTTACTGGTAAAGGGCTATGAATTAGGCACATACCTAAACCAATACGTTCTCCAATATCAAGATCCTCCCATGGTATTTCGTATTCAGCAACGTCATCTATAACAGAGCTGATAGTTTTCGCACTAGACCAGCTCAACTTGTCCAAATTTCCATTGCTACTTCCTGACATGTTCACCGAAGAACCTTCAGCAGCCCTTTGATCCTCGTTGGAAATAGCACTAGCAGTATGACCATGCAAGTCCAAATCTCTTATGACTTCTTCTGTATTTTCCACAGGGTGTTGTGCATCTTCATCAGGTGATGAAGAATCTTTAGCTACAAAAGCATTTGGCAAATTTTGTGTTGTTTGAGAAATCAATAACCATCCTGTACTTTCTTTCTCGTGAATGTTGTGACTATTTTGATCAGATAATAAATCAGAGGGTAGCAATGCGCCACTCTCCAAAAGTAAGTCATGCAAATTTTGTGCAAACTGTGGATCCACTACTTCAGGCACAATATACTTGGAAACATCATCGACTTTAACATGCTCAGAAATATCCGCTTCATTTTTTTTCTCAGAGACAACATTTTGTTTAAATTCTGTTTGAGATAAATCTCCCAGGTGTGAACTCGTGAGCGCTAAAATAGAACTGTGACCAGATGAGCATCCTCCAATGGTATTTTTGTTCTCATATCCACCATTAATCTGATCAAGAGCTAAGCACAATTCTGCGACACTCTCTTCAATGGCATCACTGCTCAGTTGGCTATTGTTGGAGTCCTGAAACTGACTCCCAGAAATGTCTGAAGGGATTAAGGTGCCTGGAGCTCCCATCAGATCAATAATATATTCCGTGCTGCAAGAATTACAGTACATAAGGTTAATAGCTGTGAACAATATCAAATTATTCAGTGCTGCAACAGTTTCTATTTTCTCTTTCTTTCCCTTTTTTGTTGGTCACTCATGTTAGGTTTCAACTCTAGTCTACCCCAACTTGCTTGGGACTAAAAGGCTTAGTGTTGTCATTGTTGTCAATCTTAAAATAAGATCAATTATTTGAAAGATGGTAAAGAAACATGCAGATACCTGTCAAAATCAACTTTGACCAAGTTAACAGCTCCTTCATCTGTACCGGTATAACATATTCCTTTCACAAGCTTACATGGAAGGTTAACTCGGTCAGCAAGTACCTGAAAACAATTTGGTTAATAGGTGTCTGTGGTATATAGTCCTACCCAAATCCCTACTTTTAAGCAATCAAATAAATTTTATGGAGAAACCCTTTGATTATGAATCTGGTGTCACAAATACACAATCCACTGGTGCAAATTGACAAAATAGGCTGGCTTCTTGAGTTGACTACAACATAGGACTTAAATAAATTATATAAACTGCAACACGTTAGTGCTACACCATTAACCATAAAAAATCATAACTAGAAGTGCTTCTAGAAACAAAGCTAAGAACACAAAACACGATGCGTTCAAACCTTCTACAAGTAACATCACTCCTGCACGACAATTATGACCACAGGCCATGGCCACAGAACGACACAAAGAACACATACGAGAACGTCTGGTTGTCCTCTAATACACTATTCTTCATCATTCTCAAACATCTACTGTATGCGCTCATGTTAAGTCCCAAATGTCAACGCCGACAATGCTGATAATTTAGCACAGCCACTGCAACCTTATCATTTCAGTCCACCATCACTGACCAAAGAGCAGTCAGGAGCCACCACACACTGACTGAATCAACTCACTGACTAGTGACTAAACTAGAATCAGGCAGCCACAAATGGAAACTTGGTTTGAAAAACTTTCTATCCCACTATTTAAATTCTTAAACCCAAAGTTTGAATGTCCAGTTATATGCAATCCCATTTGAAAAGATTACATTCAAATTGTAAGTTCTCAGCATGAGTAGGAAAATGTTTAAAAAAGATATACACAAAGGGTCAATCGTAAGTTCTGAGAAACCAATTCTAAGTTTCTTAAATCGTAGTTAAAGTTCTATTCTTTTGTCTTGAATCATCCGTGGGTAATCTAATATTCAAATAGAAAGATTGGAAAGAGTGAATGTATAGGAACGATAATAGCTGTGCACAAAGCACCAAACTATTGTGCAGTGTCATATGTTAACGATCCAGATATAATCATATGACAAGATGTAAACTATTAGCATCCTTCCCTATACTCTTTTGCTATCTAACATCATAAGACAACTATCAGATTAAACATAAAGATGATGCAGGATGCTAAGTCACTAACCTTAAATAGCAGTGATCTGTGCCGTGACAGCCCAACCCGAAGCGAACCAAGTGGAAGAACGACACTGTTTAACTGGAGAGAGAGCTCGCGGCTCTTGATGCTCCATTCCCTGTTCATACCATCAGCATCCTCAACCAGACCGCCCATCGCATTAACAATGAGACCCACAATCTTCTGTGCAAGCTCAGCTGAAGCAGCTCCACCGTGCTGTGCCCTCGTCTGCGCAGCAATCTGTGCAGCCCTATCTTCCAGTCGTTTTAGGGCAGGATCGTGCTCCCGATCCACCGAGATGGCCAGGAAGGCGACATCGCGCCCAAGCGGGACCGCCCTGAGGTAGTCGAGCGAGGGGAACTTGGCCTGGAAGCCGGGATGCAGCTGCGCGCCACAGACGTCGTAGAAGCCGTCGGGGAGCTGCTCGTCGTAGTTGACGACGCTGTGGTTCCAGTACCGCGCGGAGAGGGCCTCCGCGGGGCTCCGGTCGTGGGGCCCGCACCCGGAGGCGGCCCCGAGGCTGATGAGCTCGGCCGCGCGGATCTGGACGGAGTCCGCGTCGACGAGCCCCGCGTGGTCCGACGCGGAGATGGCGAGCGCGAGCCGCACCTGGTAGTCCTCCTCCAGCCGCGTCGTGGCCGCCTCCGCCCCGAGGCCCCTGGGCTCCTCCGCCGCGGGGGCGACCGACACAGCCGCGGCGGCGGGAGTAACCGCTGGCTGCGGCGGCTCGGGGGCCCCCGCCGCAACGACGACCGCCGCCGCCCCCGGCGGCAGCGGCGGCGGCGTCGGGTGCCCCGAGCGGCGGTGCCTCGGGCGGTGGTGGTCGGGCGCCGCGCCCGCGCCCCCGGCGGGGCCCCCGGCGAGGTGGAGTTTGCGTAGCAAGTGCTTCATGCGGGACATGGGCGGCGGCCAGGCGGCATGCGAGGCAGGCCCCGAACCCCCCACGCCTCCTCCTCCAGCGCCGATCCGATCCGAGGCAGCAGCTACCGAATCGCGGTAGGAATTGTCGGAGCCCGATTATTAATCAATCGCTTCGAGCGATCTACCTATCCATTCGTGACCTGTGGTTCTTTTGTAGAGTATTCTGTTGGGGCGTCGTCGTGGATGCTTCGCGCTCGGGGTCGACGCGGCTGGAGAAGCCTGGAAGAGGAAGGCAGACGCAGACGCAGGCGGCCAAGCGACAGGGAGCACCAATACCTTGCTCTCCGTGCGTTTATTATTTCTTTTATTACTGTTAGTTATTATCAATAACACCGTGTGCTGGCACCAGGCGCTACAAGTGGTAAAATTGAAATGGTTTGACGGGCGTGGAGAGGGGAGCCAGCGAGAAGAAACGGATGGAATGGATAGATGAGTCATGAGCTCGCTGACGCGAAGAAATGGATGGATGAGCATGCTGACGTGGCAATTTGTGTCGGGTCCGGCGGGTCGGATCAGGTCCGCTCCTCCCGTCCTCTTCAAGTGTCGTTTTTTCATCACATTTAAGTTTGATTAGATTTATATAAAATATTATTAGAAACGTATGTATCTTTTATTAAATAAATATATTATAGAAATATATACAATGATTAATTAATCTAATGATACCAATTACACACTATAAATATTAATAATTTCTTGTATATATTTGGTCAAAGTTAAGTATGACTGGATATGTGAGAACGACAATTAAAAAGAGATGGAGAGAGAGGTTTTCGAATTGATTGTGGGGATTCAGCTTTAAGATACTCTGGACTCTATTTGGCTCGAAAAGTTCATTTAACCCATCTTGTACGTTCACTATGCTCCGTGGCAACTATCCTACGCTATTCGCCGTAGCAGCCTTTGCTCAGTCTTGTGCCATTGATGCCCTTCAGATCTGTGTAACACACATTTGTCGTGACCGCTGGCATAAAAGACGCGTTGTTGAGCTAGTTCTTCACGAAGCAACAGTTATGGGCAAGGCAATGAATTTTGGTAGGGTGCCAGCAATCGATTCCCGCAAGATAACATAAATTGTAATTTCACTTCAATGCCTAGAAATCACAATGGTGGTCATATGTGTGTGTTCTTGTTCGGGTTAAGTACCAATTGCCTTAAGGATAACCATAATTAGGATTGCAGCTAGTGTTTCCCATTTGACGAGGAAATGCATGTGTGTTGTTTGAATCCAGCGAAGCATCTATGGTATCCATGACTCAACATCAAACCTCAAAAAGTTCCTAGTTCGAGAATATAGCCAAGGAGACCGCTGGGAGGTCAATCGGTGTTCACATTAAAGGCCCTAGATTGCAATCATCATGTGTTATCGCGGCTCCTATCGATTGCATCAGTCACCTTTGTGCCATGTCATGTCGGAGTTTAGCTCTTCACTTTGCATATTTCTACATTGTCTTAGACCATGTTTGGGGACCCATAGCTTTTCTAGAAGCACCTCTTGGAGAGGGTTTCTAAAAAGTTCGAAAAGCTACTCCGAGGGAGTTTCTCTGCTTCTTTAGTAGAGAGTGTAACTTTTAGAGTTTCTGTTTGCTTGAGGTAACAACCCTGTTTAGAGGAGCTTTTGGCTTTTTGGACTTTTTGTGAAGCAAAAGTTGTCACAAAGCTCCCACAAATGCATGACTGTCATATGAGCTTATGGAGTGGGAGAATGCAAATGCACACAATCTTATCTTATATAATCTCGCAATCTATGAAGCATCGCTTGTTGGTCCTGTCTATGACAGGTTTTGACCTGATCAACTATAGTTACCCCTCCATTCTAAAATAAATTAACTCTATTTTTCATTTTAGGCCCTGTTTCAATCCATAGGACTAAGAGCATCTCCAGAAGTTCGGTATAATCTACTTGCTAAACTAATAATCTAGCAAGTTAATAAAAGAAGTAGTAACCTCAAATTTTATCCTTCTCCAACAGTTCCATATAATAGCTTTCTAAAAAATAAAGTAAAGCTCATATTTATTTTTTTCGCTTTAGAAGTAGCCGATCTGTTTTTTCCCCCTTCGTCGAGGGGCACTGCTGCCCCCTGTACATGCGTCGTGAAGTTATGTTGCGGTTGCTGTCAGAGGGCGTCTTGATTATGCGCGCACGCCATACGGCGATTGATTTTGTGAGAGAAAAAATACTTGTTAGATTAGCGAAAAAAAAGATCATTTATAAGTCAAACAAGTCCAAGCGAACATGGTGTTAGTATGTACTAGTGTATGAATATCTCCCTTGCCATTGGGCCCACCTCGCGCTTGATGAACACAACACTTTGTACCTGTTTATCCTAGCTGAATAGATCTATATAGTATGAGAAAAAAAAAAGGGTATGTTTGGTTGATTGCTATGTGGATATAAACGGATACAAAAATACCTCCTCATGCTAACTCGGGACATGCTTAAAATAAGCTTTTGTGGTCATCCTGACTAGTAGGTGATGCTATGCATCTCGTGCTGACTCACATGTCAGTGAAGAGTTTCTGTATTCGCCCATACAGTATGCACATGTCACCATAAATGAATAGAGAATCTCTTTATAGATTCACATGTCGGTGACCGGGGGGATCTACGCTCGTTGCAGTTTCTGGGCGACGAGCTAGCTGTCGGTGGAAACTGGATTCAGCCGGCAGCCGGCGAAGTGCAGCGCAGCAGCAGCCTCGTCCTCGTTCTCGCAGCCAAGGACGTTTTGACTTGTTTGGCCGAGATCGCGAAGGGGGAACCGGCCGTGGTTTTTTGAACGCGGCAACATTCACTGGCCGGCAGCCGTACGTACAGGCAGCCTGCGAAGCGACCCGTTGCCCGGGTGCGCAGGCAAAGCGGGCCGCCGGTACTGCACGGGCACGGCTCCGATTCGCGGGGCTCCCGTGCGCTGGACTACGGTCTGTGCCATGGGCCATGGCCCATGCTTCGGTTGGGTCGCTCTCGCTTGTGTTTGCCTTCCGCTCGCTTGAATTGAATTGAGGCCACCGTATGTACAGTACTCCATATAATGAGCAGCGAACCGAACTGTGGTCTTTGCTGGACGTTCGATCATCAAACCAAGAACACCGCGGACATCGAACCGAGGGAGGTGGGTGTATTGTGGCCTTGTGGGTCTCTGAACTTCAACATCGATTTTGACAAGACCGGCAGTTAGATTCGGCTCGATGGCAGCACCGGAGCTGCCCTAGTACCTCCTTTCCAAAGTGTAAATCGTTGTCATTGTTAGATTGATCTCTAATTTTAAATTGGGCCCAACGACCTAGTTAAGCCTTTGATCCGCGTCATGATCGGGGGCGTCCAGCCCACTATGGCTGGAGAGCCCCTGTCACACTGCGCTATATACAGAGGTGGGGGCCGGCGGCTCTGAGTACGTGGTTCGTCTGAGCCGAGCTCCCCACCGATAAACCCTAACCCAATCTAGTGAGGGGCGTAGCCAGTCACGGAAAGCACCCCCACCGGTCTTCACCGCCAGAATTTATTAAAGATTAAGTAATATCCATCTCCTCTCCACTAAAAAAGGTTGACATTTTGCTCTGACACACAACTTTCTTTTGCCTCTTCCGTCCCATGCCTTTGTATGTGACGAGTGTATAAAATTCCATGTATCCTTAATAAATCCATGTCTTCACTCTTCCATGGTGCAGGGAGTCCATGGGAGACAGGTATGAGCCAAACCTTATGGAGCTGACTCATGGCTCCAAGACCTTTTTAGTAAACATACCATGACCTCTGTATTTATCTATCTCTAACATTCATCCCAGCTCTAAACCCTTCCACTTTGCATGACAGCTAGATAGCCATGTACCCTTGGCAACATCGGAATGCTAAGAGCATCTACAAAGAGTTTCCAAAACCCACTTTGGTCTTGATTTTTTGGCAAGATCAAAGAAAAACTCCTTCCAACAACTTCTAATTTTTCCATGCTTCGAAAAGATAGGCGCGTGTATCCAATCGGCGGATCTAGAGGTATAAGGATGTGATGAAAAATAAGAAGAAAGCATACGGTCCCCAATCCAAATGTATAAGAGAGAAATGAGTTATAAAACTTGTTGGGTGATTTAAAACTAGCCTAGGAACCTGATATAAAATTGTCTTCTAGCTTTTAGGAGCTATATATGGGAATGGTTGGAGAAAGCCAATAAATACTAGTATTAACTTTTTTAGGACTTAAAAAATTCATTGATTTACTAATTATTTTTTGGAGAAGCAATGGAGATGCTTTAAGGGTATGTTTGGTTCATGATCACAACTTGCCACGGCACATGTTAGTCATGCCATAATTTTTAGGCAGATTTTGGGTTTACTACCATAATTATGGCACGCCATACTTTTTTAGCACCATGTTCTAGTAGCTTTGATTTCACTCGATATACTTTGTATGATAATTACAGTTTACCTTAGAATCTTTTGCGAGAAATTTTACCTAAGGTTAGATGTAGCAAACTATGACACCAGTCAAACGTGCCCTAAGTTCGTCAAACCTCGGTCAGTTTCTTGGGTTTATATGCTTCTGTTGTGTCACCGCCGGTCCTCACCGCCGGGTGACGCCAGAGAAGAAGCTGGGGGAAGCCAGAGCCCAGAAGGAAGGAAGAGGGCGCGTAAGGCTAACCGAAGGGTATTTGGGGCCGAATGGGGTTTAGGCTTCGTATCAGGCCCATGTAACGGGCAGGCTGAACGGAGAGAGTGACTTGAGTTTGAACGGGCAGGCTGTGGCTGCGGCGGACTTGCCGGCGATCGAATCCTGTTCTATCCAAAATCCACTACTACATATCGTTGATCCGGTGACATGTTGGTCCACGTGGAAGAGATGCGGGAACCAAACACCGGCGGACTTGTGCTGCCCTGACTGGCCATCCGTCTCCTCGTGGACCTTCCGGTAGAGCTGAGAAGAGCAGCAATCACTTCTGCAAAGCCTGTCCTGCTGGGTACCGTTCGTCAAATCGACACCGAATCATAACTAATCTCCTTGCGGAGGCGTGGATGGCGTGGACGGCGGGGGATCCATCGGCAGCGGAGGCTCTCCGCCGCGGCCGCATCCTCTCCAGCCGCCTCTACCTCGACGGCGTCCCCAGCTCCAAGGTCCGTCACCCCAACCCCTCTCTCTCTCTTCTCGATTCGCCGCCGTGGGTCGTGACAACCGCATGCCGTTCGCGCAGGCACCCGTGGTCTACTCGCCGGCGTACGACATCGAGTTCAACGGGATCGAGAAGCAGTGAGTGAGCAATATGTCATACGTCACACGTTTACCCCCACCACCACATCGCGTCGCGGCGCTGTAATTTTCACCGCCCCCGTCTGACGCGCTCGTGCAGGCACCCGTTTGATTCGGCGAAATGGGGTCGCGTCCGCAACTTCCTTGTGGCCGCGGGGCTCCTCCAGGACGACCGGATCATCGAGCCGCTGGAAGCCTCCGAAGATGATCTGCTAGTGGTGAGCTGCTGTTCACTTGATGCGCAGCGGCTTGTACTGTGGGATGCAGTGTAAATTTACCATTTATGGTTTGTGGCCTATCCAATCAGGTGCACTCAGAGTCATACTTGAGCAGCCTTAAGAGCAGTGCGATGGTTGCCCGCATTGTAGAGGTACTGCTAAATTCAGGATTGCATATTTGACAGTGTCATCGTTTGCATGTTATAAGCCTGTAACCGCTCACAAAATTGCTACTGCATCATGGAAAGCATGATGGTTTCTCAAGCATTTGACCATCTGCAGATTTCTCTGTTACAAACCAAACTGCTTGGTCATTCATTTTGCTCAAGTGTATGGTAAAATGTACCCCTCCCCCCTTCTGTTCAATTATGTAAGGTGCATTTGGTTTCGTTGGGACAAGCCTTTTTTGATTGAAAAGTGCTGTTATTGGATCCTATTCAAAAGTACTTGCTACTTACTTCTGAATTCTGATTAAGATTTTGTACTAAAGATGACATCAGTATAGTCAGAGTTTTGTTCTAATGAAACAAAATACACCTTAAACTTATGAATGTAATCAGTATTTCCTGATTTATCCTAGGTTCCAGCAGTGGCACTACTACCTAACTTGCTTGTTCAGCAAAAACTCCTTTATCCATTTCGGAAGCAGGTAAATGCTCCCTTGGCTGATTTTTGATGTTCAAGAAGCATGATGAAGTGAGCTTTTACCTTTTATGTAGGTGGGTGGCTCCATTTTATCAGCCAAACTTGCACTAGAAAGAGGATGGGCTATCAACATTGGCGGAGGCTTCCACCATTGTTCGGCAGAGGAAGGGGGTGGATTTTGTGCATATGCTGATATTTCTCTGTGCATCCATTTTGCTTTCGTTCGTTTAAATATCTCAAGGTAGGAAAACTATTGAATTGCACTAGACATCTGCATCATATTTTCTGTATATTCCATATGCACAGATAAGTAAGCTGGCCTATTGTCCAGGGTGAATCCAACTCTAAATTAGCCCTGGTACACCAGGGAAGGAACATATATTATTTCATAGCAATATATGGCGAATACGAGCCGAGCTAGTGCTAAAAATCTTCTACCCGCTCAATGTAGTGTCACCCCTGCCTATTATTATGTTCTTTTTTTAATGCAAAACACGCAGTTCATAAGCAAAGCATTATAGTTCTTCGTTACTCTTCTAAAAGCACTCCAATAATAAGGAATAGAAACTATTGATATGAGAATACATGTTAGCTATTTTGGTTCCATGAGTCACTCATCTCGTTTGCAGAGTAATGATCATTGATCTAGATGCTCACCAAGGAAATGGCCATGAAAAAGACTTTGGGAGTGATGGTGAGAGGCTGTGTGCTCTATTGTTTTCTTGCACATATTTTGTAATTGCTACTGTTTCATGGCTTATTGACATTTATTCTTCACTTGCAGGGAGAGTTTACACCCTGGACATGTACAACTCTGGAATATATCCTTTTGTAAGTACTTAACCCTGAAATGGTTCCTACATCTGCCAACCAACACCTCCTTTTCCTTGGGGTTGTTCATTAACTGGTTACATAAAGTATAAAAGAAACATATGAGTACTTCTGTTTGATATTTAGCTAATTGCTGCCCCTCTTCCTTTCCATGGAATTCTTGTTTTTGTTCTTGCTGATACAGTATATATTTCATTCTGAGAAATATGTAATATTATCATGTACTTTATTGTGGCACATATGGCTTAACTGGTTCTGCATCCATCACTGCACTGGCATTTAATACTTATTCTACATAAGAAGAGGTCGACACAGGAGTACAGGACAGCTAGTTACAGCTGTCTAAATTGTAATACTTTTGTCTGTGTGACAACTATAACTTTGGTAGCTATTTCATTTCAAGCCACAGTCTTCTGCATTACATTACTACTGGTCTAAAGTTAGGTATTTAGTTGTTCATTTGCAATAAACAGAAAAAGACTTATATTAATTCACTGTAATATTACAGTGCATATGCTTACAACCAGAACTACCAAAATCGGCTATTGTAAGCTGTTGTTTGGACTTTGGACACCATAAACTTAGCCCTCATGTTTGGAAACGGTTTCACTAATGCAGACTTGCAGTGCCTTTGAGCCAGTAATCAAACTAAGATAATGTATCTCTACCACATGGTGCAAGAGGATTGGGAGAGTGGGAGGAACAGCTGTGTATCTGTTTGTGTTCTTTTCTTGGGTTTTGTGATGGGGTTCACCCACTTAAGGGGGTTGTTTGCATAACGATTTCAAAGTTCAAGGGTGCAGTATACCTGGTTTTGTAGCCTGGGAGGTTCAACACATTCACTGTTGAACTGCAGAGGGCAAAGAAAGCATTTTCTTCATAGATTTTCCTTTACATCATTTTTTTTGAACACTTCCTTTACATCATTTAATGGCAAACTTGTGCCCGATATGTTTCTTTTTTTGTATATAATATTATTTTGTTTCAGGATCATGTGGCTAAGAAGTACATTGATCAAAAGGTCGAGTTAGATGTAAGTTGCACTTTCTATCCTGTTATGTATTATATTTTTTTGGCATCTGTTTCATGTTGGAGTTCGTAATTAAACTACACCTGTTTGCATTTTTAGAGTGGGACAAAAACAGAAGATTATTTGGAGATCCTTGATAAAGCTCTCAAGGTAACTTGTGCATTGCCGCAGTATCTCTGTCATTTCACGTACAGTATCAGTGATGGGAAAATTTGAAGACTGCCATTATAATTTTACTAAATTGGAGATATGCCATCCTGTCCCACATGTCATTGACTCATGTGTGCCCCACATGTCAGTGAGATACCAATGGCAAATCTCCAACTTTGCAAAATTATAATTGCAAATCTTATGTTTCATTTCATCTACACTATCTCTGTCATTTCCCTTAAGCCAAAATATGAATGCGAGTGCACAGCGTTAACTAAAAAGTGTTGGGGACAATTAAGAATAAGCACATCAAACCAAGATGGACCTTTATTTCAGCACCGACAGTGGCTTTAAGAGCATTTAGGATGTCAGGAAATATGTAGTTTTGGCAAGTTTTTTTAGGGCAAAAGTTTTGGCAAGTGATCCTGTCATAGATCGAGTTTACTGCAAAATCTGCTGTTTCTTTGTAGTTTGAAGAATCAAGACAATTTTGTTTAATTAATGGAGCTTTCCCTGCCACGAGGATTCAATTCTGCTGGTAGGAAAACAAGGTAGAATTATAGATCTAGATCGTGTACAGCAGGAGAAGGAGATTTACCGAAGGAGCTCTTTTGGTGTTAGTCAGTTACTTTGCTAGATTTAAGCTATCGTCATGTTTTTTTTTTTAAAAAAACGAATATGATTATAGTAAAAAGGAGATAACCCAGACTGGGAAAATATAACAGAACAACAAAGACCTAAAAAAAGTCAAGCAACCACAACAACAACAACAAAAAACAAACAAGAAGCTAGCAACTAGACAATTATAGATTAATAGATGGTGTCCAATTGGATTGGGACCTCAACACGCACCGCACCACCACACTACATCTAAACTGTCTGACCACGGCCACCCCACAAGCACCACAACCCCACCTGCCGATTACCACGCAGCAAAAACATCACCCGGATGACAAAGCCGTCATATCGACACACCATTGCCCTTTGCTTGCGCCATCGTTGCTGACGTTGTCGCACATCAAACCAACCGTTGCCTTGTAGGGTTGGCCGCCTCAGGCCGCTTCAAGCCAACTAGTTGTCACATCATCGATTCCGCTTGCACCATGTATCGACAATGTCCAGTCCAGCACCGGACTAGCTCTGCCGAGTAGGGCTAGCTGCCACAGTCTACTGCAAGCCGTCAAGCCAAAGACATGAAAAACTGCCTCTGATCACCTCCAATCCAGCCATGTCCTTCGAGATCCGAAAGTGCGCATCATAGCTCTCGACAACTAGGGTGCCTTATCGAAGATAGCAGCAATGCCAAGCAGCGCTTCAAATGGCCATCCGAAGACCTCCTTGCACCGAAACGATCAACTACTATGCAGGACTGCCCGCTGCCTCACCGCACAAGCCACCTCGGCAAAGCACTACTGCTGTCCACCTCCTCCCGCGCCAGCCACTCATGCCAACTTCACGGACACCCATCGCGCACAGCTCTGCCATACCGTTGCCCAATCGAAATGCAGAAGCCAAGCCCTCAAAGCACTGCACTTGCATCCTCATCCTAGCTGCCTTTCGCCATCGCTGACATGGGCAGCTCAAAACCACGCCATGGCCTCCACCCTTCATCATGTTTCACGGCTAAGGATGTGATGGCATACTACTTCATCTGGCTCATCATCCTATAGTAGCAAGTAAGTGCAGTTGTGCTTTGTTGATTATTTATGGGTGGGTTCCTGTACCTTCTCTTTTGCTACCTCACTCAAGGATTGTTCATGAGTTCATCTACTTCTCAAGATAGTTTCAGATGCAAACTTTGTCATCTATAGTAGTTTTTGTCATGGGCAGACATCCTTGAAGTTGTGTCAGGAATGGATTATATAGGGTCCAGATTTGTTTGAGTGAAAGAACTTCTTGGCAATAAAAGAATCTTTATTTTCTCACTTTTAATTTTTGGCGGTTAATATCAATTTACTTCCTCTCCCTAAGCGCTGAGATCTAAAATATTATGGTTCAGAACAGCTTACTTTCGCCTTCTGTTCCTTCACGGAAAGAAATATAGTGGATAGAAGGGATGGCAAATTGACTTCAGGGTTCTACTCTACCTCCCTCATTTCTGGCAGACAATCTCGTGATGAAGAGAAGTGCAAACCTGTATCATTGATTGATTGGGATATTCACGTAAAACACCATGCTATTTTTTTAGTTGAGTGGCAATACTGTTATGAACTTATGATATGGAAGAGAGAATATACATCCAGGAGCCTTTTTCTTAGGCAATGAAAGTGTCAAGTGTGTAGTTTAGTTCACACCAGTAAGATCTTAAGCATGCGTATTTGTGATTTGCATTGATTTGTTTATTTGGTTTCATTGTCTATGGAAACAAAAACATGCAGAAAGAAACAGGAATATAAATTATACACTCTTGTGCTATTTTATTCCATATACTTTTTTTTTAGAAAACGCAGGAGAGCTGCGCTTCATTGCATTAGAGAGAGAGAAAGATCCCCATACAACTCCCTTCTCTCATACGGGGACCAAATATGAGAGATAGTTAAACAGAACAAAAACTAGCCTATGAAATAGAAAAGTACATGACCAAAACTTGACCTAGCTGTTTAAATTACACCAGTTAGGCCTAGGCCTTGCAGCTTCTTAGCGCCGGCCAGATACCAAAGGTTGTGTTCGTCTTTGAGGTCTCTCATAATGGAATCGACCGAGGGAGCCATCCCCTCAAACACATAGGGATTTCTATGCTTCCATATCATCCAAGCACCCAAAATTATTAGGGAATTTACCCCCTTCTTGTATTCTTTTTTCACTTTCTTCAAAACCTTGCGCCACCATTCGGCGAAGCTGCGCTCCCGCTGCCTTGGAATGCAATCACCCAGGTTCAGGGGTGCTAAAAGCTTGAACCAAACCTGTCTTGCCACCACACAAGATACTAGCAAGTGTTGTACTGTCTCATCCTCCTGATCACATAGGGGGCATTGCTTAGGATGAGGCAGCCCTCTCTTTTCAAGTCTATCTGCCGTCCAGCACCTATTACGAATTGCCAACCAAAGAAAAACCTTACACTTATTTGGAGCCCAAGTTTTCCAGAGTCTTCTCCAAGGCTCAAAGGTTACTGATCCCTGGAAATAAGCCTGATAAGCAGATTTAGAGGAGTAGCAGCCCCCAGGTTCCAATTTCCAAATGTGTCGATCTTCAAAATCATTTAACTGAAGGCCCTGGACACAGTCCCATAGTTGCAGAAACTCCCTGATTCCAATCCAAGACAGACTCCTACGTATTACAGAAACCCATTTATTATTGTCCAAAGCCTCAGCCACTGTTTGTCTTTTACGGACCCTTGGAGACACACTTGCAAAAACCTCAGGTGCAAGATTCTCCACTGAACAACCATGCAGCCACCTGTCTGTCCAAAAAAGCGTATTATTTCCATTTCCTAACTCAGTGCTGACAGCAATAGAAAACAAGGCTAGTGAGTTAGGATGCGAGGGGAGTTCAAGATCAATCCAAATTCCATATACTTATTAGGTACTACCAATTAAATAAAGTTGGTGCAACTTTTTTCACCCAACAAATTCCCTGTATGTTGCTACCAACTAAATAAATTTGTAGGCCTGTTCAAAATGGCTCCACCTGTTTGAAAAATAAATCATGAATGCAAATTTCCTATATACATCATTAGCAAGCTTAAATAGCACTGTTCTGTTACTCTGCTTTAAACTGGCAAGCCGCAAGCCCACTTAAACTGTCATTAATTGATCCTAGTTGTTTGCAGGTAGCTGAAAGTAGATTTCAGCCCCAGTTGATTCTGTACAATGCTGGAACTGATATTCTAGATGGCGATCCTTTAGGCAGCCTAAAGGTATGCTTTTCATGCAAACTTTGCATTTTCTCGCAGCATTCATGTAACATGTAAATGTACATATCTGCAGTGGCATATAGGTTGTAGTTCTTCCAAAGCTGCTTACAGATGCATGAATGGTTCTATTCTACTCATATAAAATTTCCATCATTTCCAGGTTAGCCCGGAGGGTGTGATTACTAGAGATGAAAAGGTTTTCAGGTTTGCAAAGGATCAGAGTATTCCTCTCCTGATGCTGACATCAGGTGAGGATTGTGCTCTTCATTCTTTAACTTCATCTGCCTTAACCCTTTAGTTATATTCACTGAGACCTACTGACGATGTGTCTGTCTTCTCCGAATCTCTATCTCCTCAGGAGGCTATATGAAGTCAAGTGCTCGGATCATAGCAGATTCAATTGTCAACCTCTCGAACAAAAACTTGATAGATATTGGTACACACTGTATAGAAATTGAATAATGGTGTCTCGAAGCAAAACTTGGTAGATATTGGTACACACTGTATAGAAATTGAATAATGGACGCAGCTTGTGCAAAAGAAATTTTATGCTAATTGTGTACTTGCACATGTATCAACATGAGAAAGGGAAATCATATGCATGTGAATGCTTTCACCCACCGACTCCCGAGGGAACAATTATCAACCGCTTATGTTCATATCATGCTGCTTATTTGTCAGCAACACTATTTATTCGGAAGATGGACCCAATGACATTTGTTCACTTAACATGTGAAATCTCATGCTGCTTGACATTATCATTCGAGGTGCTGTCAATCTTCTATGTTCATACATGCAGTCTGCTGCTTATGTCCAGTGAATCCCTCTTCCTTGAACTTATTTCTGGAGAAATGTCCCCATTAATTGTGGCTGAGAGTGAGAGCTGCCTCTGAGTCTGGTCTTTGTCGTGTAGCCTTGCCCTGACCTCTCTGGCACTTTGACCCGGGAAAGAAAGCTACACATTTGTTCCTATTGAACCGTTGCTGACTGGTTACTGTACATGATTTCCATTTTTTTCAGCTTGTTTTAACTGGGCATCGTTTGTGATGTGCAAAATATCCAACGTCTTCCGGGTGTATTCTGTAGAGCCCCGCTTCTTGACGTCAACCCTCAAACTCTCCTCTGGTATGGATTCTGACTTGGAAATGGAATTGATAACTGCATTCAGTATGCTGTTTTTCTGATACAAATTCAGATAAACTGATATGTCATTTTCATCTTGGCTTCTGAAGTTCTGCATCTCATGTTCATTCTCGGTTGGCATTATGTAAAACTTGGCACACGCTTAGTGAGTATCTGCATGTATATTTTCTATCCATGTCGAGGTTGATATGCTGCAAGGGCAAAGAAGTTTGTTGTTTTTCTTTGAGTTTTCACTGGTCCAAGAGCAAAGGTCAGTAGTCCAAGATAACGGCAGATATGCTGCTTAGCAGGGAGCAGATCGGTCACACTGGGTTGTCACAATCTGTCAGTTTTCACTTGTATTGAATGGGTTTTGCTAAGACAATTCTTTCTTTCTTTCTTCTCTTACCTTCTCCAACTGAATTAAAGCTGCAGGACTTCCGGGAACATTCCAAATTATTGAATAGGATCGCGATTTGGAAAGCTTCTGGAGTTCTTGGAATCGTCTTCATGATGATGTAATTATCACCTCATCTCCACTCCTGCTTGTTCACATGCCTTATGTTTTTCCATCAAATTCTATGCGTCCTCTAGTTTCCAGGAAAATTCAAGATGACACACGTGAAGTACGCTGATGACAAGCCAGATGCCACACTAGGTGTGCTCCCAATATCTAGGCAAAAGATTAATAATGTAGACCTCCTTTTGACGAGGATTTGACACTGGAAAACGACTGCCAAGCGTCCAGTTGTCTCACAACAGACGGCACTGTCACTGGCTGCTGCCATTTTTTTCTGCTTCTGTGGTGGGAGTGGAGTTTTAGTTTATGTTGGATTGCTGGCTGGTAGAGTGTAGACTGTAGAGGATGACGAATGAAACTGGCACGACCAAGTCGGTAGTGCTAACCTTGCCAAACTTCAGGAAAGAATAACATAGGGTCATTGTGGTATATACTACTTTGCCAGTTTACCTAAGCTTAGTGTCTAGCAAAATAAAGAAATATGCTGGGAAACCCCACTCGAGAGCATCTCGAGTGTATCTGAGTCAACCAATCAACCAACTGATCGTCCGATCCAACAACGTCTATTTTGCGAAGGTGAAAAGTATCAAGGCTTATTTTCCTGAGACCACGTCAACGGAAATTGCCTTTTTCGTCGCCTACTGATCAAAACATTAAATAATGTTATTCAGTTGGAGTATCTCTTAGTGACAACAGACTTTGTGAACTTTTGATCATTCGTACCTGCTTATTAGTCATAGGATGTGAGGGTGTGGAGAGAAAAATAAAGCACAAATAGTCATAGGATGTGAGGATGTGGAGAGAAAAATAAAGCACAAAAAGGGTTTGACGAAATTTGACCTCACTCTGTCTTCATGCTAACGCGATGAGGATCTTCTCTTTCATGACTGTTCCTTAACATGTCAGGGGCCCTGTTTATTTGGAAGATTGATCCAATGACACTTCTTCATTGTACATGTGAAAGCTCATGCTATTTGGCATTATCAACCGTGAGTTGGTCTCATTCTCAATCTTCTTCTAATGTGGTGTCTACTGTTAATGTACTGTGAATCCGTTTACCTTAGTTGTGGAGATCGAGAAGCTCCCATGATTTGTGGCCGAGAGCTATTACCTAGCTCGGGGTCTTTAATTTGTCGTGTAGCTTTGTCCTCACCTCTCTGCTTTTACCCCGTCCAGGTTCCGGAGAGAAAACGACTGCCAAGCGTCCAGTTGTCTCACAACAGACGCGTCTGTCCCTGTTATTAAGCAGGTAACTGTACATGGGTCTCAGTTATTTTCGGCATGTGGCAATAAACTATGCATTATTCGTGACGTGCAAGCGTCTGGCGGCTGATCCCATGGAGTCTGACTTGGTAACCTGAAGAAGATGCCAACTCTCCTGCTCTGATTCTGTACGACTCAGTCTACGTGCAAGGTATTTCTCACACAAGGCCGCGCCAAGTTGTATTTCATTTTCTGGACATATGAAGTTTCTTACGAAACCTCGTACATTTCGAGTTCCGGGTCTCATTTTCTAGGTGTTGTGGAACCTCGTTCACCATGGGTTGTTAGTCTGTCAATTTCATTTTTTGATGAAACTGCCAATTTCATTTGCCCTAGGACAATTCTTTCCTTCCTTTTCTTTTTAGAGTTCAATGGGGACCCCTGGTCCAGCTGCATTCTTTCTTTCCTTCTCTTGCTGCCTTTTCCAATGAAAGACGACTCTTTCCAGGTAAGTTGCTCGTACGATTGGATCTGGGAAGCTTCTCTTGCAAGTGCATGGCCATGCATTATTCACAATAATGCATTGACAAATCTGTTTGGTAATTTGCTTCAGCAGAACATTCTCCACACTCATGGTCATGGACCTGTGTGGCCTTCTCTGTAGCATTCATTGCTTATTCCTTTGTCCCCCAAGTTTTACATTTTTTCGGCGAAATTCTATGTGCTCCAGGTTCGTGGAAAATTCAGGATGGACACTTGAAGTACAGCGCTGAAATTGAAGCAATGGACAACCCAGATCTGCCGCACTAGGCGAACTGTCCTCCACCAAATCATGGCCGATTTCTCAAATCATGTCACACCTGCAGAGTTTAGGAAGCTCGATCGAGTTCCAAACTCACTCCTTCCTTTCTTGTCGGCCAATAAGCACTAGTACGATTTTGACTTAGGTTTGGAGTTGGACGGGATTCAGAGCCCTGTGCACAGAGGTGATCAGCGAACGATTCTGACATGTTGTGGCCAAGCAGAGCGACAGTGACAATGCGGCTTTTCAGGAATACGGAGTACATGTACTGTAGGAATATATGGAGAGGTACTTATACCTACTAGTCAGGTATATAAACAAGCGCACCATATATATACCATGTTCTGTATTAATTATGACCAACATCTAGGCCAAATAATAATAATCTAATGTACGCCAATGCAAAGAGTAATTATCAAGAATCGTAGAGGTGTGGTGAGACCTCCTGTTGACCGCCCGGGATTTGACACCGGAAACAGACCTCCGAGTGTATCTCACGTTTTGGCTAGCTGCTTTCTCAACAAATGACATTGTTAGGGATGCCATTTTTCGTGCATTGGCATCACACCCTGAGGGAGGAAACCATGAAAAAAGAAAGAGCGGCGGACTATAGTGCGTGGTGGATCCGAGGTGACTACATTGTTATTAGGTCGTCTTGGCTTGATTGATCTTGGCTACATTCCAATCCACTGCAATCTAAGTGGGTTGGAAGAGACTACGAGCTTGTTTGGGTGCATTTGTACCCACTTTCATTCACGCGTGTTAATTATAGTGATGAATTGGGATGAAAATTAGTTAAATTTTTCATCCCCAATACATATAGATTAAGATGAATGCATGTGCAGCTAAATAAGACCTACAGAAAATTAAGTTAATTAGGAGGAATTATCTTACCTTGATTTCCCACCTCAACAACCCATGGAGGTGAACTGAAGTATAACCAAACAAACCCTTAGGAGGTCAATAGGCAGGATGTTTGATAAGTCTTGATCTGCCTGTTGTGATGTGGACCAATTTTTTTAGAAAATACTTATTTAAACAATAGAACTTCATGAAAGCAAAATATCGGGTTTAGTGGTCATTGGTGTCTGTACAGTGGCTACATATGAAACGAGTATTCAAACTTTAGCGATAGTGTTTGGGCCAAACCATACACCAACCAAAATTAGTTTACTTGCATGCTACTTCCTTTCATTTGTTCCTCAGCGATCCCAGCGGTTGAATTGCTGAGTCAATAGCTTGGACTAAATTCTTTGTCTTCACTACGGGTGAAAACGGTATGGATATTTTCCGACTGTATTCGAGACTGAATCCATTTAGAGAGGTTCAGATCTTTCCGTATCCGAGTCCGAATATTAAACATCCGATATCGTATCCATATCCGAATACTCAAATCACATATCTATGATGTCAATATCCAGACACTATCCGTATTCAAATCCGAATCCGGACAGAAATATGAAAACAAATGTAATATCAGTGATAGCCGTCCGTATATTCAATCTGTTTTCATCCCTAGTCTTCAGGCCTATGGCTTGTTGTACGGTGAGTGCTAATTTACTCCAAACAATAATACTTCCCGGTACTACTCTAGAAACACAAAACATTGTCGGCACTATCACTACCGGTTGCTTTAGAATTATAATGTATCACTATTGGTTTATTATACAACCGGCAATGAGCCAATGATAAGTAAGTTTTCACTGCCGATTGGTGGCTACAACCGGCAGTCATATATCACTACCAGTTGGTATCAGTATCAGCTGTAGCCACCAACCAGCAACGAAAACCTATGGTTCGTAGATTTATATCACTTGGCTTGAACTTAAAAAGATAGCCTTTTCAAATGAAGTTGTATCAAGATAAACTTTATACCAAAGTTATAGATTTCAAAGAGATGTAGAACTTTGTAGTTGATTTTTTTTAATTTGAGAAGGTTTATATGTCCAAATATTTAATATAAGCTCTCATACTGGATTTGAGATGGTTGGCAATCTCGAATGGTGACAAAATCAACATCAAAGCTATAGTACTCGACGATATCTATAACTTTGTAGTTAAATAACTTTTTAATTTGGAGTGTCAAATACTATATAATACAAGATTCATAAATATGAAGTTAAAAGATCAACGTCAGGTATTGTGTAGCTGAGATGGTATAAAAACATTTGGAAGAATGTTAAGGTCGTAGGTTTAAATCCTAGATACTAGTTTTTTTTGGTATCACTACCAGTTCGTGACTAAAATTGCCGGTGTTCATATAGTGGATTAGTGGTAGTAAAGAACCTCGTCAACCTTTACAGACCGAAGGCTTAAAGTGGTAAACCTTTTCTGAACTAAGAGCTTATTAGGAAGGAAGCCACCTGAGTGGATAGTCTTAGTCAACTAATCAACCCAGTTAACATGCTCTCCCCCTCTTCCAGAAAATAGATCATTTTAGTTTTGTCCCGATTTTGATTCCAGCTTTGATCAATTTGAAAAAAAAAACACCAACATCAACAACATTATCAAAAAATTTTAATTAAATCTAATAGTGTGTTTATTTGATATAGTAGATGTTAATATATTTTATCGAATTTTATCGAATGTGGTCAAACAGACTGATAAATATTAATATATTTTTACATAAATAAACTTGCAAAAATTAAAAGATTCTATTTAGAATAAAATTAAAACGGCCTACGTTTTAGAACTGACCCGAATACCTACTTGCAAATTGCAGGAAGAAAATTGGGTGGACGTTGGGTCCATGTCAACTACTTCTGTTTTTTTTTCGATTATAAGTAAACTGAAATCAACCGCTTCTTTTCATAAAGACATGTTGTCAACTCATTGTTGCTTTCTCAAACGAGCATCAAGATTCGTTTGAGCATGTAAGCAAATGCCACCGGAGCAAGAGGACCCGCAGTTTGGCAAGATGTTAACATTGAATAATATTATTCTGTCCCTTTTAGTGACAACAGAATTATTAATTAACGTGTGCTCATTATTCTAACCTTTTCTTAATCATAGGATATCTAGGATGTAAAGACAGCATAAAGTGTGCAAAAAGATTGCCAGAATTTGACTTCACCACTGAGTTCTTATTGCTTAATTAAAAAAGGTTTTGTTTAGAGTCTCCAAATAAAGGTTGTGAAGACTTAGGCCCCGTTCGCTTCGCTGAAAAAACAAGTCGAAACACTGTTCCGGCTGATTTGTTGTGAGAGAAAAACACAGTTCCGGATGAAAAAACAAGCTGAAAAAGACGGATTATAAGCGAACGGGGCCTTAGAGTGAGACATAATAGTATTTTCCGCTATTTTAAAATGTCTAGGTAGCGAAAAATCACAATGATTTCTTGTCGTTTGATCTTGCTCTGTAATTTGTGCTTTGGTTTATCTTGGTCTTCCTCTGTCCTCGCCCCTTGGTGATCTTGAGAGGGGTCATACACTACTACACAAAGAATTTTGAGAGACGATCAATTTTTGACATTGTTGTTACGCCACCTGTTATATAAATGATGCACTTTTAGGGATTGTCTTTTAGGACAGTTCTACTAAGTCAGCTACCCCTAAAAATCAATTTTTAGAAATGAATGATGATCAAATAAGTCAACTACCCTTATACATATTAAAAATGCAAAAAATATTAAACTACATCAATGAAAAATAGAATAAAATCTGTGTATGCTTCGTGTGTACCTCTGCCTGCATGCTTGTTGATTAGTAAGAGTATACATACAGTAAGTAAGAAACACGAATACAAATGCAATTATGCAACGTGTTTGGTTCGTCGCGAGATGCCTTCGTTCATTTCAGGATATCAGTTTTGTTTCAGCTTTTAGTTTTGTTCTAAGTTTTTTTACAAAAAAATTGACTACATTTTTAGAAAAATGCACAAACAACTATAGCATCAAATAAGATTTAACAGATGCTATTATGTTTTGGTGGGTGCATACTCATTTCTAAGAACATTGATTTACACCTAAGGAATAAGGACAGTCAGAGAAACTACATTTTGACCACGACTGAAAATCGATTTCATAGTAGTGATTACATATATACACCACGTAATGTATTCGGTAGTGTATTTATTTATACTGGTAGATCTTAGACCAAACCTCACCGAGTTATTTGGTCTGCATCATCAAACGCTGACGTACGCTGCCTGAGAAATGCAGCTAACTGCCGTATATAATGGTAAACGTACGTGGACCAAGTCGTTTGGAAGTCAACGTGTCGTTCGTCGACTAGTACGTAGTAGCACACAAAGGAATATACGTACGTGGACCAAGTCGTTTGGAAGTCAACGTGTCGTTCGTCGACTAGTACGTAGTAGCACACAAAGGAATATATACATTGCACTTTTTTCTTTTTTTTCGAATACACAAAAGATTTGCGTACCATTGTATTAAGTAGAAGAGTTTAAAGAAATATATATATTGCACTTGATTTGGACGGAAGCTAATTTGTAATATTTGTGTGTTTTGTGTCGCGTGACAGCTACCATTTTGGTGTGATATGCACGAACCATTAATAATAATAACATACATATACTCCATGATGAATCTTAGATGTCCACGTACGTAATCTTAGACCGGCAGAGGAGGCAGCCTTAATCAGCTTTGACCGGCAGTACGAATTTAATCTTAGATGTCCACGTACGTGCATGCGTCCGTAGGATTCCATGCCACCACCTTGTGTTGCCTGTGCACCAGCCACCAGCACCAGCACCAGCAGAAAGAAAGGTCCACGGCGCCGGCTGGTAGACCAAATCCCATTTTAGCAGCGGATCGGAAAAAGGCAGTGGACCAGGTGCACAGCATTAGAAGGGGGTTATCATATTAAATTGTTGATAATGCTAACAATTCGGTTGAGGAATTGCTTTAATTCATTTCGCCTGGAGGGAAATTAAATATATACACGTATAATAATCGCTGGAATTGACATTCTGTGATGATGGACTATCGTATCTAATCGGATAGATGGTTTGGCTGCATTCATGCATGCTTGATCAAGGTCGAAAAGGAGCTGTTTGGTGTCTCTCACTACATACTCCTGTATGTAATAGCCACCGCCACTCCGGTCACCGCCAGGCTGCGGGCGGCTGCGCCAGCCAAACCCAGGCGTCGACCATTGAACGACCCGCTGTTTGGTGTCTTCCGTCTTCCCCCCTGTTGGCCTGGCCTACCACTAGAACTTTTCAACCCCGTCGTCGTCCCCTTGAGCTCCCTCCGCTGCAGGCCAACCGCCAACCTCACCTTCCCCGTCCACCGCGCACCACCAGTCCATGTCCAGTCCTACTACTTTTCCGCTCCACTCACATCCACACGCATGCCCTGCCCACGCGTACACATCTGCACACATCGTCTTCCTCACCGCCATGGCCCGTATACATCTATATAAATAGCAACGAATGGCAGCGACGACCGACTCCATCACCAAGCCAAGCCAGCCAGCCATGGAGTGCAACTCTCTTCCTGACCTCGTCGTCGTCCTCGCCGGCTGATGTATGGACACCCTCTTCGTGCTCGGCCAGGAGTCCCGGCTGCGCATCCTCCAGCAGGCAGCGGCGCGCGTCCCCGGCTGCGCCTACCTCTGCGCCTGGGCCGCCATCCCTGCCCAGCCTCTCCACCAAGCTTCGTCTTCTTCCTCGGCAGCTGCCACCAGCACCAGGTACCGCACACATATGCGTGCATGCATTGGCAATGCATCCACATACATGATGCATGGCTGGCTGGATTTGAATCGATAATTTGTGATCACGGAGCCATGGTTGACGATTTGATATACATATGCAGCGCCCGCCTGCTGTGCTGCCTCGACGCATGGCTCTGCGACGGCGGTGGTGACCGGCCCAGCCTCGGTGACGCCCGCCGCCTGCGCGCGCTCTTCGACGCCTACCGGGGCTCCCTCTGCCCACCCGTCGCCGGGTGCGTCCACTATCTCTACTATACACCATGCATCCATGCCGGCGACGGCGACCCACATGGCCGCCGGCCGCCGCGGCGGGCGTCGTCGATGGGCAATGCAACTTGAGATTTAATTTCAATTCACTCATCAGCCATGGCGGTTCTGCGTGTGTGCTCGCACAGGTGCGTGCCGGGGTGGGCATACAAGGACGGCCGCGCGTACATGGAGCTGCCGGCGCACGACCTCACAACCTCGGCGTCGCTGCCAGTGCAGCAGCAGTTCTATCAGGTCGGTGTCTCGGTGCATGCATCTGCACGCCTTCGTCTTGTCTACTATTGTTGCATTTGATTATGGACTTGTTCTTGTTCTTCTTCTTGTTGTTGGTTTCCCTCGCTTCTCTTCATTCTCAGATTAATCCTGAGCTTGCTTTATTCTCGCTTGCTTGTGATGTTGCAGGAAGCTGGCATCAAGGTTTGTTTTCTTCATCACCGTACCTCATATGATGAGTATATATATATGCTCACATTTATATATATCTATACTCGATCGTGCAATAAAGATGTATATATAACTTCAGTATACACATAATCATCGATTTCTTGGGAATTGGCTTGCGCAGATGGCGGCGTTCATGGGATGCGAGAGCGGCGAGATCGAGATCGGCATGTCCACGGCGGCAAGCGGCGGCGGATCCCCGATGAGCCTGGATTCCACCTTGCAGCAGGTTTTCTCCGAGGACTTCTTCCAGCAGTCGCTGCTCGAGGAGCTGCTCCAGCTGCCACCGACGCGGCCATCGTCACCATCGTCCTCTCTGCCGTCCGTCTCCGTGGGCAGCCCCGCAGCCGATGGCTCGACGTCGCTCCAACGCACGGTGGTCGTGACGCCGGCCGCCACGACGACGGCGCCGTCCTCCGTAGAGCGACAGGCGGCGCCACCGCCCCACCCGCGCCCGCCGCTCCCCTTCGTCCGGCACGGCGGGCCCGGCCACGTCTGTTTCCCGAGCGCCGAAGCCGACGACGCCGTGATGGCGCAGGCCATGCTCGACGTCATCTCCGCCTCGTCTTCCTCGGCGCTGCCTACGACTGCACCGTCCTCGGCCACGGCGCCGCCTCCTCCTCCGGGCAACCACCACCACCGAGCGCGGCGGCGGGGAGCGGCAACGGCGTTCCGGGCGTACAACGCGGCGCTGGCGCCCAGGGCGCCGTGGCGGCCGCCGGGCGCGCCAGGGCAGCGCATGATCAAGATGGGCATCTCCATCCTGAGGAGGATGCACATGCTCAGGTTGAGCCGGGAGCGCACCGGTGGCACCACGACGATGGCGCAGCGGGGACAGGAAGGAGAGGATGACCCGTCGTCGCCGGCGGTGCCGTCGAGCAGCCAGCTGAACCATATGATATCGGAGCGGCGGCGGCGGGAGAGGCTCAACGAGAGCTTCGAGGCGCTTAGAGGCTTGCTCCCGCCGGGATCAAAGGTAAATAAACTCCCCAATTACACTATATGATGAATGGCTTGCTTGATTATTTTGATCTTTCAAAAAAAAGAAGAAGAAGATGATTTGCCTGATTAATTAATCGTCAAATCAAATATATACATATATATTGTTGTGTAACTCCTTTTTTGTTCATAGAAATAGAACTGGTTTGTTTGTATGCATGAAATACTACACATTTTGTACTAGTGTATTTTGTTCTCTTTATTTAGTTTGGACGACCATTTTGATATACTTTATTATACATACACTTTTGGTGCGTACTAGTTTTAAGGTTGTAGCAAAAAAAAAGTAGCTTAAATCTGGCTTAATCACTGTTAATTTTACACTAATTTGCATGTGCATTCCATTGTTAACAATGTAGAAAGACAAGGCTACCGTGCTGGCCAAGACGCTGGACTACATGAACATCCTGGTAGCCCAAATAGCCGACCTCAAGGCGAGGAACCGGAGCCTGGAGAGCCGAGCTCACCACCACCATCGGCACGCCAATGGCGGCTCGTCGTCGTTGGAGCAACGAGTAGTTGTTCTGCAGGGCCTGATGAGCGGCACATTGTCGTCGTCGGAGAGGGTGCAGGTCCACGTGACCGCCGGCGACGTCGGCGGCGCGTCGACCTCATCGTCGTCAACAGGCCGCCGGCCGCCGCCCAGCCAGGACGACGTGGTGACCGTGCGGGTGCACGCGCGGGCGGCGCAGGGCGACGTGGCGGAGCTGGTGGCCCGCGCGCTGGCCGTGATCAAGGACATGGGGTGCTTCACGGTGGTGGCCGTCGACGCCGGGCGGCCCAGCGATGGCGGCGGTGATGTCGCTCAGGCCACCTTCACGCTGCGAGCAACGGTAAGCTTTTTCGTTTTTGGGTCACGGCCATGCATTTGATGCATGCATGCACACGTTTCGGACCTAAACTAAGTTGTTGAAAAGTTGATTGAACCACGGACGGTTCCTTATCGAAATCCAAATTAATTAACTAATTTGAAGGAAAATGGCAATGCTGTGGTGGGTACTAGCATTTGAGAGCCTACATGGACACGTTTTTGGGTAACCTGTGGTTCTAAATAAACAACTACTTCAAGGCCGGCTTTCAAATCAGCGATCAATAAATGGGCAAATGAGGATTGAATAAACGGACAAATCTGAGATTTTGATGCATGAGGCCCTGGAAGTAGCTGTAGTTTTCTCTCTCTCTCAAGTTGCCCCTCTTGGACGAGCAAGGGCAATCCTGGTCAAAGTCAAAGGGATTAGCCTCCCTACAGCGACGGCCGTAGGGCCCAACAGGCCGCCGGCGAAAACTCAACGACTCCGCGCAAAAGCTTGACCGTCCCGTCCGTCGGGCGTGGGGCCACCTCACCAGTTGAGGATACGAGTCCAAAACCCGGAGTCGGGGTGGTCTCTCAACTGAAAATTCAGTTGGTCGTCAGGCTGTAATGTAGACTGTAGTACATTTGGTCGTATTTACAGTCTGAAACTGAAATTTCGAATCGAATTAGTAGTAAAATTAAAAGTTGTGTACGTATGTATTGCAGGCGGGCGAGTTCGACGCGGCGTCGCTGAGGGAGGCCGTGAGGAAGGCTGCCGAGGATTCCGCGACACCACCGTCGGACGACTCGTAGACGGACGGCGAATCGCCTGTTCTGCTGACCAGAGAAGAGACGGCCCGACCCACCCAGGTCCTGATCGAGCGTGGGCCCCAACCAGCACGGACCCGGGGGCCTGGGGGGAATGGATGGATGGATGCAGGGTACTTTTGCCTCTTCTGTCGTGTGGAGGTCGACGTACTTTTAGTGTGTCGTGCGTGTTAAACTGAGACAATTTCCCCTCTCCAGCGGCAGAACTGGCTGCTGATGGACATCCAACACGGATATATTTTACCGCATTTGTCATTCGATAACGATAGGAATCGGGCGTCCAGGCAGCCGGGGCCACCAATCCCTGCGCTCGTTACGCCTGTTTAAAAAAAGAGGATGGGGCGTCCTTATCCTCTCCGCTGGTCGGCTCATGTTCTTGCCCTCTCGCGCTTTCTCCGTCGCGTGCGCCCGCTGGCTTGCTCGCGCGCCTCTCGCCCCCTCCCGTTGCGCGTGCCGCGCCGCCCCCTCCCTAGCTGACGGCGGCGCCCTCACCCACTCTGGCGTCCTCCCCCCCACACCGGCGGCTTCTTCCCCGACCCCGGCGTCCTCCTCCCCCACCCCGGTGGCTCCTTCCCGCACCCTGGCATCCTCCTCCCCTACCCCGGCGGCGCCTCTCTCCCCCCCACTAGCGTCCTCCCCCACAGGGAGCTCCCGACGCCCTCAGATACGGCGGCCATGGCGCTCCCCGCGCCAGGCTCTCTTCTCTCCCCATGTTATAATTGTATCTTTCAATTGTTTCAGACGCTTTAGAGGTATGTTGCAGTTGAATCATATGGATGTTGCAAAAGTAGATCGGGGGATGTTGCACATGCTGCATATGTTGCAAGTGTTTAAAATGCATGTAGCAAGCATTTGTTCAAAATGTTTCACTTGTTTCTAGACGATGTTGCAATCATTTCTGATCTGGATGTTTCATATGCTTCACACAAATGTTGCAATAATATGTTTCAATTGTTTCAGTCTTATGTTGCAGCGGTTGTTCCATGTTGCTGCAAGTGTTTTATTCGAGCGTTGTTTCATATGCTTCACACAAATGTTGCAATAATATGTTCTAAATGTTTCAGCTGCTTCAGTCTAATGTTGCAGCATTTGTTCCGTGTTGCTGCAAGTGTTTTATTTGAGCGTTTTATGTTGTTCAGCCGGGGGGTGAGCCGGGCGAACGAGGGCACGTGGCTCGTCGGCGGCCTAGTGGATGGAGGCGTTGGGGCCCGACGGACGGGGGTGCTGCAGTCAGGGGGCGCTGAGGCGTGCTCGTCACGCGCGTGTGAAAGGACCTTGATGTCACCTAAAGGGGGTTGAATAGGCGTATTTAAAACAAACTCGCAGCGAAAGTTAAATTTTAAGTGCGGCACTGTCTCACTAAAAGTGCGACACTGCTGCGTCTACAGACAAACTCGAACTACAATTCAAAAACTGCCCAAGGAGAAGTAGATCGAGTAAATTACTGATGTTACTGGGATAGTGTAGAGCCTATTTCACCACCAAGATGTTGGCGGAAGTGCACGAGCAAGTAGATCGGGACCAAACCCTAGAATCATCACAAATAATATATTAATGCAAATCACAAGAACACAAGTGAGACACCGATTTATCCTGTCGTTCAGCTCGCTACTAAGGCTTGCCTATGTCCACATTATTGAGGTAGCCACAAAGGCTTTGGTATCTTTCAACCTTATCCTCGTTCTAAATTCAAGAGAATGAACTCTTGAGATGAGGGGTGATTTCACTAGATGATTGGAGTGATTACAAACCTCCTGGGGCTGCCACATAAGTTGGCAAGCCCCACAGACGCCCTTGCCGGCTAGGAGCAAGCGACATACGTTTAGGAGACTAATATCTATCTCTAGGAAATTTTTAGCTTCTTTCTGGAATTTAATTCCTACCCCCTTCATCTTAATCTTTATGTGTCAAGTTCCCAACATTTTTTTCATGAGCTCCAAATACTTTATTTGGGTTCATCATGTTCCAAAGTGTCTCTGGGAATTTTCCCAAATTTTCGGAAGTCTCGGAGTATTTTTCATGGCTTAAATAACAATTCTGGACTTTTCTAGAATTATTTTATTTGTGAAATTAATTAATTCTGAAAATAAATAATATATCTTATTTTCCAACCAACTCTCAAAGCCCATGTGCAATAATCCTAATAAACCTCAAAGGCCCATGTATTTATTTACAAATGAGCTTTAATGATTATTTAGGTCCATTAGTAAATATGAAGGGTGCAACATCAATTAGTACCATATTGCTAGTTGATGTTGATGTGGGGAGTTTTTCTCCCTATAAATATGTACCAACCCCTTGGGCAAAGTATACTAAAACTACCGTAAGGAGAGGTCATAATTTGGGAAATCCCTCGTATAGTAAATTATATTTTTCTCCTCCTTCTCTCGCCGTTGCCGTCGCCATCGCCGCTGCGCTGCCCGACGCCGTAGATCCACCATCGACCCCAAGAAGGCCCTAGATGAGTTCGCTGTCTTCTCCTCTTGTTCCCTATGCTCTTGGCTCGTCAAACCGTGGCCTCTAGGACCCAAACCAAGCGCTTCGGGGAGCTTCTCGCCGTCGATAATGGAGCTCCGCCGTGCCGGTTTTCTTCTCCGGCCGGTGACTCTCTCCCCCTCCTTTCTACTCTGGGCCATCTAGATTCAATGCAACGGTCTAACATCGCCCGTACCCCTTCGCCGGGTTTATTTGTAAAAGAGCCCCTGCAGTTTCGCATAATATAACCCGCCGTCCATGGCGCACTTCTAGAATACGTTTTTCTATTCTGAAAGCGTAGTTTCTTTCTAGTAGAATCAGAATACGTTTTCTCTTTCAGAAAGCTTAAACTCCCTCTGTTAGATTCAAAATACATTTTCTTCTTTTGAAAACGTAGTTTCTTCGGTTAGATCCAAAATACGTTTTCATCTATTTACAGTTTTACCACTAGTCTTATTTAGGCCATAAAATTTTCGTTTTAACTCCGTTTTGATTCATTCAAGTTGCGTTAGATTCGTAATTGAGTAATCTACATGTTCATCCTACTGTTAAATATATTTTCAACTTTTGAATTTTGAGGTTAGATTTAATCTATTATTTTATTAAAGAAAATCTTGTTTAATTCATAACTTTTTTTATTATAGCTCCGATTAGAGTGATTTTCGCGTCTGTGTGTTCATAGTGAGACGTAGAGTCATTTTACAAACTTTTCATCTTAATTTTATGTTTGGTGTATGGTTCTAATTTAGATCTATTGTTTGCTTCGTGTATGATTGCATGGATGCTTGTGTGGTGCTCTATGATCATGTCCAGTCGGTGAGCTATACGTGGTGAATCAAGAAGCAGATCTTTGAAGGTTTGGACTAGAAGAAGGATCTAAGTTTAAGGCAAGTATAGCATGTAAACTTTTTTGTTGTCCTATACATATTTAATCATTTAATTCATACTGTATGTGTCTACCTTGACTGCCACTAAGGATTTTTTAGTGCTTTGTTACCTTGTGCCTTGTTACCTATGGGGTATTGCATTGGGTAGTATGATGCTAGTGCTAAATTAAAGATCATGATCTTATAACTTGACTAATAGTATATGTAATAAACATTAAAAGATACTTTTTAGCAACATAGAATCAAGAGGCTAGAACATTGGGCTATTTTTATGGTGCTTACAGTACAACTATGAGGGCTATATGGCTCTAGCTTTAGCTCAGTATGAGGACCTTTTCTAGCTTGTTAGAGGTTACCTTTATGGAGTACGAATGGCTTGATAGGCTGCGTGTCATTGTGCCATTCGACAGGAGGGTTCCTATATCTGTTTGCCGAGTGAATCTAATAGCCCTAACTTGTTAGACAAACCTTTGAAAGGCTTCATAGTGAACACTACCGACCTTTCTTGGAAGTGGGTCAAGAGATTAGCTACCTCAAACGTCGGCGCCCTCACCCACTCCGGCGCGCGCCCTCACCCACTCTGGCGTCCTCCCCCCCCCACACCGGCGGCTCCTTCCCCGACCCCGGCATCCTCCTCCCCAACCCCGGTGGCTCCTTCCCACACCCTGGCATCCTCCTCCCCTACCCCGACGGCGCCTCTCTCCCCCCCACTAGCGTCCTCCCCCACAGGGAGCTCCCGATGCCCTCAGATACGGCGGCCATGGCGCTCCCCGTGCCAGGCTCTCTTCTCTCCCCATGTTACAATTGTATCTTTCAATTGTTTCAGACGCTTTAGAGGTATGTTGCAGTTGAATCATATGGATGTTGCAAAAGTAGATCGGGGGATGTTGCACATGCTGCATATGTTGCAAGTGTTTTAAATGCATGTAGCAAGCATTTGTTCAAAATGTTTCACTTGTTTCTAGACGATGTTGCAATCATTTCTGATATGGATGTTTCATATGCTTCACACAAATGTTGCAATAATATGTTTCAATTGTTTCAGTCTTATGTTGCAGCGGTTGTTCCATGTTGCTGCAAGTGTTTTATTCGAGAGTTGTTTCATATGCTTCACACAAATGTTGCAATAATATGTTCTAAATGTTTCAGCTGCTTCAGTCTAATGTTGCAGCATTTGTTCCGTGTTGCTGCAAGTGTTTTATTTGAGCGTTTTATGTTGTTCAAATTGGGAAGCCGGGGGGCGAGCCGGGCGAACGAGGGCACGTGTATCGTCGGTGGCCTAGTGGATGGAGGTGTTGGGCCCCATGGACGAAAAAGCAGTGATGAGTAGCTGAGGCGTGCTAAATCACTTGTGGCGTGTGAAAGGACCTTGATGTCACCTAAAGGGGGTTGAATAGGCGTATTTCATGACAAAAGTTAAATTTTAGGTGTGAAACCTTTGCCTCACTAAAAGTGTGCATCTTTGCATTCTGATGACAAACTTGAACTACAATTCAAAAACTGGCCAAGGAAAAGTAGATCAAGCAAATTACTGATGTTACTGGGGTAGTGTAGAGCCTATTTCACCACCAAGATGTTGGCGAAAATGCACGAGCAAGTAGATCGGGACCAAACCCTAGAATCATCACAAATACAAGTATAGCAATGCAAATCACAAGAACACAAGTGAGACACCGATTTATCCTGTCGTTCAGCTCGCTACTAAGGCTTGCCTATGTCCACGTTATTGAGGTAGCCACAAAGGCTTTGGTATCTTTCAACCTTATCCTCGTTCTAAATTCAAGAGAATGAACTCTTGAGATAAGGGGTGATTTCACTAGATGATTGGAGTGATTACAAACCTTCTGGGGCTGCCACATAAGTTGGCAAGCCCCACGGACGCCCTTGTCGGCTAGGAGCAAGCGACATACGTTTAGGAGATGAATATCTATCTCTAGGAAATTTTTAGCTTCTTTTTGGAATTTAATTCCTACCTCCTTCACCTTAATCTTTATGTTTCAAGTTCCCAACATTTTTTTCATAAGCTCCAAATACTTTATTTGGGTTCATCATGTTCCAAAGTGTCTCTGGGAAATTTTCCCAAATTTTCGGAAGTCTCGGAGTATTTTTCGTGGCTTAAATAACAATTCTGGACTTTTCTAAAATTATTTTATTCGTGAAATTAATTAATTCCGAAAATAAATAATATATCTTATTTTCCAACCAACTCTCAAAGCCCATGTGCAATAATCCAAATAAACCTCAAAGGCCCATGTATTTATTTACAAATTAGCTTTAATGATTATTTAGGTCCATTAGTAAATATGAAGGGTGCAACATCAATTAATACCATATTGCTAGTTGATGTAGATGTGGGGAGTTTTTCTCCATATAAATATGTACCAACCCCTTGGGCAAAGCATACCAAAACTACCGTAAGGGGAGGTCCTAGTTTGAGAAATCCCTCGTATAGTAAATTATATTTTTCTCCTTCTCTCGCCGTTGCCGTCGCCATCGCCGTCGCGCTGCCCGACGCCGTAGATCCACCATCGACCCCAAGAAGGCCCTAGGTGAGTTCGCTGTCTTCTCCTCTTGTTCCCTGTGCTCTCCGCTCGTCAAACCGTGGCCTCTAGGACCCAAACCAAGCGCTTCGGGGAGCTTCTCGCCGCCGGTAATGGAGCTCCGCCGCGTCGGTTTTCTTCTCCTGCCGGTGACTCTCTCTCCCCCTCCTTTCTAATCTGGGCCATCTAGATTCAATCCAACGGTCCAACATCGCCCGTACCCCTTCGTCGGGTTTATTTGTAAAAGAGCCCATGCAGTTTCGCGTAATATAACCCGCAGTCCATGGCGCACTTCCAGAATACGTTTTTCTATTCCGAAAGCGTAGTTTCTTTCTAGTAGATTCAGAATACGTTTTCTCTTTCAGAAAGCGTAAACTCCCTCTGCTAGATTCAAAATACATTTTCTTCTTTTGAAAACGTAGTTTCTTCGGTTAAATCCAAAATACGTTTTCATCTATTTACAGTTTTACCATTAGTCTTATTTAGGCCATAAAATTTTTGTTTTAACTTCGTTTTGATTCATTCAAGTTGCGTTAGATTCGTAATTGAGTAATCTACATGTTTATCCTACTATTAAATATATTTTCAACTTTTGAAATTCAAGGTTAGATTTAATCTATTATTTTATTAAAGAAAATCTTGTTTAATTCATAACTTTTTTTATTATAGCTCCGATTAGAGTGCTTTTCATGTCTGTGTGTTCATAGCGAGACGTAGAGTCATTTTACAAACTTTTCATCTTAATTTTATGTTTGATGTATTGTTCTAATTTAGATCTATTGTTTGCTTCGTGTATGATTGCATGGATGCTTGTGTGGTGCTCTATGATCATGTCCAATCGGTGAGCTATACGTGGTGAATCAAGAAGCAGATCTTTAAAGGTTTGAACTAGAAGAAGGATCTAAGTTTAAGGCAAGTATAGCATGTAATCTTTTTTGTTGTCCTATACACCTTTAATTATTTAATTCATACTGCATGTGTCTTCCTTGACTGCCACTAAGGATTTTCTAGTGCTTTGTTACCTTGTGCCTTGTTACCTATGGGGTATTGCATTGGGTAGTATGATGCTAGTGCTAAATTAAAGATCATGATCTCGTAACTTGACTAATGGTATATGTAATAAATATTAAAAGATGCTTTTTAGCAACATGGAATCAGGAGGCTAGAACATTGGGCTATTTTTATGGTGCTTACAGTACAACTATGAGGGCTATATGGCTCTAGCTTTAGCTCAGTATGAGGACCTTTTCTAGCTTGTTAGAGGTTACCTTTATGGAGTACGAATGGCTTGACAAATCGGGTTTAGGACAGCCTCTACTCTTATATGTATAGGCTGCGTGTGATTGTGCCATTCGACAGGAGGGTTCCTATATCTGTTTGCCGTGTGAATCTAATAGCCCTAACTTGTTAGACAAACCTTTGAAAGGCTTCATAGTGAACACCGCCGACCTTTCTTGAAAGTGGGTCAAGAGATTAGCTACCTCGGACGAAAGGATAAATCACGACTCATAGTGAAAGTGTACAACCTTTACAGAGTATAAAACTGGTATATCAGCCGTGCTTACGGTCACAAGCGGCCTTGGAACCCTTACGAAATAGATGATGAACACTGATAATACTGATGATAAAGATGCTCACTAATGATTACTGTTTATGCTATTCATTATTCATGTTTACCTGATCATGTGTTTATATGGGCTTGTGAATAAACTTGTTGTCACCCTATTGCTAAAATCATGACTCATTAAAAGCTAATCACAGTTAACTAGTGTCAGCCTTTTGAGCCTCATGAACCCTATGTTATATTTATTGAGTGCGACCTGTACTTACACTTGCTTTACTTTTTAAATCTTCGGAAAAATCCCGGATGGGTACCAGATTGCTAGAGTTTGAAGGAATTAGGCTTGTGATCAACTAGTCAGTTGTACCTGTGGAATTGGAGTCTTCACCCAAAGATCAGAGTTGTCTTTCCGCTGTTTGCTGTTTAAGTTTATATCCTTTATACTAAGTACATTATATATTGATCATTGTCTTTCGATATTACCCTTATTTGTAGCTATATGTGAGATTTGACTTTCTGGGCTCACATATGGTGCGTATCTGGTTTTGTTCTTAAAACCGGGTGCTATAGTAGGGCTGCGCACCATATATATGAGAGAAACCCTTAGTCCCACAAGATATAGACTAAACTCCCCCCTCAATTTGTGCATACAAGAGTACACAGAGTACACTTATGCATATCAATAGTATGAGGTCAAAGGAGAAGTTTACACTATACTCTAACTGATTCAAACTCCTTTAAGCTGCTTGTAGTCCAATTAGTTTTAGCTGATTGTAGTTGCTTCCAAATGATTTTAGCTGCTATTTCAGCTGTTTCTAGTTGCTTCCAATAGATTTCAAAGAGTTCCAACTGATTATAACTCATTTGTTGCTACTTGTAACTGCTGAAGTCAACTAGTTTTAATTTATCTCAGCTGTTGTTTCTAAAAGCCTACTACTAATTTCTTCTAGTTCCAACTATTGTAACTCATTGCTGCTACTTGTAGCTTCTGAAGTTAACTGGTTTCATCTAGTTTCAATTGATTTCAGCTGCTGTTTCTGAAAGCCTGCAACTGATTTCTTCTGGCTCCAACTAGCTACAGCTACTTGTTGTTGCTTGTAATTTGATTGCATCTCCTTTAGACCAAACTGATACATCTCATTTTTCCTGATTCTTTATGACCGACTCGAGAGCCAACTTAGTCTGTTGTTGGAATGCAATCCAATTCCATACAATGAGTTTTTAGATTATGTCTTTCTTGGAGAAAAATTCATATCTCTCAGACTACTTGTCTAATATATATGAAATTTGGTAGAGATGTGTACCCATGAATCCTCTACCTGTTGTAAAAATTTTAGCTCATTTGGACTCCATTTGGTCAGTCAAATAAATTTCCTACCAAAACTGCTAAGGTCTAAAACTATAGGGCTAAAGCTGACATAATTCAACTTAAAACTGACTTTCTTCTAAACCAATCTTCATGCCAACTGTACAGAAACAATTACTAGATGTGTATAGCATGCTCACAAAGTTTTAGGCTAATTAATCAGTATTTGGACTTCTAAATCCATACTTGAAGGCATCCAACTTAGAATTCTAATTTTCTGGATAGATTTGATAATTCCCAATCCTTCTCTTCTTCTTGTCCAATCTTGAGGTGAATTTGATTGAGAATACTCATAAAACTTTATTTCCATTCAGTTCTCTTATTGATACTTGTAGTCTTGTGAATTCTTCCCATATAGCTTATCCAACTCAACCTCAAACTTGATTTTATCCAAACTAAAAATTTGGTGTATTTGGCCTCTAGCAACCTCATCTTACTTTAGGTGAAGAATAACCATTAGGCTTGTGATTTATTCAGTTCAACAAGCATAACCTCTTCTTCTTGATTTTCTATAAATAAGCTCAACACAAGAGGGCATTAGCAACACAAGCACTAGTTTCTCATTTAGTAACCTTTTATGTGTGGAAGGCAAATGGATTAATAAAATAGAGAAACCTCATAACATGGACTAAATCTCCCTTGATGCCTCATGCACACTCTTTTGAGTGGAATGGGAATGTGAATGTGCATGATTGGTCAATTAAGTCCAAAGGGTAGATTTAAGCCATATTATGTTGAGTGGCTAAAATGAATGAATCAAATCCAAATTAACTAGAGAGAATACATCACAATGTTTTGGATTGATAGCCTTCATATGATAGCACACTCCATTTGAGAAACACATTCTCATTTAGTGAGACTGCACAAATCACTTAGAGAGAAAGATTAGTCTCACAACACTAGTTATAGAGTGAATTCCCCTTTGGTAAGTGCTCTAAGTATTTGAATTCCTTACATAGCACTTTATTCATTTAAGAACTTAGGATTTCACTCTATGTCTAGGTTATGGCAACAATAGTGTAATCAAATTCAAATATGCCAAGAAATACTTACAACCATTTGAGCATGTAGAATGCCATAAGATGAGAATAACAATTTGGCAATCTACTATATGACAAGATTTCATCAAGTAGAGGTTTCTTGAATTATGAGTGATAAGCACCTCTACTTTAATTAAGCTTGATTATTTATTCTTGGCTTTCTTAAAATTTATTCGCAACCTCCAATGTGAGCCAAGTTTTAAAATCCTTTAAACCAACTCATAGTATGTATGAACATAAAACTTGCTTCATCTTGATATTCTTGGTTTGAAGTCCACAATGGAAACTCAAATCATCTATGTTGTTTGTTGTAGATGATCAATTCAATTCCACTCATACTTCTGTTCATGACAAACAACCAATGAATATCTCCAAGTGCTTCCTTGCTTCCTTTATCCTAAGTGGTTACACAAGACATAGAGGAGTAAAATTTGAAAATAACATGCACTTGTGATTTTAGAGATTACCACTCCTTTTCAATGTTTTGGTGAGTTCTTGGTTGTGGCACTAGAGATTGGTCTTGAGTTGACCATCCTCACATAGAAATAAATCACTTCCATCATGAGTTTCATCTTTTTCTTGCTCAAATATGGATTGTAGGTTTTGTCCTCGAACTGGAATGTTATCAGCTGCTGCTTCTTGTTGCTATGCGGCACTGCCGCTCAGAGGTGCGGCACTGCCGCAGCTGGTTTTGGAGCAGCTATAACTTGAGGATCCTCCTTTGTAGTGGCCTTGATTTCTTGTGGTCTAATATCACCAATAGCCATTAGCTTGATTGCCTTGCAAGGTGGTTCCTCATTTCCTACACCATGAACAAGATCTTGCTCTACTAGAGAGCCATTAAAAGCATCATATGACAAATGATTCATTAAACTTGAAATACTCTAGCCACTCTTAACAATTCACAAACACACACATATTTGTGAACTACTAGAGACTACACAAGTTAAGTGGCTAGCTAGCAAGGGTTAGGTACTAGTAACCGAGGTGAGTATGAAGTTAGAAATATATCCATTGATTCATCTTTGGGTCAACCATATAAGAAAAGACAATACGAATTGATTGATAGCTTGAGTAAATATTTTCAATCATCTTGCTCAAGCACCCCAAAGCTTCATACCACCTTCAAGTACCTACAACCCTCAACAAGCACACTTTAGTACCCAAACTATGTTGGGTCCATCAAGGTTAGTTACAAGAGACTTATTCACCCAAATGGCCTTTGTGCTAGCACGTGGTGAACCAATCACCTTTCTAGCACAAGTGTCAGTTTTGGGCCTCCTAAGCATACTTGAATCAATTGATGAGTTGAGCTTAGGAGTGTTACCAATGGGATAATCCATACTTAGATGTCCCTTTCCTTGTCAAGTGTAGCAAATGCGGTGTTTGATCTTGTAAGACATCTTCTTATCTTGCTTCTTGTTTGCTATCTTATCAATGAGCCTCTTTCTTGATGATGCCAAGCCTTCATCCTTTATGGAGGGACATGATGCAATTTCATGACCCTTCTCATTGCATCCATAACACTTCCTCTTGCTTCTTCTTATCTTCTTGTTGGGAAGTGTTGATTGGTCATCAACCTTGTTGAAACACAGAGGCATAGTGTCCCATGTTAGAACACTTGAGGCACTTGACATAAGCCATCTTCTTCTTTTCTTGGATCTTGCTCATGCCCTTCTCTTTTTTCTTCAAGGGGCAATCCCTTTCATGGTGACCCTCCTTCTTACACTTGAAGCAAGTGATGGGAGTCTTCTTTGGTTGATGTTGCACCTTGATGGCCTTGAGGGCTTTCCTGTTCTGTCCAGGTGCGGCACTACCGCACTGGGATGCATGTTGATATATTTTAATGCACACAGATAAATCCACAAGCGCACGGATCACTGTAGCTTTCATCCGAAAGTATTACAAGTATCGTATCCATAGGAAAATGTGTGAGACTAACTATGGTCTAACTTAACTAAGGGTAGCAACAAGGTTAGGATAAATAGGAGCGTAGAGAGGAAAACTAAGGTTCTCTAATTCTGATTTGGGTAAGCTATGCCTTCTACTATTCAATTGGGGACATTACTTAAGGAAAGACACCAGCAGATGATGCTTTCCGTAGTAACCGCATCCTACTTGCCCTTACAAATGGGAGGTGGACTACAGAGGATTCAACGAGGCTATAAGAGTCACCCTCGCGAGCTACCACCGATTCAGAATGTAGGATGCATCCACAAGTAACCAGAGTCTAAGCACCATGTTTACACTACAATTACTACTTTACTCTTCCCGGATAAAGAATAAAGCACTCAAACGAGTTGTGAACCTGATGAATAATTGTTGGTATAAATTAATGCACACAGAATAATCCGTAAGCGCACAGATATTATACCGTTGTAGCACTTCACCGAGAGTAACCTAGTTTTATATCAAACCCAAAGGAACAGGGGTGAGAATATCCAATTCTAACTTAACCCAATTTCACAATCAAGGCTAGATAATAGGAGCATAGAGGAGACTAATAAGGTCTTCTAGTTCTAACTTCGGTAAGCTTTGTCTTCTATTGTTCAATTCTAGGGATATTACTAGAGAAAACACAAACATAGTATATTTTCTATAGTAACAAAGTCCTGCTAGGCCTACTAATGGGAGATGGACTAAAGAGGATTCAACGAGGCTATAAGAGTCACCCTCGCGAGCTACCACCGATCTAGAAAATAGAGTACATCCACAAGTAACCGTGTCTAAGCACCATGCTTACACTATGAATACTACTTTAACCTAGGAGCTACAAGGATTAAAGTACTCAAAAGAGAGTCGCAAACCTAAAGAATAATATGAACAAGATGCTTACTTAAATTAGAAGTCAATTACTAGAGAAATCTTAGAAGCAAGCTTAAGAAGAACTTGATTCCGCTAGGGTACAAGCCATAGGGAGAGCACCGACAAGCCATGACTCCTCTAAAACTCTTCCCTCTCACTCTATCTCTCTATCTCTAATACAAGACTAAATCCAATCGAGGACTAATCTTCTCTTGATTGCTAGCTCTAATCCTGGTGGACATATGAATTAGGGTTTCTAGCTTCTCAACTCTTAGGATCAAATGAGGCTTATGCCTGGGTGGAGATGCAGGGGCTAGATTATATAGTCATGAGAGTCCAACGTGAGCCGTTGGATCAAATCGACTTAAGCAATGGTGGAGATGCATCCTAGGAGGTGGTGGGAAATCGACATAGCGATGAGGCTGACAAGTGGGCCCACAGGGGGCCAGACGGCCTAATAGTGGGGCCAGGCAGCCCCACATGTCATCCTCTAGTCCTCTACTTTGGTGATGTGGCTCCTGGATCCTTCTAGAGTCTTCCCACATAGATAACGCAGCGGGATTCCATATTTTCCTTTGACGATCAGGTCCTCCTTAGAGGTTTTCTGATTAAATCCTACTGGAAACATAGATTCACCAAAACTCATGAAATTTGTCAGTTTAAACCCCTAAGTCTATATTGGTGATTCATTTATGCCCCTATACATGTTTAATTGATGGTTAAATATGTATGATAACTACCGTCAACAATAATATAAACAACAAGCTTACTTGAATCAGAAGTTGATTACCAGAGAAATCTCAGAGGCAAGCTCAGATAGAACTTGGATCCGCCAAGGTACAAGCCATAGAGTGAGCACCGACAGGCCAACACTTCCTCCAAACTCTTCCCTCACTCTCTATCTTACTATTTCTATTTATAAAAGTAGATCCTACGGAGGACTAATCTTCTCTTGATAGCTGACTCTGATCCTGATGAGGAGAATATGAATTAGGGTTTCAGGATGGCTCCAGGGAGGGGGGTAGGGGCTGGTATATATAGGCCAAATCATCAATTCTAGACCCTCAGATCAAACCGACTTGAAAGAACGGCGTAGATGTAATCTAGGAGGTGGTAGAGAACTGAGATTTGAAGAAGGGGCTGATAGGTGGGCCCAGGGGCCGGGCGGTCTACAGGTGGGGATGGCCAGCCCCACATGGTAGCCACCTGCCCTCCGCTTCGGTGGTTTGCCTTCTGGAGTCTTCTAGAGTCTTCCCACACCGGTTTCGTTGCGGATAAACATGATTTGCTTTGACAAATAGGTCCTCCTTGCTAGTTTTCTGGATAAACCCCGCTGAAAACACAGATTCACCAAAACTTATGGAATTTGCCAGTTTAAACCCCTAAACCTATGTTGGCGATCCTTTTTATGCATTTATATAAGTTATATTGATGGTTTATGATTAATGTTAACGACCATCAACAATGCGACACTGCCGCATCCTAGAACCTCAGCAGCCTTGAGCTAAACTGCTGCATTTTGGATAGATTGCACTTCTTCAAATTTCCCCTTGACTTTGCCACTGTTGGACTGGTGACCTTCTTGATGGGGTTTGATGCATGCTGCGGTTGATCCCTTCTCAAGCTTCTTGTCGACAAAAGATGCTCGGCAATCCACCGAGGGGTATCTCACGATGGTAGATTTGTCGGTGGGGATGCGTGTAATCAGGAACCGGATGGTGACACAAGGCACATAGATAGCGATTTAGATAGGTTCGGGCCGTCTGATCGACGTAATACCCTACGTCCTGTGTCTTTGGTGTATTGTATTGATCTGTAGTAGATAGATCTTGTCCGCTAGGGGACCCCTACCTCTCCTTATATACTCTGGAGGGGTAGGGTTACAAGGAAAGTAGCCTATTTGGTACTATACAATAGCTTGCGGTGCACGCCGAGCAGCGCCGTGCACGCCTTGATCTTGTGGGCCGGGCCACCTCTGATGGTGCGGCCCATGTCTTATCTTGAGGATACCGGGGGCCGTACGCCCACAGCTAGTCCCCGAGCCTGACAACAGGTGACGTAGTCACGTGGTGCTAGGGTCATAAAGTAGAAGACCAGCCGAGCAAGCAGTCAGTCCCTGGGCATAGCCTCGAGATGAAAAGCGCACATTCACCGCAAGGTGAAGTGTGCCCACTTAGTCTCGGAGCCTGCTGGAAGATGAAGAATGAATCTTGTAGCAGGGTCAAAGAAAAAGAAGTCTGAAAGGTTGCCGACGTCGTCTGACATGCGCGTATCAAGACCCCATACGTGCTGCCCAAAATTAGCAACCTGATCCGAATAGCATGGAGCAGCTTGATAGCACACCGATGAGACGTAGCAAGATCCGAGCAGCGAGGAGTCCCCGGCATCACTGGCGATGTCCGAGCACCGAGGAGCGAGGAGTCCCCAGCGTCGCTGGTGATGTCTAAGCAGCGAGGAGCGAGGAGTCCCCGGCGTCGCTGGCGAAGTCCGAGCACCGAGGAGCGAGGAGTCCCTGGCATTGTTGGCGATGTCCGAGCTCCGAGGAGCGAGGAGTCCCCGGTGTCGCTGGCGATGTCCGAGCACCGAGGAGCGAGGAGTCCCCGACGTCGCTGGCGAAGTCCGAGCACCAAGGAGCGAGGAGTCCCCGGTGTCGCTGGCAATGTTCGAGCACCGAGGAGTCCTCGGCGCCGAGGAGTCTCCGGCATCGCTGGGGATGTCCGCAAGGTGAAGTGTGCCCACTTAGTCCTCGAGCATGAAGAATCCAAGCTCGAGGAGTCCCCGGCGTAGCTGGCGATGTCCGAGCACCGAGGAGCCCCCAGCGTAGCGGCGAACAGTCCGATCAACTGGTCGGCGACGAAGTTCGTGAACCTAGCGGTCTGACTAGTGATCGGTGGAGACGTCCGAGCACCAGGTGGTCCGATCACCTGGACGATGATCCTGCAATACAAATATGGAGAACGGTAGTACATGATGTAAAAATATATGAACTCCGGAGAAAAATAGCGTATGTAGCTCAATGATCAGTTGGAGCGAAGATGTATTTATATTTAATATAAACTGCCCAACCAGTTAGTGTGTAGCTGAGTCTCTAGCCCTAGCTAGCCCATAGTCCATAATGTCGAGCGTGGAGCCCGTGCACGTGTAGGAGGAACAGGCGTCACCAAGGAACCACTGCCGACCACCCATAACGTAGAGCGCGGAGCCCATAGCATGTGTAGGGAGGAGCTAGAGACAGGGCCGCCTCTAGAGGCGTTCGAGCATCAACATGACTGTTCGGGGGTTCAAAAAATCGTTTGGAGAGCAAATATGGAGAAAACAGCTCGGAGAAACATTATGGTGATATACGAAGATTGGAGAATATTTAGAAAAATATTAAAGCATGACTTAGCTTTAGACAGAACATCTGGTCGACGGCGTATGGTGTTATCTGGTCGGCGTTGACAAAGTTGCCCGGGGCTCGATCTTTCCAAACCGTCATCATGGCGGCGGTCGCAGTTGTCACAACGCCGTTCTTCACGACGATCATCATTGCGACTCGGCAGGTGGTCGGAGCGAGTACTTGGGGCGACGTCGTCCTTATACTGCTGATCAGTCTTTGACAGATCAGATTCGGGGAGATCGTTGACTGGTCGGAGAAACGATGCTGCATGGCGGAGTAGTCGGCATGAATGATGCCAAGTAGACGGCTCGTTTGATGGGTCGATTGGCGGCTCGATGCAGTCGGACATCTTACTTTTGGTGTTTTCGCATCTCAGACGTGCATAAGCTGAAGTTCGTAGATGTGCAGAGTCATTCCATCCACCGCATGGTCCCGCGCGCCCGCAGTGATCCCGAGTCAGGCAGCCATGCGGTACGGCTTGGACACGGTCTCCTCGCCGCAGGTCTGCACGTGCTCGCGCACCACCGCCGTCACGGGGTCCTTCTCCTGATAACCCGGCATCGCGATGGCGCGAGAAGCGTAGCTGATTCCCTGTCGATAATATTTGTATAGACATAGGGACATACATGTAGATTTATGTTTATCATGGAATTAAAGAATTGACTTAGCTTGCTTGATGTGCGATTCACTGTGTCAACTCGCCGTGTGAAAAATATCTGACACCTCCATGCATGCACGTGCATGCGAGATCAATCTTGATTTTGACTCTGTAGACCAGCAAAGCTTCCCTAGGCTGCTAGTTCATCTTTGTTGTTGTGCTCGGGCGGTGTGGAAATTCGTCAGGCAAACACACGTAGATGGAATGTCTGGCACCTTCTTGTTGCGAAGTTAATTTGGAGATCTAATCTTAGGGCATCAGGTCCAGTCGTGGATGCCGATCAGAGGATGTCACCGTAGGAATCCGACTTTAGATGTTGCACCGCCGACTGCCACGCATGGCATACTAGATGCGATCTTGAGGTCCGCCGAGCCAGCCTAATGCGATGAAGTGTCGGGCGCAGCCCAGGTGCGCCGATCAGCTTGACCAGCCGGTTGTAATGATTCTCTTCTCCGATTTCTTCTGAGCTCGTACGCTTGGTTGAAGAAGTCGTCATGAGCGTGTGTTGTTGTCGTGAATCCATGGCGAGTTGCGCCGTGTGCCCGTGTCGCCATGGATGACGTTGATCTTGAGTTACGCCATCTAGTTCATCAGAGATCAGCGAGCACGATCCCCTACCTGGCGTACCAACTGTCGACAAAAGATGCTCGACAGTCCACCGAAAGGTATCCCACGATGGTAGATTTGTCGGTGGGGATACGCGTAATTAGGAACCGGATGGTGACACAAGGCGCAGAGACAGCGATTTAGATAGGTTCGGGTCATCTGATCGACGTAATACCCTACGTTCTGTGTCTTTGGTGTATTGTATTGATCTGTAGTAGATAGATCTTGTCCGCTAGGGGACCCCTACCTCTCCTTATATACTCTAGAGGGGTAGGGTTACAAGGAAAGTAGCCTATTTGGTACTATACAATAGCTTGCGGTGCACGCCGAGCAGCGCCGTGCATGCCTTGATCTTGTGGGCTGGGCCACCTCTGATGGTGCGGCCCATGTCTTGTCTTAAGGACATCGGGGGCCGTACCCCCACACTTCTTCACCATGTCTTCACGGTTATCCTTAGGATGTTGAGCATTGCATTTTCCCTTCAATCAAATCAAGTCCCTTTTTAGCCTCTCAACCTCTTCCTTGAGCTCTTCATTTTCTTTTGTAATGGAATCATCACAAGTTTCTACAAGTACATGCCCAATGGAAGGTTGGCTTGCTTGAGAGCAACAATTGTTAGCACATAATAAAATAGATGGAACTTGTGTACATGTGCACTTGTGAGTGTGAGGTTGGTATGATTTTACCGATGTTACCACAACCTCATGAGCTATTTCTAGCATGAGATGAGAATCCATAAGCTTCTTATGAGAGCACAAAAGCTCATCATGATCTTCTTATAAGATCTCATTCTTACTAGTGAGCCTTTCCACCTTGTCCTTGAGCACATAATTCTCATCTTCTAATTTGGCAACACAAGATAGAGAGTTAATAGTATGAGTTTGCTCAATTGATAAGTTTTCATACCTTTTGACCAAACTAGCATGAGAGCACTTAAGCTTTTCATGCTTTTTAGTCAACTTCTCCAAGCATTTGATCTTATTGATGAGAAACTCTTCTTGCTCGTGAAGTGTTTCTTCTTGCTCTTGAATTTTCTCTATGAGCTTGAGCACCATCAACTTGTCTTTCTTGTTTAGACGTGCTAAGTGTTGATTAAACTCATCATCATCACTTTCATCTTCACTCTCACTCTTACTCTCACTCTCACTCTCACTCTCACTTGCACTCTCACTCTCACTTGCCACATTCTTCTTTTTCTTTGCCATGAGACCTACATGAGGAGTGGCATAGAGAGTTGAGCTTCTTGGTGAGGTGGATTCATCATTTGGCCTCCACCGATCATAATCTTCTTCTTCCTTCAAAATGTTAGTCTCACAAGAACAAGAGGAAGTAGAAGTAGCACATATAAAAGCATTGTTCTCACAAACCATTTCATTACCGTTCACATATGTTGGTGACGGAGTGGATGTGGCATGATCACTTAGGCCTTTTGGGAGAATCACTTGAGGCTCTTCATTTGTCGGTGAAGTGAGCACTCCTCAAGTGGTTCGTCCAATGAGAGCAACTTCTCATCACATTTGGACTTGTCATATTTTTCTTTGATTGTGTTCCAAATGAGATGAGCATCATCAAGTGGTTCACCATCTCCAAATATGATGGCATCAAAAACATCTTGACTCAAGGTACTAAATAAGACATTAGTAGCTTGAGCATTGTGTTATAAGCATTTCACTTCCTCTTTAGATAAGATGGCCAAATCATCACTAGGAAGAGAAATGCTTACATCCATAATCTGCTCGATATGAGGACCCATGTCCTTAAAAACAGTAAGCACACTAGCGGACCAAGATGCATAATTTGAGCCATCTAAAAGTAGAAGTTCCAGAGATACCTCCTCACTTGTCAACATCGTCTCTTAAGGCGATTAAGTCCAAAATTGAGAGCCTCGCTCTGATACCAATTGAAAGGACCTTGTTGTCGCCTAGAGGGGGGGGTGAATAGTCTTTTTTAAAACAAAGTCATAGTGGAAGTTAAATTCTAGGTGCAACACTACTGCTCCCAAGGTGCAGCACTACCGCACTACGACACTGCCTCACTAAAAGTGCGGCACTGCTGCGCCTATCAGACAAGCTCGAACTACAATTCAAAAACTGCCCAAGGAAAAGTAGATCGAGCAAATTATTGATGTTAATGGGGTAGTGTAGAGCCTATTCCACCACCAAGATGTTGGCGGAAGTGCACGTGCAAGTAGATCAGGACCAAACCCTAGAATCACCACAAATACAAGTACATCAATGCAAATCACAAGAACATAAGTGAGACACCGATTTATCCCGTGGTTCCGCCCACCACTAAGGCTTGCCTAATTCTATGTTGTTGAGGTAGCCACAAAGGCTTTGGTCTCTTTCAACATTATCCTCATTCTCAAGTCAAGAGAATGAACTCTTGAGATGAGGGGTGACTTCACTAGATGATTGGAGTGATTACAAACCTCCTAGGGCTACCACACAAGTTGGCAAGCTCCACGGGCGACGCTCTTACCGGCTAGGAGCAAGCTCCAAGAGTAACAAATACAATCCACTGGCTTGAACGTGAACCAAGTACTCTAGGAGATGAAGAACAATTGGGGCTGCTCTCTAATGCAGTTTGGAAGCTCAAACTCTCTTGGATTTGGAAGCAAATCAAAGGGAGAAGCTTGAGGGGCTTCAATGGTGAGTGAGAGAGAGAGAGCTGCTCTGGTCACACTTAGGAAGGGAATGGTCGGGCTAAAAAATAGGTGATCTTTGTGAGAGAGAAGAGAAGGTATAAATACCCTCTGCTCCCAATGGTCAGATAAGTCACGACAGTGCCGTGATTGAACTGCGGCAGTGCCTCATGGCGGTAGTGCCTCGCCTAAACTGTGGTAGTGCCTTAGTGCGGTAGTGCCTCGCCTCAGCGTGACAGTGCCTCACCTGCCAGGTAGCACAAAGATATGATTGCAAAGCTTGCTGTCTTGGCTAAGGCTTTAAGGATATTTGGTGGGTAAGTAAGCACTTGGTTGCACATTAAAGCTTGTGCATTGTATCCCCTTTATAGTATGGCTTTTTCTAAACTCAGATTCAAAATATCAAAGAATTTAAACAGCTTTGAGTTGGTCACCACATCCTTTTATAATTGAGGGTTTCCACCATCGCATGTATTATCCTCTTTCTCAATATTACTTCATAAGGTTTGCAATTATCTTTGTCTCATCTCTTTGAGCAAACACATGTTGATCTTGTGACTTGAATCTTTCCAACACATGTGAGTTCCGTCCATGGCTTCAAGTCACTTCCACTGATGATTTGATCCTCAACATAATATGACTCCTCATAGCTCGATTAGTTCCTCGAATCAATGCAAGTACTCTCTTCTTTACCTTAGCCATGGTACCTTGGTCCTTAAGCCATTGCTTGCCCTTCACATTCGCTTAGTCCCTCAAAGCTCTTTCCTTGCTATCTTCACCCTATCGAGCCATATTCAAGTCACATCATATTAAGCATCCATTGAAAAACTATTTCTTCAATGTTATGATCCTTGCTTGAATATCTTCTAGATATGAATGTTGAGATCAATCAAGCTTCAGTTGGATTCACATAGATTGAGATATATGAATCAACATCAATATGGTTAAGCCAATTCATGATTCCTTATATCCTCTTTATTTTGACTTGACACTCCTAATACTCACTTCAATATCTATCTTCATACTTCTAGCTTGATCAAATCAATGCAAAGTGATTTTTCAAATCTTTATCTATACAAGCAAACCAAAGTAGAGACCATCTTATATCCAATATGAGTTGTGTCCTTTGTCATTTGACCTTTGCTTGGTATGTCCTCACTTATGCACCCTTGGTTCATTCTTCAATACTTGATCAAAGTTGATCCACTATCAACCTCTTCTTGTTCATGATAAGCAAGCCATTATTGAGACCAATCCAAAATCACCAACTCATGTCTCTTTTGCCATTTGCCAAATATGCTTGCTTTCTCATGATACTATGATATCCCTCAACATAGAAGCCATTTCATCAACTCCATTTGCATTGTTGTCTTTCTCTTGAACTATATTGTTTCCATGATCTTCCAACATAACAATACACAATTTTGGCCTTTATTTGAACATTATGTGGAATATCATCAAGTTTGCCTTCTTGTTGAACCTTGTCGATGTTTTAGACCGGTGGATCCTCAACCAACTAGTGAAAGTGTACTGCGTGCCCCTAATCTGGAATGGTGATGCAAAGAGACATAAGGTTTATACTGGTTCAGACAATAGGTGCCCTACGTCTAGTATGAGAGAGCGATCTTGTATTCCTTGCACCAAGGTGCTTGTAGTAGGGGTTTACAAGCAAGGCGAGAGAGGGAGTTAGTCCCAGGTCTCTGCGTGGAGCGGTGTGGGTTGCTTGAGATGTTGATCTCTTGCAGTGAGGGAGCGTGCGTATTATAGAATGTTGCTCGTTGCTTGCGCGTGTGTGTCTATCTGAGCGATGTCTCCATGAGTGCGTGCCTAGAAATGGCCCCAGTCACCCCCTTTTATAGTTGAAGGGGAGGACAGGGGCTGAACCATTGTGGGGGGCTCGGTAGGCGCGAGTCTCGAAGGGAGCAGTTGGTCTTTTATCTTTGGTTACGAGGCTATGAGGGACTGGACATGACTCTCCACGCTGCCTTTGTCCTCGGGCGAGGTGGGGTTAAGCAAAGCCTGATGCCGCATGGGTGTCGATCGTGGCACAGAGCCAAAACGTGGCCGGTAACCCCGCCCCTCGTCCTGTCCCGGACGGCATGGCGTTGATGCGACTCCCATCTCATCGGTCACTCCGCTGTGTCGAGCCATCGTTCAGCTGACGTCGCGGGAGTGGTTGGTTGCGTTAGTTGGACGTGACGTCCCGGTCGAGGCGGCGGTGACGGGGTAGCTGCCGAGCCAGCCTCAAAGCGAGGCGGAGAATCGGTACCTCGTTCGAGGCCTTTCGGGCGGGGCCTCGGGCGAGGCGCAGAGTTGGTACCTCGTCCGAGGCCTTACCGGGCGGGGCCTCGGGCGAGGTGGAGAGTTGGTACCTCATCCGAGGCCTTGCGGCGTGGGCCTCGGGCGAATCGAAGAATCGGCCGAGGCCTCGTGGTTGTCTCTTGGATTCGATATTTACAAGGTCTAAGCAATTTTTCCGGTTCTTGCAAAGGGGTACCCCTTTTTATGGTATCCGACAAACCTATATATACTTCTCATTCCACAATCCATAAGTGTATACAATAAACTCAATTTCCTGTTCAACACTTAGTAAACTTGTTAGACCTTTAGTGGTATTGTCATTCAATTCACCAAAACCCACTAAAGGGCTAGATGCACTTACAACGTGGGCAGACGCGGCGGGCTACGGAGCTAGCTGGGGTATGCGGACTGGGCTAGGGGCGTACGCGTGGGGGCGGGGGGTGAAAGCGGATGCGGGTGGTTAAGCACTTTGAGCGGGCGTCCGAACACATGTGGTTCGCTTGATTAGCCGTTTGTCATTTCCTACGGTGGCGTCCAAGATCGTAGTCTTTGGTTATGGTCGGTGTGGTGCCTGGTTCATGATGATACTCCCTCCACGCACCATTGCACCTGAATTATTCCACTGCTAATTAGTGATCAAAACAAGAGCATCCTTGGTATGGTTCCTATGTCCCAAAGCTATGTTTGTTTTAGCTTTTTATTTACTGATTTCTACCATGCAAAACTCAGAAGTTCAAACAAATAGTCTAGCTTTTGAAAAGCTAAAATGAAACATGTTCTCATGAGCTTTTTCTAGCTTTGAATGTGTTGAGAAGCTAAAAATTTAAAGCCAATAAGGCCAGTCTCAGTGGAGGTTTTATAGCTCAGTTTCCAACACATCTATATTTTGGAAACAGTGCAGAAGAGTTTCATTCCCATTAAACTCTCTCTATTCCCATAAAACTTTCATCATCTCTCTCTTCATCAATATAGTGCCACATCATCATATTTAATGCCCATGAAACTCTGATGAACCCTATTGAGACTGGTCTAACAAAAAGTCATGAGCCAGAAGCCAAAAACTATAAAGTCATCTTTAAGCCAAAAGGCTAAAAACCATAGCTCAAACAAACAAACCCTAAAACCCACTCCTTCATGAGTAATTAGGATTGCACCCTGGACGCCTCATGCATCCTACTTTTGGTTCGAGCGCCGCCGCCGTCGCCCCTCGCCTCCTCCACCGCTGGTCCCCCTCCCTCCCCCCTCTGGCATATCGCCGGAGGCCGGAGGGAGTGGGGATCCATCGTTTTTAATAAGTTTTTTTCAGTAGATCGAGTTCTTAGGATTAGGGTCTCTCCATGCCAAGTTTTTGGTTTTGGAGATTTATCTCCTCCCCCTCCTCTCTAGCGACGACGAGAGAGCAGGGGGAGTCGTTTTTTTCATGTCGGCTCTGTTGAAGATGAGGGCGACAACTACGACGTCAACATCCTCAGCGATATGACGACATGGATACTTTTATTTCCAAACGGCGACATCAAGGTGGAGATGGTGTCGCCGCCATGGAATAATTTTCTTCGGTCTCTTCTTCGTTTTATTGTGGTTAGATCTAGCCACGATGAAGGACTAGGGAGAATAAGTTTCAGATCAGTCTTCTCATTCTTCGGTGGTAGAAAGAAGAAAGAAGACACCAGGAAGAAGAAGTTTCTCAACTTCGCATACATGAATATTGGCCGTCGTTTGTTGGGCACTTGTTCTTAGGCCTTTTTGCCAAGTGTTTGCCTGTGCAGTCTTCCATACTGCAAAGCGTCGTACATGTTTGGTTTTGAGATCTGGAGCTATTCATAGTGTGGGTATAATTTAGATAAAAATCAGTTTCTGGATATTTGTGTAATTTAGAGTGCTTGTAATGTGTTGATGTACCCAGCTATTATCTAATATAATTCTTCTTTCGTCGCAAAAAAATGGTTTGCTCATTTCTTGGATTAGTATTTTTTTACTATTCTCTCCATTTTAAATTATAAATTATTTTTTTAGGTATATCGTTTTTTTGCTAGATGTATAGTAAAATACCTAAAAATATAAAAAAAACAACTTTATAATTAGAAACGGAGAAAGTATCTAGAGGCTTCAACTAACAAAGAATCAATCAATGTTTCTCTCTCTCTCTCTCCATCTTGGTCAAACAATTATACTAACACGAAATTTTGAAATAAGGGATTATCAAACTCAATGCTATCATAATTTGTATCCAGAAGATCTATATCTAATATCAAAGAGCGAAAGATTTTCTTGTTCATCACTCACAATTGTCCGATAAAGATTTGACAAACTCATCTCTTCCATAGTTGTAGTATAAGTTAGAGTAGTGTGTTTGGACACGGTGCATAGTCTGATTTCAAAATGAATTGGAATACGAAGTGTTTCCATAGTTTATTTGCCTCTCTCTTATGCCCAGACAAGTTAAGTGTTAAGGCACGGCGGAGTCCGATCATAAAATAAATTGGAACACATGATACAATCATTGATAAAATCTCTAAACCTTTCATGCTCATATGAGTTGACTATAGCAAACTCCAGGCACAATATAGAGTTTGATTCTATATTGTTGAGTACAGATTATTAAAAGGAGAAGGAGGGGATGATGGCCAGTCCCCTCCTGTCATTGAGATGGAGATATAGAGAGGCTGTAGCAGGGGCACTTTGGGGCTTACGAAAATACAGATGCCTGCGCATATATCAGATGCACAGAGAATTGTAATGGCACCGCTCCTATCAGATAATTCTTTCACATTTATATACTACTAAATCTCCTAATACGTAGCAGATGTGTAAACGTTTAATCGTGTTTAATCTACGTTTACATGTCCTAGGCCCTAATTGGTGTCTTAGCGCCTGCCTAGCGCCTAGCGTTTTCTTAAACCTTGGCTCCAGTATAATGAATAATAATGATAGTAGTTTTTTTTTCAATCCGTGAAAGTTGTAGTGGTATGGTTCCAATTAACCCTAAAATTTTAGATGGAGCTAAACACATATGGGAGTATATTTACATAAAAAAAACTCGACCTGTGGTGGGCAGACTGCCCCGCAGTTTTTGCGCTAGAAAGAAGACCTCTCACGCAGACCGAGAAAACCTCCGAACCCCATGCTCCGTCCTCACACAGGGGCCTGTAACCCTGTGAGTGGGCCGAAACCTTTCTACCTGTGCTTTGGGACGCGAGACATGCGAGGGATTTTTTTCTGCACAAACTGCGCGTTACCGCAGCTGTGCCCGCGGCAGCAGGGAGTCGAACTCCCGACCGGGGCCTTCTCACGACGGGACGGAACCACTCGAGCTAACACTTTACATGATCCATTCGTTTGTTAGTTAGACTAGCAAATGTGTCCTTGAATTGGAACGGAGCATCCATCTTATTATATGGTAATCCGAACAATTTGTATTTTAGAGTTTTATTCAATAATCATCATCTGTTCTAATACGTTTTTAAATCGAACTTTGTACTATTGCTTGACGCGTCTTGGGATCTTATTATGTATTGTTGCTAGATGTGCATTGTTCTAACTTATGAAAAGGACACTAAGTTCCGTTAATATATGAAACATTGAGAGCGTGAATTAAAATAAAATATAGATATTAGATATTGATATAGGTTAATTAATCTAAATATTTTTTTTTGAGGGAATTAATCTAAATATTTAATAAACCAATACTGCAGTCTTGTGGAGGCGAAAATAATTGTGGGCAAGCACCTGGCCTTCTGTCGTCCTGTGGCCTGCGTCCGTGCATCGTGTTCTCCCGTCTTGAGGTGTCTGATCTCCCGTTCCCCCGCGTGCTCTCTCTCTCTCGCGACGGCTGGGCGACCGCCACCACCGCCCTACGCCAGGTGCCCGGGTCGTCGTCAGGCCCTTAGCCAGGTCTTCTTCGGGCCCTTCACCGGCGACGAGCACTCACAAGGTACGCCTAACTTAGGCTATTTGTGTCCGGATCTGATCCAATTACGAGTGTTGTATACATGTAGTAACTTCGATTTATTTTGGAGAAAACTATCCATGTAGTTGTGTACACCCATGTCCTTTGCTGTGTCCGCTGCTGATCCTGCTGCTGCCATTGGCTCTTTGCCTGCTGCTGCTTGCTAGGTCGCCAGTATGGGTCTGGCGAAGGATGGCGCCGAGTTGGAGGAAGGATCCTTGGAGATTGGCATGGGTAAGTGCGGACTTGAGACTTCGCTGAGAAACTCACCACCAGGCCTGTTATCATTTCTTCGGTCATGCATCTAGTGTAGGTTGTTATTTCTTACTGTATTTGCTTGTCTGATCCAATGGGCAATAGATAGGTTTGTGAAATTTGTTCCAGTTGAATTTTTTCTGAAAAGTGCTAAATGATCACATAATCATAAGATACTAGGCAATCAGTATATTTCACAATTACAATTTGCAGGTCTTTGCCAGTAGGCTAGCAAGTTAGTTGTTTAGCTTGGATGTTGTGTGGTATATGCAGGTCCCTATTATTGTATTAAAACACATACATCAAAAGTCATGTGGCAAACCATTTCATATGATGTGTTTCACATGCTTAATCTGCAGTGCCTTATATTGAGGAATATAGTACTTTTTTTTTTTGCATGCATCACATATCTGTGTGATTATTCCATCTAAGAAACTTTTGAATCCTATTGTTCCTATGTTGCAACTCATGCAGAAAACAAATGTTCTCTGAAACATAGTTACTGGAAAACATAGTAGCAAGGCAGCAAGTAGTATGATTCTTTCGTCAGGGATCAAGCCTGTTTACACTGTTATCATTAGTTTTGTCTCTTGTTAACCTCTGCAGTGATATCATGGATATGAAAGAATATCATTTTAATTGACAAAGCAATGACAAATTTGTCTATATGGTACTAACAATTTCTTGGTAAACAGAGTATAGAACTGTCTCTGGTGTGGCAGGACCGTTGGTTATCTTGGACAAAGTAAAGGTATGGTTAGTTTTAGTTTCACAGTTGCAGTTGCTATCGCTGATTGCCCACTCAAAATGATTATGAAAGAACCACCCCTGATCACACTCATGTACTCATTACTATTTTCTATTCAAAACTATATTAGGGCCCTAAGTATCAGGAAATTGTGAACATTCGATTGGGAGATGGCACTACTCGTCGTGGTCAGGTCCTGGAAGTCGATGGTGAAAAGGCTGTTGTGCAGGTTGCTTCTTTCCTATGGACGCGAGAATAATGATCAGATTTTCTCTTCTTTTAATAATCCGCTTTGCTTTACACACTATGACTAGTTAATCTTGCTTTACCACATGTCTCTTAAAGGTCTTTGAAGGTACCTCAGGAATAGACAACAAGTATACTACTGTGCAGTTTACTGGCGAGGTAGCATCTTATTCCAGCTTATTTGATTTTTTTGCTAATTTCATTTCTTGTTCTTTTTTTTTTTTTTCTTCTACTTGAGTTTCAGATAATGTAGTCAAATGCCCAATTTCTTGATCTAGACAGTGCACTACATGCACCTTAATCTTGGTTTCTGGGGAACGTGAACCTCATTTCGTTTTATGTGAATTATATGGAACCTGATATTGTAGAATTTGGGTAATGCAAGCATCCAATATTCTTGCTGAAAAGTCTAGTTTTGAGCTTAGGCTTTGTTGGGTTGTCTCAGTTAGTGTTATGATATTTGCAGTCACATAACATTCTAAATTGAATGGAAGGGGACCGTTAGGCATCCAAAACCATCCATAGTTTTTTCCCATATGCACCTTTCGTCACTACACGTGCCTTTTATTGTACAGGTCTTGAAAACTCCTGTCTCACTTGATATGCTTGGACGCATTTTTAATGGTTCTGGCAAACCCATTGATAATGGTCCCCCGATATTGCCTGAGGCTTACTTGGATATTTCTGGTGAGCTATTTTGCATTATGTGTAAACCTGCTTTGAGAACTCTGTAGCGCATATTTTAAAGGACACAGTCACTAGTGGACTTGGTACTCATTAGAAGGATCTGAGAGGTGCTGAATCATCCATTTTTTGGAAACTTTCCTGTTTACCATATGATAGATTTATAATGTCTGATACTGTTCCAGGAAGTTCTATCAATCCCAGTGAGAGAACCTATCCAGAAGAGATGATTCAAACAGGAATATCCACCATTGATGTGATGAACTCAATAGCACGAGGGCAAAAAATTCCTCTCTTTTCTGCTGCTGGTCTTCCTCACAATGAAATTGCTGCTCAGATATGTCGTCAGGCTGGTCTTGTTAAAACTCTGGAGAAATCTGGCAAGCACAAGGAGGTAGAGTATAAACTTAATAAGATGTTTTAAAAGAAGATCTTGCACTTCCAAAAGAGTATGGAAGTTACTGTTTGATATTGCTACTTTATTTATTGATTGAGCTCCATGTGGTTAGTGCTTACTCTAGCGCTTAGATATGCTTGGCCTCAATCTTAGGTTCCTGATTTCAGCATCCCATTCTTTTGAGCTGAACTTGTCTATCTTGGTTATGCTATTGCTGTATTTTCTGTTAGTGAAAGATTTAACTTCTATGTGTTTCTAGATGATCAAATAGATATCTGGAAATTTTAGGATAAAAAAAACTACTGAACAACACTTATGAGTTTTCAACACTGGATTTTGGACATACTGTGACAACCAAATAACCAACCACGATCTGGTGAAGTTTAGCCTGTTGTCTATTTACTTGTTCTCCAAAATAGATTATTGATTCTATCACTCATTTTAATTCTGGTTTACTTTACTTTCAGAGTGGTGTTGAGGACAACTTTGCCATTGTGTTTGCTGCTATGGGAGTAAACATGGAAACTGCCCAATTTTTCAAACGTGACTTTGAAGAAAATGGCTCAATGGAACGGGTTACCCTTTTTCTGAATCTGGTACAAAATTTATTGTTATATGGCGATCATTTGTTATGACACTGTGACAAATGAAATTTTGATGAGTTGATGTGTTAGTATTAAAAGCTGAGTCTTGCTCTCTGTTCTCTTTGTCGATTTACAGGCAAATGATCCCACCATTGAACGGATCATCACTCCTCGTATTGCTCTGACAACTGCAGAATATTTGGCATACGAATGTGGGAAACATGTTCTTGTCATTCTTACAGACATGAGTTCATATGCAGATGCTCTTCGTGAGGTATTGAATTTGCTGTGTATTACCATATTTTCTCATATTATATGGGCTATCCGTTTAATACTTACTCTTTGAACTTATTCTAGAGTTACTTGGAGCAAATTTCATCTTGCAATTTTTTTGGTATACAAATCAATGGGATTATAATTATAATTATAAGTGAATGCCATTTATATCCAGGTCTCAGCAGCACGAGAAGAGGTGCCTGGTAGGCGTGGTTATCCTGGGTATATGTATACTGATCTGGCAACCATATATGAGCGAGCTGGGCGTATTGAAGGAAGAAAAGGCTCAATTACTCAAATTCCCATCCTAACTATGCCTAATGATGGTAAGCCATGAAACTAACTACAAATTTGCAGAGTTTAGCATGAGCATAGTGTCTAGTGTCTCCTGCTTGGATTGGCCCATCTGCTGCCACAGTGTCGTATATTTCCTCCCGGGAGGACTACTTAAATGCTAATTTGGTTGTAGCTTTTCTTTTCCCATGAACACTACTTTTCTGTACTTCCAAATTATGATACGACATCCTTTGTTTCTTGGTTGTTTTCTCAACAGATATCACACATCCAACTCCAGATCTTACTGGATACATTACTGAAGGGCAAATATACATTGATAGACAGCTCCATAATAGGCAGGTTTGTTTGCATCTGTACTCTAATTGTAGAAGTAGTTGTGTCTTCTCTTATAGCCTTGTATTCTGCTTCTCTTCTTTCATTTCATGGCACTAACGAGATGTATGATTTTCTATTTGTCTCTTAGATATATCCACCCATCAATGTCCTGCCATCTCTCTCGCGGTTGATGAAGGTGCCAGTCATTGCAATCTTTTTATGCCGTTGTTTCTCTTAGTGTGAATTACGTGAGTAATAATGCCAGAATTATTCATCTACAGAGTGCTATTGGGGAGGGTATGACACGTCGAGATCATTCAGATGTGTCTAATCAGGTACTTGTTTGAGCCTTTCAGTGCAGTGATTAGGATTCATTCTGCCTCCGATATTTTAAATGATCTAGAACATGACTTGCTGTTCAGCTTTATGCCAACTATGCCATTGGGAAGGATGTTCAAGCTATGAAAGCAGTTGTTGGAGAGGAAGCGCTTTCATCCGAGGATCTGGTCTGTCAATAGACTTCTAACTTTGCTCAAATATTCTTTTTAAGTTTTTAAGTTTCATTCATTATGCTTTTTCTTTCTATTGTTATACGCAGCTCTATCTAGAATTCCTTGACAAGTTTGAGAGGAAGTTTGTAACTCAAGGTGCATATGACACCCGGAACATTTTCCAGTCACTTGACCTGGCATGGACATTGCTTCGCATATTCCCTCGTGAACTTCTCCACCGTATTCCTGCAAAGACCTTGGATCAATACTACAGCAGGGATGCCACCCATTGATCTGTTTATCCAGCACAGAAAGAAAACCCATTTCACCGAATCGCAGCTTGATTGCTTGAATAAAGAGGAGAGTGCAAGGACTTGTCTTTTTTGTTTTTAATATAGTCATCCTATTCTTTCAGCCTCAGGCGGCTTTTGTAATATTATTATGCCTGTATACTTGAATCCGATGGTGGATCTCATTTGTTGGATGCAACTGCGTAGGAGCTCTGTAAAGCAGTATTGGCTAAAATGCTCGAATGCTTTGGTTATATTTGTTTATCTCTTTGTAAATTAATGAAACAATAAATGTCTTAGTAATATTTCTCTCCTCATTTATGTTGCTTCTGCTGCTCATTCACATTGCACAGTCCTTTCCTTTTTGTTTTTGATTTTGTTGATGATAATTAATGAAAACATAAACGCATGAGATCACAATCTATGCTAGCAGCCGTTTGCACCTCTGACCATTATTTTCTTAAGTATACCATCTTCACAACAATTCAGAGCAGGGTATGTATACGTGAGTTCATAGGGGTTGGTATACAGCACTGTGTATGGATGATTGAATGCTTATTTGCACTATGCGATTTGAACGGTAATGCTACTTACGTGACGTCCGGATGCATTGGATGGAGGCCCATATCTCACTAAGCAGCCCATCGCTCACCTTCCCTCACGAAGTGGTATCCATTCGTCGCGCCCTGTCCTGTGGAACTCCTGGCTTGCGTCTCCTCTTCATCACCAGCAGCTCATTCCGTGCTGTGCCGCACGTCCCATCCTATGCAGCGCTGCACCCCCATCCTGTGCCGGCCACCCCGCTCTTGCAGCTGGCCGGCGCCTCTCCTAGGGCCGTCATCGCCTCCCCGCGCTCCTCTTCCCCACGGACGCGGCCTGCGGCCAGAGCCTCCCCTGCACGCGGCATGCAAAACGGTTGCCGCCAATGGCCGCTCGGCCACTGTCGTGGCAGCTGAGTCGGCCCTGCCCGTCCGCATGGGCACTTGCGCCGCGCCGTGCACCGGCTGCCAAGCCCCGACCGAGGCCACACCCAATCCCCCCTCCAAGCTTGCTGGCTACCGTAGTTCCTCACCAAGTAGGCTGTGGCCATCGGCGACACCGTGTTTCAAGTGTTTCAGACGTTTCAGACTCATGTTTCAAGTGTTTCATCCAGATGTTGCAAAAGTAGATCTAGGATGTTGCATATGTTGCAATGACAATATACGCATGTTGCAAGCCTATGTTTCAAGTGTTTTCAGGTGTTTCAAATATATGTTTCAAGTGTTTTATATGGATGTTGCATATATTGCTATGGCTATACACATATGTTTCAAGTATATGTTTCGAGTGTTTCAGATGTTTTAGATTTATATTGCAAGTGTTTCATCTGAATGTTGCAAAAGTAGATCTGAATGTTCCATATGTTGCTATGGCTATACACACATGTTTCAAGCGCATATTTCAAGTGTTTCATTTGTTTTAGAAGTATGTTGCAAGTGTTTCATTTGGATATTTGAAAAGTAGATCTCGGGGGAGCATATGTTGCAATTGCGTGGTGCTGCTGCTGCATGGGTCACCGTAGTTTTCAAAAGTATGCTGCGACATGGGTTACCATGCCATCATGGGTCACCACGCATGCCTGGTGTTGCGTGCATGCATGCGGGCGCGTGACCACGTTGTCTGCTGGTGCTCTTGATATGTGTGTGCATGTGGGCGTGGGTCACCACTGTATGTTTCAAAAGTATGCTGTTGCTCTGCTGTGTGGGTCACCGTGTTGCCTGTTGGTGCTGTGTGCATGTGACCGCGCTGCTGCTGTGTGTGCATGCAGGCACGTGAAACTCCGGAGCGGATTCGGTGGTCCCCAAGCCTTTTTCTGCTGTGCATGCGTGGGTGAGCCGTTTTCCCCACAGTCTCGTGATGGAGGAGGCTCGGGAGTTGCGTCCGGACACGCCATCCGTCCGGACGTTCGGGCGCTAGCCCTTCCGTCGATTTGAAAGAAAATCTTTCCAACAGTGATGTTCTTTGTAAAAACAGTAATGCTCTCGTGAGGCATCCGGGGACAGACCGACGCGGCTTCCCCACTCGCTACCTTATCCGTTCGCTCGCTACCATCCACACCCCTTAAAAAAATTCTCTCTAGTGCGGTCGACCTCCACCGTCCTGGCCTTATCCACCGCTCCATCGGATCTCCGTGCCCGATTCCACCGCGCTGCCCACTTCCCCACTCTGCGCTCCACGGTGCCACTTGCATGCTGTGGCCGCCTCTGCTGCCTGCTCAGCCACCAAGCAAGTGCTCGCCTAGGGGTGCTCGCGCAGATGCTCACCTAGGGTGTGCGTGCGCGCCTCACGTAGGTGGTCACCCAGGCCACCGAGTAGGTCCTCGCCCAGGGGCGCAGTGGCGAGCTTCATGCATCGCTGCCGACCTCTGCGCCGGCATTGAGCTCCGCGATTCATCCAAGTAGCAAGGTGACATTGCACTCTGAAAGCGCATGTGCAAGAGTATGTTTCAAGTGTTTCAAATGTTTCATCTAGATGTTGCAAGTGTTTCATGTGGATATTGCAAAAGTAGATCGGGATGTTGCTTATGTTGCAATGGTTGTACACGTATGTTGCAACATTTTGTTTTCAATGTTTTAGCTATTTTTTCAGATGTATGTTGCAAGTGTGTTTATTTGGATGTTGCATATGTTTCACACATATGTTGCAAGCATTTTATCTGGATGTTGCGTATGTTTTACATGGTTTTCAAGTGTTTTTCAGGTGTTTTTGCAAGTGTTTTAGATGGATGTTTCACGTGTTTCATTTGCCTTCAGACGTATGTTGCCAGTGTTGCATCTGGATGTTTCAAAAGTAGATCGGGTGTTGCATCATCTCTCTCCTCGCGCCGGCTGGGCATATGCTGCCCCTCCCCTCTTTCTCGATGCTGGCGACGTTCCGGGTGGCGTGGGCCCTGTGTGGGCGCGCAAAACGGCGCGTGAAAACTGACTGCATGCGTGGGTGTCCGGATGTTCGGGCGCTAGCAAGCCTGTTTTAAAAACCAAACCTGACAGACGTACAGGTTTAAATAATGAAAACAAAACCTTACAAGGTTAATTATACATGTGCGGCCATTGAACTTGATCTAAGTCCAACTCTGAAAGGATCTAGGCTATGATTCTATTTGGACGCAAAGTATTTTTGTAGTTTTAGACAAAATACCATAGTTTTATAGAAGACTTTTTTAAACTGTAATGAAGAGTTTGGATGGAACAGACCATACAATTTTTAAAACCATAGTATTGTTAAAAGTGTAGTCTTTATGGAGTTTTAAAACTCTAATCTACTCTTCTTTTTCCCTAAACCATGATTTTAGATGTTTATGGAGTCAAACCACAGTTTGTTAATAGCATGGTTTTTGAATACTATGACATCCAAATAGGGCTAAGCTGCTAATTAGGCTCTACGCCTCCTCGCAGCTCCGGCTGGTCCATTTCGTCGAGCACGTCATGCACGGGGTCTCGCTCACGGTGACCCTCATTTCCTGCCATTGCTCGCGCTGCATGGCGAACCCGAAGAGCGTCCTATTGACCCAAAGATTGGTCCCACACTCAAAATACTAAGCACGGATCACAAAGTAGCACCTCGCCGGTGCTGCATGCAGTGGCGGAGCTGGTCAATTATCACGCCTAGGGGCTAGGGCCACTATCAAAACATGTACATCACCCTCTACTCGACCAAAATAGCGCCTGCACCTGCACCGGGATTAATACCGATAGATAACAAAACTAGCTCACAAATATGCATAGGTTTAGATGATATCTCAATCCATGCTTAAATTTATAAACAGAATTCATGAAACACATGGATGTGGTAAAAAATAACCTAACTAATAATGGTTTAGTTCGCTCTCGCCTCTTATATCTTCGTAACAATAACATGTATAATTGCGGTAGGAGTGGGAGAAAAATAGATTTTATTATTTTAGTTCTTTTCGTTGTATAGCTCTAAAAATTGTTTTAATGAATTAATTATCATGGAGTCTAGATCGGAGGGTTTGACATTAAAATAGAGATTCTCTAGTTGGATTTGAGAATGAAGAATTTACCTAATTTAAAATTGTTAAGAGTGTAAATCGGCCAGTGGGCTTGCCGACCCAGGCTCCCCACTTTACCTATATGTACGCACTGATTTTCCCTGAGTAATACATTGAGTATATCCCAATTCATACGCTTTCATGGTATCATCGAGACGGTTTGCTCCTGCGACCTCTCCCCGCTTCCGCAAACCCTAGATCGCGCCGCCGCCGCACCTCACGCCGGCCGATCTCCCACGCCACCGCAGAGCCACCGCTCGTCGGCCCCTACCAGCACGCCGCCGTAGAGCTCTCCCTTGCCGGCCCCTCCCCACGTGCCACTGCAGAGCCATCGCTCGTCGGCTCGATCCTCCTTGCCGCCGCCGATCACGCCGATCGCCCCTAGCACCGTCGTCGCCGTGATCTCGCCAGGATCTTGCTCCCATGGCTGAAACCGAGGCCGAGCGCCAGGTGCGGGAGCAGCGCGAGCAACGCGAGCACACCGCCGAGGAGGCCCGTCTCCGTCTCGCCGTGGAGAAAGCCGCTGCTGATCGCGTCGTCGCCCTCGACGCCTACGAAGCCAAGCACACCGCCATCCATGCCCAGGCCATCGCCGTTGTCAACACCAAGGTCCTCGTGCCCCTGGTGTTGGATCGTGCCGCCAACAACTACAACCAGTGGTGCGCCCGCTTCCTTGTTGTCTTGGGCAAGTATGCCCTAACCGATCACGTTCTCACCGACGTGGTCAATGCCGATCGCTCGGCATGGGTGCATATGGACTGCACCGTCCTCACCAGGATCTACGGCACCATCCATGGCGCCCTCCAGTAGTTGGTGATGCTGCGCAACCCTAACGCGCATGTCGCCTGGACCTACCTCGAGCATGAGTTTCTTGGCCAGCGCGAATCGCGTGCCCTGTTGCTCTCCGCCGAGTTCCGCACGGCCAAGCAGGGGGGCATCAACGATCACCGACTTCTGCCGCCGCCTCGAGATGATGGCCGCGACCCTCACCGAGTTCGGCGACCGTACCCTCATCCTCACGCTGCTCCGCAGCAAGTTTCGGCCCATGGTCTCCAACTTGAAGATGCGTCAACCCTTCCCCACCTTTGAGGAGGCACGTACGCTACTCCTTCTCGAGGAGATTGACCTCGACGATGTCGCCGCTGAGACCGACCCCCCACTAGCACCTTCCACCCTTGTTGCTGCTCCCAATGCCACCCCATGACCTTCTACCGGTGGTGGCAGTTCGGGTGGCACCAACACCGGGCATGGTGGCTAGTCTTCCCAGCGCTCCGGCCATCGTCACGACAAAGGTGGCAAGCAGCAGAATGGTCCCAACACTGGGGCTCCCCGTCCACCGTCGCCATTCACCAACTCGTGGGCTGGTACGGTGCAGTTTTGGCCACACCCATACGGTGCACCAGGGACGCCTCATCGGCATCCACCGGCTACCTTTGCCGCCATGCCTCAGCAGCAGCAACACTCGGTGCAGCAACAGTCATACCCAGCGCCGTACCTCTACTTAGCACCACCGCTATCACCATATGGCCTCGGCGCCCCTCCTGGTTTCGGCTATGGGGGCGTCCCGCCCGTTCCCTATGCCGCACCACCACCGTAGCAGCAGCAGCCCTCCCCTTGGACACCGATGCAAGGGGGGGGGGTCCTCGGATGCACTGTCGCTCGTAAGCAACTTTAGCACCATGTCGCTGAACCCACCGCCATCGACCGAGTGGTACGCTGACTCTGGCACTGGTTCTCCAATGGTCAACACTGCTGGTATTCTATCTTCCTCTCACCCTCCCCCATCATCAGGTCCTTCATCTATCATTGTCGGTAACGGAGCTTTGCTTCCTGTTACATCAGTTGGGTCACACTCGTTTTCCACCACACAACGTCCACTTTTTCTTTCTAATGTTTTGGTCTCTCCTAACATTATTAAGAACCTGATTTATGTTCATCGCTTCACTACTGATAATAATTGTTCCATCGAGTTTGATCCCTTTGGCCTTTCTGTGAATGCCCTACAGACTCAGAGCGTGATCGCCAGGTGCAATAGCACGGGTGACCTCTACCCATTCTTCTGTCCAGCGCCAGCTAGTACTCCCGCCCTCACTGCCGCACAGCATCCTCCACCACCCTCTGGCATCGCCGCCTTGGTCACCTCAATCATGAGGCACTATCCAAGCTCATTTGTTCCAATGCTATTTCATGTAATAAACGCCAAACATATCATATTTGTCATGCTTGTCAATTAGGTCGCCATGTGCGCCTCCCTTTTAGCATGTCAAACTCCCGAGCACTTCATCCCTTTGATTTAATACATTGTGATCTTTGGATATCTCCAGTTGTTAGTGTGTCTAGTTACAAATATTACCTTGTCATTCTTGATGATTGCACTCACTACACCTGGACTTTTCCTCACCGCTCAAGTCCAACACCTTCAGCGTTCTTTCTCACTTTTTTCGTACGTGCGCACGTAGTTCGACTCCCCTATCAAGGCAGTGTGACAACGGCCATGAGTTTGATCACTCCTCAGCCCACATGTTCTTTCTCACCCATGGTGTAGTCCTCTCGGATGTCGTGCCCGTACACTTCACAGCAGAACGGACACGCCGAGCACACCCTTTGCACGATCAACAACATCATGCGCTCCCTTCCGTTTTAGGCCAGTCTTCCTCTGGTTTATTGGGATGACTCCCTTCACACCGCCACCTACCTCCTTAATCATCACCCCACCAAAACCCTTGATGGCCTTACTCCTTTCTTCACTCTTTTTGGCACCCAACCCTCCTACACTCATCTTTGAGTTTTTGGCTGTGCGTGCTACCCCAACCTATCTTCCACAGCTCCACATAAACTATCACCTCGCTCCTCCCTATGTGTCTTCCATGGATATTCCACCGATCACAAAGGGTACAGGTGCCTTGATCTCCATTCCAATCGCATCATTGTCACCCAACATGTGTTTGATGAGACCCTGTTTCCCTTTTCTAAGATGTCCACCTCTCCTCAGGATCCTATCACACTTGAGTTTTTGAGCGATGATGATGATGATGATGTTTCCTCTTTGCCCATCGAGCCAAGAGCTGTGGCTATAGGTACTCGACTTCTTAGTGGCTTGGACGCCGCCCCTAGTGCCCCTACTGGCTCGGCCATGACGCACGCCCCTAGTTCCTCGGCTGCACCCTAGGCCGGCCGCCGTAGTCACCACCTAGTGCCGCTGCCCCTGCAGACTCCTCGTCCCATGCTGTTGCCAGCGGCGCTGGGTGGACCACCGGTTGGACCACCTTCACGGCACCATAGGACATCATCCCTATCATGAATGCGCACAGTATGCACACCCATGGAAAATTTGGCTTCCGCCAGCCCATGGACCGCCTCAACCTCAACACGGCGGTCCTCTCTTCGATGCCTACGTCCATCCGCACCGCCCTCTCTGACCTGGCTTAGCGCCTCGCCATGCAAGCTGAGTTTGATGCATTGCATGCTAATAACACCTGGACCTTGGTGCCTCGCTCGTCCGATGTTAATGTTGTTATAGGGAAATGGGTCTTCCGTCACAAGTTCCTTTTAGATGGCTCTCTTGACCGCTACAAAGCTTGGTGGGTCCTTTGCGGTTTCTCACAGCGTCCAGGAATTGATTATGATGAGACTTTCAACCCTGTCGTCAAGCCTGCGACTATTCGGGTGGTTCTGACTTTAGCACTGTCTCGCTCTTGGCCTATTCATCATATCGATGTGAAGAATGCCTTTCTTCATGGGACTTTGACTGAGACAGTTTATTGTGTTCAGCCGACCGGGTTTGTTGACTCCTCAAGACCTGACTATGTCTGCCGATTGAACAAGTCCCTATGGATTGAAGCAAGCACCTCACGTCTGGCACAGCCGCTTCGCATCTCACATCACCTCCCTCGGTTTTGTTGAAGCTAAGTGTGACACTTCGCTGTTCATCTACTGCCAAGATGCTGATATGCCTTTCTTGCTCCTATATGTTGATGATATTGTTCTCACAGCTTTGCCTACGATTATTTCGGCACTTCGCTGGGAATTCTCTATGACAGACATGGGGCCTCTTCATCATTTTTTGGTGTCACTGTTGAGCGCAGAGATGAGAGCTTATTTTTTTCTCAATGATAGTATATGCTGGATATCCTAGACCATGTTGGTATGCGTGACTGCAAGCCTTGCAGCACCCCTGTGGATACTCACTCTAGGCTTCCTACCGATGGCGTCTCGGTCGTCGACCCCACCCATTACCGCAGTATAGCTGGAGCCCTTCGGTACCTCACGTTCACATGCCCAGATATTGCATATGCTGTTCAACAGGTCTGTCTGTAAATGCATGACCCTCCGGAGCCTCATCTCGGCGCCATGAAGGGCATCCTACGGTATCTTCATGGCACTCTAGACCTTGGTCTTCACCTCCACCGAACCTCACCTGCTGATCTCACTGTCTACATGGATGCTGATTGGGCGGGCTGTCCTGACATTCGCAAATCCACATCGGGTTATGTGGTGTTCCTCGGGGACAATCTCATCTCCTGGTCATCCAAGCGTCAGCCTACGGTGTCTCGGTCCAGTGCAGAGGCTGAATATCGGGCTGTTGTGAATGAGGTAGCTGAAGCTTGCTGGTTACGACAACTCTTGCACGAGCTTCATTGTCCTCTCCGTCGCGCCACATTGGTCCATTGTGACAACATCAATACTGTCTACCTCTCCACCAACCCAGTCCAACATCAGTGAACCAAGCACATCAAAATTGACTTGCACTTTGTCAGAGAATGAGTCGCCCTCGGTGAAGTCCGCGTCCTGCATGTTCCCACTTCGTCTCAGTACGCCGACATCTTCACCAAAGGTTTGCCAACATCCGTCTTCACGGAGTTTAAGTCCAGTCTGAATGTTCGCGGTGCTCCTAGTTCCAACTGCGGGGGAGTGTTAGAGTGTAAATCCACCCGTGGGCCTGCCGACCCAGGCTCCCCACCGTGCCTATATGTACGCACTGATTTTCCCTGAGTAATACATTGAGTATTCCCTAATTTATACGTTTTCAAAAATCACCCTCACCGTTCACATAAGGCGTCTGCTTGCTGGTTTTCTACGAAGGTGTCAATTGTGCGTTGCCGTGCTCCTCTGCCCTCGGCTCGTGATGGTACGATGCTGGGTCGTCAGCTTTCTGTTCGCTGAGTCAACAGCCAGCAGTACGGGTGTGGCTACGGCGATGCAGGCCACTCGCCCAGCTCCCCAGCCCCTAGTGGGCATCCAGGTAGCGCCACAGTCCATTTGAGGTTGCCCCTAGCTAGCGCCTAGGCCTAGCAAGTGGCTGGGGCCAACCACCATGGCACCTCTTGCCGGGTGGCAGCCGTGTTCCGATGTCTAGAGTCAGACATCAAAGGGATTGAGGGAGGAACAGGGCAGGACAAGAGGAGAGAGACTATGACGCACGGGCGGACGAGGAGTCACCGAATAGAGTTGCAGGTCGAGAGGTCTACGCGCTTGTGTTCTGTCTTGGGCCGTCTAGGAATCCAGAGATTTTATCCCAATGCCTGGAGCCACCTTAGATTGAGCCAGAAATATTAAATAGGTATAAGATATTTTCTAGGCCACGCCTAGGACCATGACCCTGGTGGCCCTAGGCCTAGATTCGCCCCCTGGCTACATGCAAAATCTAGCTCAGCCAAGTTTGGAACTTGACCTAGCCGACTTGAACTAAGCCTAGCCTACTTTGCAATGAGACCTAGTAGGGTTGTCTAGGTTTCACCCTAGAAAGGTATCTATTATGCTTACATGGTGAAGAACGGCCAAATTTACGAGCGAATCTGCAAAGGTTAACTATCGCTCTTACGTGATGATGAATGACTAATTTTCGGACAAACAAGAAAATAAATATCGAAACTCTAGCCTATAAGGGGCCATCAGCAGCTTGCCCTAGGCCAGCAGGCAAACATAGGGCATCACCTCTGGTCATTAGATTAGAGGATGAACAATTGAACATGATGAAAAGTAAAGTTATGATTTGATTTATGCGATTGGTCATGACCCTTTACTTATACAGGGTCGTCTTTGTTGAAGCAATGTACACAGGAAGCATCGGCTATAGCCAGTTAGCATAGATGCGTGTGTGGTGGCCATAACATCGCCCATAGTGTACTCATGTGCTCCTTGTGCACGGTTTGTAACTTGTATAAGTATTCATCAGAGATCAACACGATTCAATGTTGGCTCCTATTCTCTTCATGATATCGGTTAGAGCAGTGCTCCTGCCTGCGCTCCTCGCCATCTTCCATCTCCGCCGCTCACCACTGCTCGCTGTCTTCTTGTTTTCGCTGCTCGACATTCTCTCATTTGCCATGGTGGACATGGAAGAAAACCCCCTCTTCGGGGTCAACCTCTCCAACATCAACTCTTCTTCCCACTCGTTGTTTGTCAGCGAAGATGTTCCTCTTGTCGAACCACCCTCCGCCACTGTCCTCTAGACGATGAACACATTAAGTCTCATGTTCATGTCATTCTCGAGCTCGCTGATCCAAGCTACGATTAATGGTGATGCATCTTTTATGCGTTCATCGACAAGTTTGACCTCGGCTCCCACCTTTCCTCCCCACCGATTTTAGAGCAATACCATGATCCGACTTGGCACATCTGAGATTAGTGCCTCCTGAGTTGGCTGTAAAACTTCATCTCCAAGGATGTGCTCGCCATTGTGCTTGTCTCGAAGGTCACGTCGCACGTCATGTGGAACGCCATCCATGATTAATTCCGTGACAACAAACTCCACCATGCCGTGTACCTCGAGGCCAAGTTTAGAAACCTTGTCTAGGGAGACATGGACATTACTCAGTATATAAGTCGCCTAAAGCACCTCACCGACGCACTCCACGATGTCGGCCAACCTATTCGCATGACTAGCCAAGTCTTGAACATGCTCCGCAGACTGAGCTCCAAATACCGCCATGCCATCCTAGTGATCACAACGAAGCAACCATTACACACTTTCCTCTCAGCATGCTCCTACCTGCTCTAGGAGCAACACTAAGACCAAGAGCATGCCAAGGCTACTGCGCATCAGGCTCTTCTTGACACCGACGATTCTCGTCCACCCACTGCTTCTGGTGGTGATGGTGGTGATGGCTCCAGCACTGACGTTAACCCTCCGGTCTCACGGTCCACAGCGGTTGGCCAAGGTGAAAGGTCTCTTGTTTGGTTTTGGTAATTGAGTGACAACCTAGGTGGACTAATGTGTATTTGTGTGAGATACACATGTGATTAGTCCACAGGTACACTTGTGCGAGTTCATGCCATAAAGTTGAAAATGGCTTGGATATGTTGCATGGCTCACATATGTGATGAAGGAGCTTATTGCATATTAGACATGACATGGAGTCATGTGACTAGGTAGAGAAGATCAAGATGAGGCTTGACCTGATGGACCGGTTGCAAGCGCGAAGGGCAAGTCAGAGGCTTTGAAGTGATAAACTGCGTGGCGGGAAAACCTGAGCAGGACTTGGCGCTAATGGACCGAAGTAACGGTGAAAAGCAAGTGAGGTCAATATTGATGAACCAATAAGGTCACATGATGATATGAAGTACATATCATCGGTGATATTGTTGGTGCATGTGTTGCATCAACATTAGAGGAGATGGAATGGAATGCGCATGGCAAAGGTATAACCTATAAAGCATTTCATTTCACCGGTCATAGGTGAGTAGAGAAGTGTATGACCATGTTTAGGATAGATGGCCGTACTATCTAGAGGGGCAAACTTGTTTGCATATTGGTCATCTAGTGCCACTTGAGTGATCTAACTTTGCATACGCTGCTAGGATCGAGTGGCGGATGGGAAGAGAAGAAAAAGTCTTTCAAAATGGTTGAAAAAGGCTAACTCACGTGCACAATTTGTTGTTACACTTGGTGGAGTTGAGTACATTTGAAAAGGCTTTGAAAACAGAAGTTCGATGGGTTGTTTTTAGTGTCATCAGACTCTAACCATCGGAAGCAACACTGCTCACATCAGATGCTAGCATGCAGAGGGACCGGCCGTGACACTAGCACTGTTTTACCGATGACTCAGGGTTGACCCTACCTGACGGTTGGACCACTAGGTTTGGCGGTGGGACCATGAGGCATTGACCTATGCTGACTGAGGCTGGCGGTTGGACCGCCCCAGCCCATGGTTGGACCCTAAGGCATGGGCTGTGCTGCAGTATGCATCGGACGTTGCTCTTTGTGTCCTATGCGAAGTCTCAGATGCGTCTAGATGTGATTTGGACCTCTCGGGGACCTCTCTGGCGTCCATCAAACGTGAGGCATCAGACGCTACATTGTGGACATCGAACACAACGCTACGAGGTTCGTAGTCAACCGTTGGAGGCTGTCAGTAGCCATTGGAGGCTAGCGACGATGGGACCGCTAGGGCTGGTGGTTGGACCATGAGGCACGTAGAGCTGTTGTGCCAAGGGAATAATGGATAGTTGGCTTCCCCACCTCTATAAATAGTGGGTGGCCAGCCATGGGAGATGGTTGAGTACCTTGGGGACTTTGTGTCTTCACTTGAGAGTGCTTGGGAGCCCTCTAACTCACTTGTAAACATAGTGGTTGTATCTGATTGTGAGTGAGTGATTCTAGTGCGATTGCATTGAGAGATTGCATCAAGTGGCACTAGGTGATCGAGTTATAAGCCGGTGGTGCTTATTACTCTTGGAGGTTGCCACCTCCTAGATAGTTTGGTGGTGGTCTCCGTCGAAGCACACAAGGAAGATTGTGCGGTGCTCTGGAGAAATGATTGTGAGGGGTATTGCGCTCACCCCGCGGGAGCCGCAAAAAGCAACTCTAGTAGAGCAAGACACGAAGAGTGAAAAGTGGTCCAGCCATATAAAGTGCTAGAGCTTGTGGTAAGCACTCTATGTGGGAGAGCGTGACTTGCGGGTCACCACTAGCTAGCAAGAGGACCAGCAACAACCTTGGAGCTTGTCTCAATGGAGACTAGCTTGTTGGCAAACAAGTGAACCTCAGGATAAAAATCCTTGTGTCAACCTTGTTGATCCCATTGGTTTGCAATGCCCTTATAGACGCTTGTATTTACTTATTCATATATTGTGCTTGTGTAGTTGCTCTTGTAATTAGTTAGCTTGTGTAGCTTTCTAGTTACCTTCTTGCTTGTGTAGCATAGAAGTAGCCCCCTTGCGTGACTAATTGGTTTGAGTAGTCTTGTCAGTCACATTGCTTCGTTTGTGTAGCTAAGTAATTTAAGCTCTCTAGTTTCTCTTGAGTAGCCTTGTTATTGAGCATTGCTAGTGAGCTTAGGCGTTGTGCTTTTGCATACTAGTTTGTGTAGGAGCTCCCCCATTGCTTGAAGTACTAGTTGCATAGGTTTGTGTGAACTTGCTTCTAGAATTGATTAGGTGAGCTCTAGCTAGCCCGGCACCTTAGTTGCTTAATTAGGATCTTTGTAAGGTGATTGTGAATTTAGATACAGGGGTGTAGTCTTGGCTAGACCGTTAGTTTTAATTCCACATTTATCTCAGTTAGCCGGTGAAAGCACTATTCACCCCCCTAGTCTGCCATCTTGAGCCTACACAAGGCCCACCTCCATGCTATGAAAACAAGCGGGGCCATGGGTGGGGTTGCGGACATGGCGGTTACTAGCACCCGGGCAGTTCTAGCTCTGCTCCTATGCCCCGTCCCCCCCACAAGCTGGGTACCTGGTCTCAACCCGTGGACCGGTATGGTTCAGGCATGGCTGATGCCATTATGTGTCCCCAGCACCAGCATCCTTAGTCCCCGTCCCAGTGCTCCACCTTAGCAGGCTTACTTTACCTGCTGCCATAGCTCCCTCCTGGAGTCATCCAGCCACCGCCCTCCTCCGCCGATGTTTGGAACAACCAGGCACTGCTAGCCGCACTGGCTACCTCGGGCGTTCCTAAGTCTAGACCATAGGCCACTGAGTGGTTCCTCAACACTAGCGTAACATCTCACATGGCGTACAACGCTAGTAATTTTCAATCCTCCCAACCCATCTCGTTCTACACCGATTACTATTGGCAATGGTGCCCTGCTGCCTGTTACACACCGAGCCTCCACATCAATTGCCATTGAACAATCACCCCTTGTTCTTAACAACATCCTTGTGTCTCCCTCTCTAGTTAAGAATTTTTTTCTATTTGTTCACTCTTGTGACAACAATGTGACTGTTGAGTTTGACCCCTTCAGTTTTTCCATCAAGGAGATCTTCCGACTCAGGCCATGCTCCTCCAACATAATAGTACTAGCGACTTGTACCCTCTGGTGTCTTCTTCGCCGGAGGCTCTTGTTGCCACCGCGCCCACTGTCGATCTGTGGCACCTGCGGTTGGGACATCCAAGGCGTCGTTCTCTGCATTAAACACTGCATCATCTTGCATTCATCTGATCCAAGTCATCGTCCCATGTTTGCCAGGCCTATCAACTCGAAAACCATGTTAGACTCCCCTTTTCGTCTTCGAACTTTGTCAGTTATGTTCCCTTTCAGATTATTCATGATGATGTTTGGACCTCTCTAGTAGTTAGCTGTTCTAGGTTTAAGTACTATCTTGTGTTGATTGATGATCTCACTCACTATGTGTGGACATTTCCTTTACGCTGCAAATCAGTTGTTCTTGCCTGTTTATTGTCTTTTCATGCTTATGTCGACACCTAGTTTCAGTCCCCTCTGATATCTTTTCAGTCTGACAACAGAAAAGAGTTTGATAACCATGCCTTGCACATGCATCTTGCTGCCCATGGTGTTGCTTTTTGGCTCTCTTGTACCTACACTTCATCTCAAAATGGGAAGGCTGAGCGTATTATTTGGACGCTCAATGACTGCATTCGTAGCTTACTTCTTCACACCAGTATGCCACCGATGTTCTGGGTGGAGGCTCTAAACACAACTACACACCTCCTCAATCACTGTCCATGTCAGCCTAGCGGCAAGCACACCCTATTTTAGCTTCTGCTTGGTGCCCCGCCTAGCTATGATCTTCTTTAGGTCTTTGGCTGTCTTTGCTTCCCAAATCAAGCCGCCACTGCCCCCAACAAACTCAGTGGATGGCAACATGCATTTTCCTAGGCTATCCTCCAGACCATCGCGGCTATCGTTGGTTTGATCTTGCCACCCAGTGGGTCATCACATCTAGACATTTTGTATTTGATAAGAGCAAATTCCCCTTCCACGACATCCCACCTACTTCTTCTTCTTCTCAGGCTACTATTCCTGATCTGACAACAAATGTCATGGTCATACAGCAAGCAGCCCCACCAAATCCGCTACCACCGGATGCTGTTTTTGGAAGTTCTAGATCACACTCGACTGACAAATTGCCAACCCCGCCTCCAGTCCCACCATTACCCTCTCCTTCCACCGAAAGTCCAGGGAACATGGTCACCGCACCTTCACTGCCAGCGACATCCAGTTCACCAGCGCCACATGCTTCTTTCGTTTCAGTGGGTGTACATCACATGTTCACCCGTTCACGTGCTGGCATCTTCAAGGCTAATCCTCGCTATGCGCTCGCAATAACTTCCACGCCTGCTGCTTCTAGGCAGCTAGTTTCTCCTTTGCCAACATTAGTTCATGTCGCTCTTTGCGACCCCAATTGGTATGCTGCTATGCAACGTGAGGTGGCGTTTGGTCGATCGACCGCCCGGTGCCCACATTATCTCTGGGAAGTGGGTCTTCATGCACAAACTCAATCCAGACGCCTGATGGGTTGTTTGCAGCTTCACCCAACGTGCTGGTGTGGATTTCCGTGAGACGTTCACGCCGGTTGTCAAACCGGCCACCATCCGCATTGTGCTCACGTACTATCACTGCATCCCTGCAATGGCCGACACGATAGCTTGATGTTTCCAATGCCTTTCTTCATGGCAATCTATAGGAACACATTCTTTGTCAACAACCCACTGACTTTGTCGACCCTTCTTGACTGGGCGTGGTCAATCTTCTCGACAAGTCTCTCTATGGACTATGACTAGCACCACGGGCATGGTTCGATCATTTCACCAAGTTCGTAATCAGCATCGGTTTCCAACCGACGCGCTCTGACTCATCGTTGTTCATCCTTTGGCACGGTCACGACGTTGCCTACCTTCTTCTGTACGTGGATGACATGGTGCTCACCGGCTCCAGCATGGCTCTCCTACAATGCATCATCGAGCGTCTCCGAGCTGAGTTTGCCATCAAGGATCTCGGTGAACTCCGGTTCTTCCTCGGCATCGACGTCAAGCGAACACCTGTAGGTTTCTTCCTCTTGCAGCAGTGGTATGCCGAGGACATTCTCAACGTGCAGGATTTTTCTTCGACAGTTACTCATCTCTGCGATACCACACGTGCGGCGCCTCCCTCGCTGACGTCGTACCCGTCGCTCCCACAGCCACTGTCACCAAGGCCGACAAGCGGGTTGATGGCTCCCCGAGCGCGTGCCTCCTCTTCATTGGTCGCTCGCGCCTCCTCCCACTGGCATCGTGTCACCATCGGCCTGCCGCAAGGAGATGGGTACGAGCCCGCAGGGAGCGCCCCGGCGACGCCATTGCTCACCACCGGCTGGTCGTGCCTCCTGCGTGAGATTTATTGCAGGGAGCGCCCCGCCGTCCCGCCGGCCCTTCCCAGAGGTGCACTTTCCCCTTAGCCCTGCCATCCCGCTGGCCCTTCCTTGGAGCCCCGCCATCCGCTTCCCCGGAGTCGCCCTTTGCCAGAGGCCATGGCGAGCCCACAGAGAGATGGCCAAGCTTTTCAATGGCGATGAGCGGAGGAAGATGATGACATGTGGTCCCGCTTGTCATTCTCTACTAGAATAGATTTGGAGGTCTGTTTTAGGTAGTGGTGCTGGAGAAAACAATAAAATAAAATAAGTAGTATCAAAATAGGTGGCTACTCAAATAGAAAAGTAGGGACTCTGTGCTGGAGATCAGGGAAACTAACTACAGAGCAGGTCTTCATCGCGCTCACACCATGGCCGGAATTTTTCTGCCCTTTTTGCTTCTCCCTAGAAATTTGAGAATGCCGCTCCCGCTCTAAACATTTGACTATTTCAGAAATCCCGCGCTTATGAGTTATGACTTGCGGTTGGTGGCAAGCTCACCATTTTCTGGCCGTTGGGCCTTTTTCACACACGCAGTCCTTGCTGTCTTTTTCTCATAGGAAGTGGCCGAAATGCCCCCGGGTCCAAATTAAATATGTTTGGCAGGTGAAAACCGTCGTCCAGGCAGTCGACAGCGACCAACTCATTTCGGCCGTCGTCCTCGATCGAGACGACAGCGACTGCAGCTAGACCTCCGCCGCCGGCGATCCCTCTCCTCGCCGGCACCGTGGAACGCGCCTTCGCCTCGTCCAGGCCAACCGCGCGGCGTCGAATTCTTCGTCGTCCCTCGCGCTAGCAGCTAGCTATCTCCTTGCTCCAGCATCTCGCATGGAGCGGAGACTGGCGACTGGAGACTGGAGAGTGGAGTGGAGAGGAAGCCGATCTTGGACGCACCGCTTTGCTGGTAAGCAAAAGAGCCCTAGCCCACCTAGATTGCTCGCGATCTCGTAAACGACGCCTGGACTTTGAACGCGCTACCCCTCCGGCAACGGCAAGTCGGTCCATGGATTTGTTTGCGGCGCTAGGAATATTCGTTTCTTGATCGTTCGACATGATTCATCACCGAGATCGACCGGCCACCGATCCGGTTGAGCCCAATTAGCTAGCCAGACATGAATTCTTGAGGTTTTACACTCCGGGCAGCCACGCTGGTCGTGATCTGTACAACTGATTGAAGCATGTGTAGTGTATCCGTGTGTATGAGGATCATGGATCTGATCCTGTCCCTGTTCTGGTACTACCTTTGTTTCGGAGATGGTGGATGCCTTTTATAGCTGTTACCCTAGCATGCTCTCTATAGACCAAACCAGTATGCCAGAGTGCATCACATTGCAGGAGATAGGCAGGGGCGGAGCCAGGGAGTGGGAGGGGGGCTCATCTTCTCCTTCTTCCTTCATCTCCTCTTTCTCTTCTTCTTTCTCCTCCTTCCTCTTCATGTATGGCTACAAAATTTAGAGAGGACTTCATGGCGGTTCAATAGGCAAGGTAGGGGGGCTGGAGCCCTCCAGCTCCCACGTTGGATCTGCCCTGAAGATAGGTGTTCTGACCATTGCATTTGGATGGCGAAGATTAATCATAGTATATCTAAGGGTTGATGCGAGGGTGGTCTTTGTGGGCAAAGATCGTTGGTCATTTATTCGTTTAGCTCTTGGGTTGTCGGTATTGAATATGTCGGATTTTTAATAGGGAAATGATTGAGCCTTTGCTTGTCGTACCTGTACCCCCTTTGTCGGATGTTGTCTCTTAGCTTGGGTGTTTAATGGTTTTTAGGATTCGATAGCTCTGTTTAATTGATAGGTGTCACTGGCTGTTCTAATGATAGTTAGTTGTTGACATTGTATGGTTTCTATCTTCGAGTTTTTAATTGAGCTTCCATACTATTTTAGAATGTGAGGGTGTTCAAGTACTTCTACACTATAGACACAATACTTCTACACTATAGACACAACAATGCTATGTATATTTGAATTGAGAAGTAGTTCTCTCCTTCGTGCAGCATGAAGATATATATTCACTGTTTTATTATTCTTTTTTGGTGGGGTCGGGCGTGGACTATATATCCGCTATTTCATTAGATGCCATTAACCACATAAGGAGATGTTTTCTGTTGCATTTGTTTTCTGTGAAGCGAAGAGGCTCTACTTTAAAGTTCTTGTCTAATATTGCAGATGAAAAATCATTTTTATAATTCTCTTTTGGTTGATTTACACACTAATCACTACTTTGATTTGTTCTTCAAATAAGCTAGTTTTGGGAAACTGAATTCATGCTTTCTATGACCAAGCAAATTTCTTATTGATCCACATACAAGATAGTATAATTTGCACGATAATACATATTTAGTGTGTTGGAGGAGATCATGGATGGCTTTATATAGTTATCACTCAACATTCTCCCTTTAGGCCCTCTGTATGGAACATCGATGTTCTAAGTTGGATTCAAACGACACATACTGATCATACACTATATAGTAGATCTAATAGTTCATAGCTCGGCACAACAAGGGTGGTCTCCATGAATTTTTGGCCATTTATTGGCTTAGCTCTTTGGCTGTTAGTATGATGCTTTTTCTAATAAGGAAGCAATGGATTGCTTTGCTTGGCATATCTATACATTCGTTGGATGTTCTCTCTTGGATATTTAATGATCCTTGAGATTCTATAGCTATGTTCATATAGTGTTTGTCGCTGCTGGTTATCTCGTAACTCTAGCTCATGGCCGATATTGCATGGTTTCTATCTTCGAGTTCTTAATGAGCTTTCATACTAATAAGCTTTAATCAAAGACTGTAATGTGGGGTGTAATAATGTTTTATTTTTATTTTCTGGCCCTTATTGGGCCTTTCATGTTTAGGCTTGTATTTAACTAATGCAGCCAATCCAGTCCATGTTCACTCATCCCGTCTAGAGCATATCCAACCCATCTAAACAAAAGTATAATGTATGACATCTTGGGGATGTCATTTGTCCAAACTTGCATTTTTGTATAATTTCACCTTAGTAGGTAAATTGTGATGAACTCTCATTGGTGACATATTGCAATTTTCCACTTCGATTTTTGTGCTCCTTTGCTACCTTGCCCTTCTATTTTTATTGAATTCTTCTATCTTTCCCTCACTCCATTCTTTACTCTTTGCTCATTGGTCCAAGAAGGTACCATTTTTCTGTTTTGACTTGCAACCAATGGTTTTTTTTTCTCAAACATGTAGGAGAGCTGCATACCATTATGCTAAGAAGAGAACAAAACATGGGGTAAGATCGACCCCTTACAAAAGAACCACATAAACCCACACCAAACCTAGATATTAAAAGCAACAAACGCGCCCTATACAACAAAAAATCGACCACGACCGCATATAATATAGAGAGGATGGTCAACCTCCCTCCGGCATAAGGGGCCAGAGAAAATTAACACCTTGCGTCTAGCCAAACCCCAAAGATGTAAATCCTTCATTGCTAGCAGCAAAGCTCGAGCCACACTAGGAGAAGCACCATAAAAAACACATAGGGGATGCTTCCAGAGAGTCCAAGCCCCGAGAATAACAAGGGAATTAAGGCTCTTTTGAATACGATCAACCGCCCCCTGGAAATTCTATCCGACCAGTCATCAAAAGCAAACATCTTCCATTTGAGGACAGAGGTGTTGTAGACTTGGAACTAATGGTTTGACCCTTCTTTCTGTTTGGTTCTTCTTATTCCTTTCCTTTTCATAACTATAATCCTTCATACTTTTATACTTTGCATTGTTTCAAAATTTCTTGTTCTTGTGGTCAATATATTTTATGTTCCTATTTCTTCTTCCTGTAGATAAGAATTCTTTGTTTTCTTGTAGTATTTGTTGGAAAGTAGCGCTTTTCAGCAGGGGGTATAGAGTGAGCCTTCTCCCGGTCGGATGCCCCAGGCGAAGGCAGAGAAAGAGGTAGGTGGGTCCTGGCTCAATTAGGGTTTCATAAATGCACTCCCCAACCTCCCAAACAAGCTTCAGCTCTTCCCTTTTATAGGGCGCTATTCACTACTTTTCCCTTTTACATCTTTGTCCAACAACTACTATGGTACATTCCTTGAATATCCTCTTGTTAGTGCAGGTGGCCTAGGGCAAACTGGACCTTCCTTTTTTTGGACCGCCTTGTCTCCTTGGGCCTAAATTGTCGGCCCAAAGGGAAGCCCATTCCTGGCCCGAGGTCACCTCCGCGCCATGAACCCTCCTGCTATGGTGGAGCCAGCTTCCGCCTCCGCCCATTGCACTGTGGCCTCCGCCTTTGCCAAGCGGCCACTTGCTCATGGTACCGTGGCCTCTGCCTTCACCAAGCGACCTCTGCTCGCCTTCGCCAGGCGACCTTCGGCCTTCGCCTCACGTGGCCATCAGTGCAGAGGCCTTCTTATAACTTTCCTACACATCACACGAGAAACCGATTTCTCTTGTTAGTCTCTGCTATCTCCAGACTCTATGGCCTCCGTGGCTCGTGGTCATTCCCGAATAGTTCCCCCCTTTTGAGGGCATGGTCTGACGCTAGCGGGCCTTGTCCTCAAAATGTGGTATACTTTTTGAGGCGTGGAGGCTGCCCCACTTTTCCCCCCTGGGCCGCCCGGATATGACCGTTGGCCTCGTGACGTTGTGTATTTTGATTGGATGCGGTGGCTCTAGAACCAATGCGTGCGAATGGACTCGACCGTTGGCGCCTGGAAGGTCCGTTCGCCGCCAATATAAGGGGGAGGGGGTTTGATGGGGGCTCCCCCATCTCTTGTCTAAGCAGTTGCTTTCGCAACCTTTTGTTTCCAAGTTCTCGTCCTTGTTCCTTGGAGTCGTCTTTAGTTTTCTTTAGCCTTCGCTTTTTGTTCCTAGCCTCCGCTTGGCTTTAGCCCTTGCCCAATATTTTGGCGGTGGCTCCTCCTATCAGCTATCCTCCCTGCCGGGCTACTTTCTTTGGTCCTTATCACCATCTTCTTGGCGTTCGGGCGATCAGGTGGTCTGCGTGGTTCGAGGAGTGCATGGTTGCTAGTGTGAAGGCGCTAGGAGCTTGTGGAAGATCTTGCTAGCATTGAAGCCTCTATTGGTGATCTAATCAGAGATGAAGAGGCGGGTATGATGGCTGGGAAGACTTGGGATTTTGGGCCTTCTTTGATGACCAAGAAGATGATCGCCAAGCTTGAGAAAGAAGGGATGTTCCCTGTAGACCGAGCTAAGCCTCCACAGGGCGAGACTGTGCCTTCGCCTGGTAAGGACTACGCCATTGTTTTCAAGGATTACTTTTCATGCAGCCTTCCTCTACCTTCCATCAAGTTCCTTCGCCAAGTGCTTGGGGAGTTTGACCTTCAGATTCATCATCTGACCCCAAATGGCTTCCTCAGTCTAAGTAAGTTTTGCTGGGCCTGCGAGTCCTATGGCGCTACATCAAATTTGGATACTTTCTGCACATACTATGAACTTTAGCGTCAGCCGAAGAAGGTGGGTGAAGATGAGCTCATAACTCAATACGGTAGCTGCGCTTTTATGGCGAAGAGGCAGCAGGGGGAATCCCGATTGGAGATCTCTTGGTCTCAGAAGAACAAGTGGGATAAAGACCAGATGAAATATTGGTTTTATGTTCTAGACCTTCGGCGTCACCACTACATACCAGGATGGGAAGAAGAGTACCCGCTTCCCGCTGGCCTCCGTAATTACGGAGATAAAGGCACTAACAAAGGTCAATCCTAGTGGAGAGATGACTCCTCAGAGGGAGGCCTATGACATGGCCTTCGCCTTGGCTTGCCGGTACTCCAGGGGCCATGACCTTGTTGAGGAGATGGTTGCTTCGAACTGTTGTCCGCTTAGGAAATCAAGGCATTCATTCAAGATTGAGAAAGTGAACATTCCTGTTTATGGCCCGACTAAGAGGGTTCCTTTCCCCTGATTTGGGATTGAGCTGCTGGAGGGTGGGAGTGCGAAAGACTTTGTGCCTTCTGTGGAGGAAGGTGCATTGGAGATCATCGGTGACATCTTCGATAGAGAATTTCTCACGCGGTGGGCCATCGGAGGCATGATGCCTCGCCTAAATCGGGTTTTTGAAGAATTGGGTATCCATCATGAGGAGCACAAGGTTCCTTCGAAGGTGCTAAAATCTATCGAAGAGAAGGCAAAGAAGGCTGCTACTAAAAATGCTACTACCGGGTCTAAAACCATCAGTAAGAAACAGAAGATCGTCCCCGCATCAGCCGCGGTCTCTGCCTCCGCCGCAGCCTCAGCAGCTACCTCCACCAATTCCGATGAAGAGGTTGCGGAGAATGTAGCCAGAGGTTCTGCCTCCGGCATTAGGGTAGAAGGCGAGCATTCTACCACCTATTTGGACCTTGGCGGCGACAATTTCATTGAAGATGCCCTCTAGGGGATGGGTGCCGGGTCTGCTGCTGATCCTTCCATCACAGCGCCTATGCTCGGCATTCTTGTTGATGACTCGTCTGACTCAGAGGGCGAGGACATTGGTGGAAGTGGTGGTGCGCGCTCACCTTCTAACATGGAGGTCGATGGTACAAACCGTCGCCGACCTATAGACGCCCAAATGCTAGAGGAGTCCGAGGATGATGTGGAGGCACAATCTCCTGCTCCATTCCAAAGTGTAGCATTCCGAGCCACGGCGCAATGCACCGATGTGGGTACTTCTGGTGCCATCCCATATTCTCTTTATCTAGGTGAGGACTTGCTGCCCGTCTTCGCCTTCTTTAACTGCTTCATATTTTGAGTTTTTATCCTTATTTGATTTGACTGTCCCAGTGGATTGGACGAAGGCCCTTGTGGACACTGGCAAGAACCCCTATGATCCTCTAGGTGCGGACGTTGCCCGGATTGGATTGGGTGCACCTCCGAGGCCTCCGCTCATGGTGAGACCCCTCGCCCATCTGGTCCAGGCATGGAACACGGCACAGGTTATAGTTTTTGGTTTTTCCTTAGTTTTTCATTTTATGCGCCTTGTGCTTTTGTTGACTACTTAATTGCTATTACAGGGGCCTCCGACAGCACAATAAGTGGGTGGGTGGACACCCTTGAGGCCTGTTTATAAAGATATAGGAGGTTGTCTTTTGTTTTTCCCTGCTATTTGTTTTTAGTCTTATGTTTCTTATACCTGGTTTGTTGTTAGGTCGGCTTCGCCGCCAGCTAAGGAACGTGGATTATTTCAAGTTGCTACGCATGAACCTAGAGCAACAGTGTGTGGTGTGTTTCCGTTTGTTTCCTGCTTTTCCCTCCCTGTGTTTTTTATTATACTTTTTGTTTTGGAAGTTATGATTGACCTTCGCTTTGACAGAGTCACTATATGGCAGAGGCTCTTGAAGAGCGTAGCACGCAAGAGGTTGTGGACCGCAACCTAGCCATCAAGGCCTTGAAGAAGGAGATGGATATTCTTGAGGTTGAGAAGACCCGGCTTGTGGGGGAGGTTGGTGGCCTTCGCACCGCCCAAGCTGAGTTGGGGGAGCTTCAGAAGAAGGTTGACTTGCTGAACAAGGAGGTGGATTTGAACAAGAACATTGGATCTTGAACGCGCTTGAAAGCTCTGAGATGGCCGACAACATTTAGTAGGTGGAACGAATCTAGCGCCTTGAAAGCTATTGAGCGGCTAGAGGACAGTGTTGTTGGTGGTATGAGCTTTATGTGGGTGCACTCGAATGGTTTGGGGATCTAGCCGCTGGAGGCCTTCTGCACTGCCCTGTTGGTTGGGCTTTTGGCGCAAGTTGAGCTAAGCCAAAAGCCCAACCAAAAGCGGCTAGAGGACTCCAGTTTATTTTGTTGGGGTGGCGCTTTTGGCCGAGCTAGCTTTTATGTGGTGGAATAAAAAGCTCTTCCATAGTTGTTTGGAGAGATAAAGATAAAATGTATATTTTATACTTGTTTAATCTACAGCTTTTCTCTGACTCACGACCCGTTGCCCTGCTCACGCCTTCACGAGCCTTTTTTTTGGCGTTAAATCTAAATCTCTTCTCCTGGATGAAAGCCAACTTTGTGAAGCTTCCCGACTTCGTTGGTGGCACTATGGACTTTGGAGCTCTGGCCTTCGCCACCAACCTTTGCAAGATACTATTGCAGGATGGCTGTTGTCATGTTGAAAGGTGCAAGAAAGGGACCTTGGGGGTCCTGGTGAGCTTGGATTGACTTCACGCGGCGTGTGAAGATCCGTCCGGCACTTTATGAAGTCGTTTTGGGTGAAATTTGGCTGGACGGAGGCTCGCTCAATGGCGGAGGCACGCCGAGCTGAGGGTTTTTTCCGTGACTTATTGTTTTTTACTTAGGTTTTCTATTGTTTGTTTGTTCACTTGTGTGCTTGTGCTATTCTGCAGAAGGCACAGAAAGTGGAGGCCGCACGTGGTGCTACCGGAGCGCATCCTTCGCGGGCAGCACAAGCGACGGCTACGAAGGCCCCCTCTCCTGCTGTTGAGGTGACAACTCCGAGGGCTCCTTCTCCTGCTGTTGATGTCCCAAGGCCCAGGGAACCTACGCCTACCCCTACTGATCCGGAGGTGTAATATCTAGGTTTTAGCTAGTTTTAGGTTTGTTCGAAGGCAATGTGCTGCAAATGCCCACCCTTTTGTATATACCTTAGGTCTAAATTGACAAATTGTCCTGCGCAAGTTTCCTTCTCTGGGCCTGTATGCAGGACGTACCCCCTATTACTATGTACCATGACATAATTTTTGTTAATGGTGAACTGTGGCAATATTGGCGTGAAGCTTTTCCTCGTCGTTCAGTTCTTGAAATGTTCGATTTTGTGAAGTGTGATATCAATGATGAGCATGCGGCGTTCACTAGGTCACTAGCTTGGCGAGGGCCTCAGCCTCTAGTTTAATGTGTGGCCCTTTCGCCTATGTCATGTAATTTATTTAACTCGTTTCGGGCTTGTGCTTGTTGCCTTCGGGCTTGCTGTAATGCTGCTTGTGCTTATGTAACCTATGTTAGCAGTTTCCTTTGCTGTAAGGCATTTGTAATTTTTAAATGAAGTTTGCTTGGGATGATTTAGTTGTACACTTCTTTTATTGAAGATTCTGAATATGACTAGAACTTAGGCCAAAGGCTCCTAGCGAATTATTTTTACAATATTTCTTTAGCCTCGGCTTCTTTCTTCTATAGTTGGAGATGCGTATGAGTCTGCGCATCGGTGTGGAGAAGCTGAGGTGCTAGTCTTTGACCTTGTGAGGCTTGCGGAGGCTCCGTTGCTTATCTCTTTGCTTTTGCCTCCGCTGCTCTTTTCTCTGGCTCCCATTGGGGATGAGTTTGCGCGTCGCAGTAGACGAACTGAGGCACTCCTGATGGCAGCAGTAGTTTATTGATCGCCCTAGCCTCCATTTCTATGCTTGCTTGCAGTCGATGATGATGCTCTGGCACATCTGCGTGAAGGAGCTGAGGCGCTCGTGTTCGATCTTGCAAATGCTGCGAAGGCTTTGGCGCAATTTGAGCACTCATCGGAGGTGGTAGCCTTTGATTTTGTTGGTTCTCAAGAGGCCACAGAACAATTTGAGCAAGCAATGGAGGTTGGGGAAGCATTTCTTGTACGTTGTCTCTGCTTGTGCATGTATTGCTTTGCTGCTGCCTTCGGCCGTGCTGGAGCAGCTGCGCTCCCATCGAACATGGTTGATGCCGGGTTGCGCTAGATGGTGCCCTTGGTTGTGGGAGGATGTTATGAGCCTTTGTGTGATACCCTCCTGCAACCTCTAACACTACCTGGTTGCTGTCGGACTGTGGTCATACATCGCCTTGACGTGGCCTTTGCCGGGCTACGCGAGCTGCTGGATTTATGAGTATTCGTACGGCACCTTTTGCTCTCTCGTTTCTAAGGAAACTCTGGCCTCCCTGGCTCTGTTTCTTTGCCTTATAGTAGACTGGCTCTTGTTTGGTTTGGCTTCCCCCCGAGCACCATTCTGGCGATAGGGGTATGAAAATTTGCTGACTAGGGCTAATGCTGGGGTAAGACACCTAGTTTTATAGTCTACTGCTTGCATGATGTAATAAGTTTTGGTGGTTGGCCAAAATTTGTTGCTTAGATACGTTTTGAAGTTAAGACTGATGGATTTTTGTTTGTACCTGACGTATCTTTGGCTCTTACTCCTGTTGTACTTTAGTCATTAAGTCCTAATATTGCCCTGGTGCCTGATAAAGATAGGTCTTCGCCAGGTATTTTCTTGCCCGAAGCCTACAGTGAAGGTAGGACTTTGTCGGGTTTTTGTGGCCTTTTGGACATTTTGAAGAGTCCTTGATGCCTAAATGTGGACAGAGTTTTGTCAAGGTTGTGGGCTAATTTAGCCACGGAGGTCATTCCATGTCTTAGAGCCTTCGACTAAGGCGGTGAAGGGTCCTCCTTATCGTAATGTCATTGTCGAATGTTGTGGCTCCATTGCTAGCCACTTTCGACCTTCGCTTTTGGTGGTATACTTGGGGAATTCCTCTTTATATTTTAGAGGGTTTACATGGGTCCTGCCTGGTTAAAAACCTCACCTCCGCTTTTGCATGAAATGTAAAGAAAATATGAAAAGTAGGAGAGGTGCGGTGACCTTCGCTTATAGCTCCGCGGAGGCCACTTTTTACATTTTAGATGTAGAACCTACACAAACTGTCGATGTTCCAGGTATGAGTGGTTGTTTTTCCTTTGCCGTCTACTAGGTAGAATGATCCTGGTCTTCCGACGGCCTTCGCCGTGTATGGGCCTTCCCATCTTGGTTGTAGCTTTCCTGCATTGGCCGCATTGGGCTTCCTTCTTAGGACTAGGTCTCCTTCTTGTATGACTTTCTTGACCACCTGGCTGTCTCTCCACTTCCTGGTTTGCTCTTGGTATTTGTTGATGTTTTCTACTTCTTCCAATCTTGAGCCTTCGATCATTTCTTTGGAGTATCCTTCATCTGCAGCCAAGGTCTGCTTCATTACTCGGAGGCTCTGATGTTTGATCTCTTCGGGTAGCATTGCCTCTTCACCGTATAGGAGCTTGAATGGAGTAAATCTTGTTGCTCTGGATGCTGTGGTGTTGTGAGACCATACTACCTTTGATAGCTCTTCTCTCCATCTGCCTTTGCGGAGGTTGAATAAAGTTTTTGAGATTGCTGAGAACACTATTATGTTGACTCTCTCTACCACTTCATTTGACTCTAGATGATAGACTAATGCGAAGGCTATCTTTGTGACTATGCTTTGGTAGAATTCTTTGAATTTGTCTGAATCGAACTGCTTCCCATTGTCACTGTTAAGGTTCTTGGTACTCTAAATCTGCAGATAATGTTCTGCCAGAAGAATTTTTTCACTGCCTCTGAGGTGATTGTTGCTAGTTGCCTAGCTTCAATCCATCTTGTGAAATACTCAATCGCTACTACTTCGAATTTGTTCCCCCCTTGCGAAGGTGGTAGTGGGCCAACTAGGTCCATGCCCCATCTTTGCAATGGCCAGGTGGGTGGGATGAGCTGTATTGCTGCCGAAGGCTATGACTGGTGAGGGGATGTGGTCTGACATGCTTCGCATGTCTTAACAATTTGCTCTGCATCTTTAACATGTGTGGAACAATAGAATCCCTGCCTGATTGCCTTTGTAGAAAATGCCCTTGATCCAATGTGAGAGCCACACATCCCTGAATGGATTTCTTAGAGGAGCTCTCTACCTTCGCTCTGGGTTATGCATTTGAGTAACGGCTGGACTACCCCTTTTTTGTACAAAATGTCATCCATTAATGTGTAACTTCTTGCCCTGGCTGCTATTGTTGCTGTGCTTGCTTCATCTTCTAAGTGATGGATGTTGTTGAGGTAATCTATTATCAAATGTCTCCAGTCTTTGGATTCGATGATCATGATTGCTTTGAATGCCTTCGTTGATGTTTGAGTTGCTTGTGCTCGCAATATTTGGTAGAAAGTTCCTTCTAGAAAGGGTGTGTTATTTGCTGCTGCCTTTGCTAGCTCATCTGCTTCTGTGTTTTCTACTCTCGGTATATATTTCAAGGTGAATCCCTGAAACCTTCGCTCAAGTGCCCTTACAGTGGCCATATATTTGGCCAGCTCTAGTTCTCTTGCAACATACTCCTTTCCAACTTGTCTAGCCATGACTTGGGAGTCTGTTTTTGCTAGCACAGTCTTTGCACCAAGTGCCTTTGCCTTGTTGTGCCCCCATGCTCCATCTGTGTAGAGTGTCCAAATTTGGTTTTGAGGCTGTGGGTTTTGATGTGCCGAAGGTGTCCAGTCCACCACAAAGTCTGCTAATGCTTGGGATTTGACTGCTGTTCTTGGCACAAAGCTGATTTCGAATTGGTATAATTCTGTTGCCCATTTCCCTACTCTTCCAGAGGCTTCTTTGTTGTTGAACACATCTCCGAGTGGTTATGAAGATGGCACTATGATCTCATGCGCTTGGAAGTAGTGTTTTAACTTTCTTGATGAGATGAGCATGGCATAAGCAATTTTCTTGATTTCTGTATAGTTCAGCTTTGCTCCCGATAGGACTTCTGAGATATAGTAGATTGGCTGTTGAATGACCTTTGACCCATCTTCTTTCTCCTAAACGAGTACCTGCTAACTATGTGTTCGGAGGCTGCCACATATAACAGTAGTGGGGCCTCTGGATCTGGCACTGTTACCAAGAGCTTGCTGGCCATGTAATTTTTGAGTTGCTGGAAGGCCTTCGACTGCTCTGGTCCACATTCCACCTTGTCTCCGCTTCTCAGAGCTCTAAAGAATGGGAGGATGCGTTCTGCTAATTTTGAGATAAATCTATTCAGTGCTGATATTCTTCTAGTGAGTTTTTGCACTTCCTTTTTGGTTGACGGCTCCACCATTGAGATTATAGCCTTCGTCTTCTCTGGATTGACCCGAATACCTTTGGGTCCTATGATGTACCCGAGCATCTTTCCTCGGCTGACACCGAAAACACACTTGTCTGGGTTTAGCTTTAGGCCTGCTTCCCTGAGATTGGTGAAGGTTTTCTTTAGATCTGCTATATGATCTTCCTCATTCTTGCTCATTACTACAATGTCATCGAGATAAGCTATGATGTTTTTTCTGTAATTGTGGGCCAAGGATCGCCTTTGTCATTCTAGCGAAGGTCGAGCCTGCATTCTTTAGCCCTTTAGGCATTCTTGTGTAACAATAAGTTCTGAAGGGGGTAGTGAAACTTGTCTTTTCTTCATCTTCTTTGTTGAGCCAAATTTGATGATACTCGGAGAAACAATCCAGTAGGGAGAAGCGCTTGCATCTTGTTGCCTTATCGATGGAGGTGTCAATCCTTGGTAGCGGAAATGGATCTTTCTTGCATGCCTTGTTCAGATCTATGAAGTCTATGCACATTCTCATCTTTCCATTCTTCTTTGGCACCAGCACTACATTTACTAAACATTCTGAGTACTCGACTTCTCTAATGATGTTTGCATCTAACAACCTTTGCTCTTCAGCCTTTGCTGCCAAGATTCTTTCCTCGGACATTTTCCTTTATTTCTGCTTTCTTGGTTTCATTTTGGGGTTGATGTCAAGGGAGTGTTGTATGATATCCCTACTGGCTCCTTTCAGGTCGGAGGCTGACCATGCGAAGTCTTCTTTATTCCTAGCTAAGGTTTCTATGAGTTCTGTTTCTTCTGCCTTCGATAGGTTAGCTCCGATGGTGACCTTTCTGTCTAAGACTGCATGTTCTAATGGGACCGACTTTGTTTCTTCTTGATCTTTGAGATCTGTTTTGCCCTTGGCATGTCCGAAGGCTCTGGTTCAGTATTCTTTGCTGAATCAACATAATTGATGTTTTGCTACGATTTGTAGATAGCTCTTTCTATGTTTCTTGCTACTTTCTGACTGCCATGTATTGTGATGGTGCCGTGCAAAGCTGACATCTTCATGTGCAAGTAACCCATATGGATGGCTACGCTGAACTTGTTCGCAAACCCTCTGTCGAAGATGGCGTTGTACGGGTAATAGAGGTCCACTACGTCGAAGGTTACGTATTATATTCTTGCATTTTCCTGACCTTCGAAGGAAACTGGAAGGGATATTTTTCCTAGTGCATCAATCTTCTTTCCCCCGAAACTGATTAGTGGTGAATCCAAAGGCTGCAGCTGGGTCCTGCTTAGTTTCACCTGGTCGAAGGCATTAACAAAGATGATATCTGTTGAGCTTCTAGAGTCTATGAGAACCCTATTGATCTCCCAACCCGCTATGTTGGCCCTGATTACCATAGCATCGGTATGGGGTTAATTTTCTAATTGCAGGTCTTACACTGAGAAGGTGATTCATGACTTTGACCAATCTGTACAGTGGACTAGGCCTTGGACTGCTATGTTGTTGATGAGCCTGAGGTGATCCTTCTTTTGCTTCTTTGTCTAGAATTCCATTGAAGAGCCTTGGCTATTGGCAATATCATGCCGATGGTGGGTAGTGGTGTATGTGGGTTGAGTTGATTTTCTGGGTTGGGCTCATTTTTGGGGGCGGCTTGCTGCGGTGGAGGTGGCGGCGGAGGTGCTTCTAGTTGTCTATTATGGACCTGAGCTGGCTGGTTTGTCTCTATGTATGTTATGTGGGGAGGCCTTGAATTTATGTTGGTGAGGTTGGCTTCTGCTCGCTGATTACTTGCTTGTCCTTACTGTTGGGTACTTGTTCGCCATGCAGGCAGGAAGTTGGGATAGTATGCAACTGCTAAGATGGTTGAGTGAATTTGATTGGAGTTAAGACTCGGGTAGATTGGGCAATATGGCTGCTGTGAAGGCGCAGCGAAGGTGTGGTTGACTTCCCTAGCGGGTTGTTGTGACGAAGGCTAAATGTTTTCTCTGCTTTTTATCCTTTCCTGAGTTTCCTTCGCATCTAGGCAATCTTTGGTGATGTGCCCTTTGTTTTCTCCATGAAAGAAACAATACTACCTCCGCTGTCTTGGTTCTTGGTTTTTGTTCCAGTTCTTCCTTTGATTATATTTCTTGCCTTTGTACTGCTTGTGTGATGGCTTGTTTTGTTCTGCCTTTGGCATTTGATGCCGCTGCTGGCTGCTTCCTTGCTATTCTATGTTAAAAACTTGTTGACCAGAAGTCTGCTGAGGCTACATTTGGCCTTGGCTTCTGTTGCCCTTCTGAACATTCCTGCCACTTGTTTGGTATTGCTTGTTTTGATTTTGTTCTTCTAGCCTTCTTTGGAGGTCATTGTCTGACCTGCAGTACTTCTCAAACTTTGTATACAGTTCCTATATAGTGCTTGTCTTTTCTCGAGCTAGATGAGCCACGAAGGCTCTTATGTGGAGGCCCTTGATTGCAGCCTCAATTACCACATCCTCTGGGACATTTGGTGCCTTCACTTTAAGTTGCACAAACCTCTAAAACTAATCTCTTAGCGCTTCACCTTGATTCTTTCTACACTGAAATAAGTCCATTGATGTCAGAGATTCGATGGTGAACCCTTTGAAGTTAGTGATGATCTTATCTCGGAGGTCTTCCCATGAATATACTAAGCTTGGCCTCAACATTGAGTACCATGCCAATGCATCTCCTTCAGCTGCGATGACAAATGACTTGGCCAAGACAGTGTCATTCCCTCTTGTGGAGGCTACGGTTGCCTCGAAACTCATGATGAACTGGCGGGGGTCTGATCTTCCATTGAATTTGGGTAGGGTAATGGGCTTGTAAGATGGTGGCCAAGGTGAGGTTTGGATTTCCTCGGAGAGTGGTGATTTTGAATCTATAGCTCTATGGGATGGTGGCGAGTTGAACGGTGTGCTGAAGGTTGGCTGGGCAGCCATACTTGGTGAAGGGTTAGGCTGTCTTTCATCTGTGGACTAGAGTTGGTTGGAAATGTTAGACTAGGGCTGGCTTGGCTGCATACTCTGAATTTCCGCCTACAGGACGGCCAACTATTGCCTGATCTCTGCTGCCTATAATGATGTCTGTGCTGCCCTTTGATTTACGGCGAAGGTTGCTACCAGCCTCTCTCTTTCTTGTTGTGTACTCTGTAGCTGGGCTTGTAATTGTTGGAGTACCTGCTCCAGGGTAGGATCTGAGGCTTGTTGATCTTTGGCTGTCGGAGGCTGAGCTTCGACCATAGGTTCTTCCACAACCTAGTCCTCTGGGGCACTAGCGTAAGTGTTGCGGGTATTACGCTTGGGTCGTCCCCTTGTCGAAGGCTCCACGGGTGTTCTGGTGGGGGCTGCTCCTTTCCTCGTCATCGTGGGTTTTGCTTGGCCAACACGTGGTGGGCGCCAATGTTGGAAAGTAGCGCTTTCCAGCAGGAGGTATGGAGTGAGTCTTCGCCCAGTCGGATGCCCCAGGCGAAGGTAGAGAAAGAGGTAGGTGGGTCCTGGCTCAATTAGGGTTTCATAAATGCACTCCCCAACCTCCCAAACAAGCTTCAGCTCTCCCCTTTTATAGGGCACTATTCACTACTTTTCCCTTTTACATCTTTGTCCTACAACTACCCCTTTTATAGGGCGCTATTCACTAATTTTCCTTTTTACATCTTTGTCCTACAACTACTACTATACATTCCCTGAATATCCTCTTGTTAGTGTAGGTGGCCCGGGGCAAACTAGACCTTCCTTTTTTTGCACCGCCTTGTCTCCTTGGGCCTGAATTGCCGGCCCAAAGGGAAGCCCATTCCTGGCCTGAGGTCGCCTCCGCACCATGAACCCTCCTGCTGTGGTGGAGCTAGCTTCCTCCTCCGCCCATGGCACTGCATGTCACACCCGATTTTAAGGATAAAATGGGACGCAAAATCTTATGTGCTCCCAGAGATCAGTCACACACATAAGCCGACAAATTATAAATAGTATCATCACAAGTGTTTATTACATCACAAATATTAAAACATAGTCTTCACATAAAAGTAGCAGAAGTATAAAGAAAAGATCTCTCGCGGAAGCTCCATGTCATAGGGACGTCAACTAGTTGACCACAAGTCTAGTAATCCTCAGGAAAGTCATCATTACCATAGCCATCTGTTACCCATCTAGGATTTTTATCCAAATAATGAAAATAAACAAGCGTAAGTACATGTCGTACTCAACAAGTGTAACATGGGGTTCATGAGGCTCAAAAGGCTTGACACAGGTTTAACAACATTCATCTTTTAGTTGTCACAATTTTAGCATAAGAGTAGCAACAAGTTGTTTCAATCCCAAAGTAAAATACATGATCAATGTAAACTTGAATAATGAATAGCATAAACAGATAATTCTTAGTGATCATCTATTCCATAAGGGTCCAAGGCCGCTCATGACAATGAGCACAGCTGATATACCAGTTTTACACTCTGTAGAGGTTGTACACTTTCACTGTGAGTCGTGATACCCATATGCCCGGATTAATTACTCCCAAAACACTTCCAAGGTGAGCAGGTAGGGGTTACTATGAAGCCTTTCAAAGGTTTGTCTAACAAGTTAGGGCCATTAGATTCACTCGGCAAACAGATATAGGAACCCCCTGTCGAATGGCATAATTCCATCACGGCTATACACATAAGAGTAGATGTTGTCCTATACCTAATTTAGCAAGCCATTCTTATGCCAATAAAGGTAACCACTAACAAGCTAGAAAAGGTCCTCATACTGAGCTAAAGCCAGAGCCATATAGCCCTCACAGCTGTACTGTAAGTCCCGGATGATCACTTACAGATAAGTCCTTAGAAAGTAGCTAAATACTCCAGCCCCCTGTTTTCAAGTTGCTAAAAAGTTATATTTTAATGTTTATTGCATATTCCATTAATCAAGTTACAAGATCATGGTTTAATTGAGCACTAGCAAAGCTACCCAATGCATATCCCATAGGAGACAAGGTACAAGTTCAATTCTAGGGAATCTCTATCAAGGTGACACATGCAACATGAAATAAATATATTAAAGTTGATATGTAACAAGGATAATCCCATGCTATACTTGCATTGAACAAAGTACTCCTGTAGTTGTCGCTCATCAAAGTAGTACTCTTGGTCACCCACGAATTGCTCACCGTCTATACTCGATAACCACAGCAACATACAAGCATCTAGAAGCAATCATGCATAGCAAACAAAAGCTATAGATTAGAACAGTACACCAATCAACATAAAATCAAGATGAAAAGCTTGTAAAACGAATCAACGTCTCGCTACGATCACACAGACGCGAAGATCACAAAAATCAGAGCTAAAACGAAGAAGTTATGATTTAAATAAGATTTTCTTTAGTGAAATAATAGATTAAATCTAACCTCAAATTTTATGAGTTGAAAACATACCTAATAGTAGTATGAACATGTAGTTTATGGAATTACGAACCTAACGCAAGTTGAATGGATCAAATCGGAGTTAAAACAGAGATTTTATGGCTAAAATAAGATTAGTGGCAAAACTGTAAATAGGTGAAAACATATTTTGGATCTAAACCGAAGGAAACTATGCTTTCTAAAAGAAGAAGGCGCATTCGGTGATTGCGCTTTGGACTGTGGGTTCTATAATTAAAAACTCGAGGGACCCTTTTGCAAAATGGCCTGCCGAATCGGTATCAATGAATACCGGGCGTTGGATCTCGATCTAACGAACCAGAACGGATCAGGCGGGGATAAGACATCACCGGCTGGCTGGCGAAGAGCCCCAATGGCAGCGCCATGGCCAGAGTGGGTGACGCTCGCGGTTTAGAGCCTATGGACCACCGTTTGACGAACCAAAGACACGGGGAGAAAGAGGGGACGACGGCGGACTCACCGAGACCGGAAACAAGGGCGGGAGACCGACGATGGCGCGTGGCGGCTGCGAGCTCTAGGCAAGGGTGAAAGCTTGCTCTAGGGTTAGGTAGGAGAGCGGCGCGGCATGGTCTCAGCTTTTATGAGGCGGGGCGGCGTGGGCAGCACGCCAAGACACGTAGAGGAGGCGGACTCGGCGGCGACGGCGGCGGCGGTGTCCGGCTCGGACACGATCCGAAGGAAGAGGACGACGCTGACCGGTGGGCCCGACGTGTCAGTGATTCAATGCGCGGGGTTGGGCTGTCAGCCACACAGAGAGGGAGGAAGGGCGCGGCGCATTGGCTGGCTGCGGGCCGAGCGAAGCTAGGCCGCAGGTGCTTGCTAGGCCATGGGCGCAGGCGCGGGAGTTAGGCAGGAGAAAAATAGGCCGCGCGGAACTGGGCCAGCGGGCAGGAAGCAAGGAAGGGAAATAAAATCTATTTTCCAAAGTAATTTCCAAACAACTTATGATTGCAAATTCAAATCAATTTGAAATCTGATTTCAAACCACACAATACAAAAATAATATGCAGCAGCATAAATGCATAAACATATAGGTAACCTTATATTTGATTTTAATTTGATAAAATTTATTATTTTGCTATGTTACATGCTCACACTAATGCATAAATAATTCCAATTCTCCTATTTTCAAAATGTTGAAAATTTTAGGGTGTTACACTGTGGCCTCCGCCTTTGCCAAGCGGCCTCTTGCTCGTGGTACCGCGGCCTCTGCCATCACCAAGCGACCTCTGCCCTCCTTTGCTGGGCGACCTTCGCCTGCCTTCGCCGGGCGACCTTCGCTCGCCTTCGTCGGGCGACCTCTGGCCTTCGCCTCATGCGGCCATCAGTGCGGAGGCCTTCTTATAACTTTCCTGCACATCACACGAAAAACTAGTTCACTTGTTAGTCTCCGCTGTCTCCAGACTCTGGCCTCCGCAGCTCGTGGTCATTCCCCAACAATATTCATTGTTCTTTTCTCCTTGAAGCCGAGAAGATGTGTTCTCTCTTCACTGTTGCCTCCCTTCTTTCCTTTTGACTTGCAATCTATGGTTGAATATTTCTTCGTATTTTGTGCATCCTGCTCCTCTCCTTCATATCTATCACCCCTTCAAACTTTCTACTTTGCATTGTTTAATTTGAGATTGTCTTGATTTTTTTATCTATGTACTTAGTTTTTTTCCTCCTTCATCTCTAAATATAGTTCTACATTGCTTCTTCATTTTCTATCTACATGAACCAGATTATGCCTCTTTTTATATTATAGATCCACTATTTCATTTGATGCCATTATGTATTTCAGGGGATATTTTCCATTGCATTTGATGCTATTATGTATTATTTTGCTACACTATGAGAAAGTTGTTTTCTTCTAGAAAGCATGAGTTACATATTTCCCGAAACTTGGCAGAATAATTCAGCATAGTGATTAGTATGCACTTCTACCACAAGAAAATTGCAAATGATGTTTCCTCTACATATGTATTGGAGGGGATGGTGGGTGGCTTTTGTTAGTTATCACCTCAGCATGGTCCCTATAAACCGTCCCAATATGTCAGCTTGGTGTTCTGATTTTTGAATTCGAGCATCATAGATTGATCATAGTAGATCTACTAGTTTGAGCTTGGTCCTCATGTGAGAGTGGTCTTGGGTTGTTGTTATTGATCATAGATTGAGGAATTTTTTCAATCATTTATTCGTTTAGCTCTTGGGTTGTTGGTATTGAAGAAAGATTTAAATAGGGAAACAATTGATTCTTTTGCATGCATAACTATAATATTCATCGGATGTTCTCTTGGATGTTTAATGTTCTTTGAGATTCTATAGCTCTGTACTTCAACTGATAGTTGCTAGTGGTTTTCTAGTAACGGGAGTTGGTCGCTGGCATTATATAGTTTCTATCTTCTAGTATAGTTCCTAACTAATTGAGCTTCCATACTACTTTTAGAATGTGTGGTCATGAGGGTGCTCAACGCCTTGTTTAGATTGCAAAAAAGTGAACCCGATGAATAGTGCCACTTTCGTCTTATTTGGCAAATATTGTCCAATCGTGGATCAACTAGGCTCAAAAGATTCATCTCGTGATTTCCAACTAAACTGTGTAATTAGTTATTTTTTTACCTACATTTAATACTCCATGCAAGTGGCTAAAAATTGATGTGATGAGAGAGAGTGAAAAAACTTGGAATTTGGATGACATCTAAATAAGGCCCAAGTACTTCTGTATAGTACACTATTTTTAGATACCAAACATGCTACATTTGATTAGTATACTATTTTGCATGCATATATATGCACTGTTTCCATTTTAGGTCTATATATCCACTATTTCTTTCTATGCCACCAAGTACTCAAGCGAATGTTTTCTGTTGCGTATTTTTTGTGAAAGCCTAGAAATACTACTTTAAAGTGTTTGTCTAACATTCTAGAGGAAACATCCTTTGCAACTTTCTTTTGGTTGAAGTGCATATAAGAACTATGTTTATTTTGTTTGCCAAGTTTTGAGAAATTTAAAACTCACGCAATCTGTAATCAAGCAATGCAACTTTCTCATAGTTAAAAATATAAGATAGTGTTGCATGACAATCCATTTTTGAGCCGATGTACATTCCTGCATAGCTATTGATATCGATGGTGAATGTGTGCCATAAAAGAAAGATCTCATTTTGTTTTAACTGAATACAAAGTTACCCTTGCTTTTCATATTTGAGATTTACACTGATTTCACTTTTTTTTTCTTTGGACATCAGCTTCTTACTTGGTCTTTGATACAAGAAGTAGCATACATAACATGGGACGACAGCCTGAGGGCATGCATCTGGTTTCGGAAAGGACTGAAGGACGTATTTCATAACAAGCTGTGGAAAGTAGGGGCATTGAAAAGGCTATGCCAGAAGAACTATCTGTTACTTTATCTGATAAAAGGGGTGCTTTGCTTGCAATGAGAGATCACACAACTTGGATTAGTGCAAGATAAAGTACAAACTTGTTTCTGCAGCACATCAATTTGGTTATGCTACAAAATTCCCATTTACCGTTATTCAGCCTTCAGATGAGATGGTTGAAAAGAAGAAATTTTACCATCACTGTGTTCTCATAAAATCTGATGTCACTAACATGGACAAGGGTATATTGAAAGATGAACTCAAGATGTTTTGGAAGCTTTCTGGCGATTGGGAGTTAAGAAGAGAATGCAATATGACTTTCCTGGCCTCCTTCAGCTCAGAGGGTGACGTAATAAGTTGTTTAAAGAACCCTAAGATTGAAACATTACTGGAAAATAAGGAGGTGAAATTGACAGTGACAAGGTGTAAGGAAGGCGATGATGGAAGTCTTGACTTGGTTGAAGAATTGCATTTGGAGTTTTGATCGATGTGGATGAGGAAAGTTTGGAAGTTGGGGATAAGGAGCCTATTAGGCTGAAGACAACATTCAGAAGTTTTGATGGTGCTCCCTTGTCTTACTACTTTGCATTTGGATAGTCTTCAAAACTAGTAATGGTCACAGCAGTACAAGACAAACAGAAGGTATGAAACATAAAAATAAGGAGTTAGACAAGGAGCATAAAAAGGAACTTCATGCAGCAAAAAGTATATTGCTGGAAGAGCCGAAGGGCATTGAAGAGTCAATATCAAATGGAAAGGCCAAAGAAAACAAAATAAGTGCTCCAGCAGCCACAATAACAAACTCTGAGATAACAATCACTAGTAGAGAACAGACCTTTGATCCTCGATCAAAATGGGCTCTAGTTCCGAATTTTTTTTTGCCCGGGACTAGAAATACCTTTAGTCCCGGTTGGTGTCTCCAACCGGGACTAAAGGTCCCCCCACCTCCTCTGTGCCGTTGGCAGGGGGACCTTTAGTCCCCGTTGGAGCCACCAACCGGGACTAAAATACTTTTACTCCCGGTTGGTGGCTCCAACGGGAGTAAAGGTCTACTCCTCGGGCCGTGGCTGCGCCGGGGTTGGAAAGTTACTTTTAGTCTGGTTGGAGCCACCAACGGGACTAAAGGTCCCCTTTATATCCCGGCCATCTCCTTCTTCCTCCCCGAGCCCGAGCTCAGCACATTTTGAAGCTCACTGCACTAGTGTTCTTGCTTCCTCCCTCCCTCCATTGTTCCTCCATCCATTATTCGATTCCTCCGTCGATTTCTTCGATTCCTCCATCGATTCTTCAGCTGTAAAGGTTACCAATCTCATACTCTCATTTTTCACCATTGTCTTATTTCATTTTGTTCACTATATATATATATATGGTTCTTTATTGTGGTTTTTTTCATTTGTAAGCAATTTGAGCTCAAAATCACTTCAAGCTTGCATATTTACATGAAATAAGGTTAAAGTAGCTAGTTGAACTTGAGGACCGTGTTCATCTCGGCGAGCACGTTCTCTGCGTAAAGCGGTAACGGACGTCAAGGAGGAGCTTTGATTCTACGAGGAAGAGCGGCAGCGGTCGTGGAAGACCGTGTTCCTTCCTCGTAGAATTGGAGCTCTTCCGTGGCCAGAAATGCACGGTGCCGTCGGTGGAGAAATGCTCGCCGAGATGATCACGTAAGCAAGGTCAACTAATCTGGATGGTTATTTATTCACATGTCCCGATATCGTCGCAGTAGTCCGTCAATCACCGTACCCAATCGTAGTATATATATAAATATAAACTTAGAAAATAGTTAGAAAATTATAGAAAATCCATACTAGTTGAACTTGCGGACCGTGTTCATCTCGGCGAACACGTTCTCGCCGAAAGCTGTAACGGACGTCAAGGAGGAGCTTTGATTCTACGAGGGAGAGGCGGCAGCGGTCGTGGAAGACCGTGTTCCTTCCTCGTAGAATTGGAGCTCTTCCGTGGCTGGCACGGTGCCGTCCGGTGGAGAAATGCTCGCCGAGATGATCATGTAAGCAAGGTCAATTAGTACGGATGGTTATTTATTCACACGTCCCGATATATCGTCAGTAGTAGATCGTTATGTGTGTACACTCCCATTCTCTATTAATTTGCGGAAATATCATGTGAATTACTTACCGCCGATAAAAAGGCGAGAACACAATGACCATTAAAAATATCATTGTTTAGAAATCTAGATAATTTTATAGTTTCTTAATTTTATTTGTTTATAAAAGGAGAAATTTATAGTGTATTAAAAATGAGTATAGAGAGTAGATGACAATCGCTGCCTCCGGGTCCTCGGCCTCTCATGGGTTTCCAAAGCGACTTAGGCGGGCCTCCCTCTCATTCCATGCGGCAAGTGTCGTGATGAGGCGAAGATTGTGATAGAGTACCGAGTGAAGAAGGAGGGTCCCAACAAGGATCGTATCTTCTACAAGTGTCCGGATCACAATGTGAGTTATTTTATCGTATTTAATGATTATGGTTAGTTTATACCTATTTTCATGATGGTTGTGATTAAAGTTCTAATTTTTGTTTTAATTTCATTGGGATGGCGGTGGGCGATGTTCGGGCTTCTCTTTGGGAGGAAGAGTATGTTGAACTCGTGCAAAAATATCTTGCACAACAGGCAAATATGGCGGCTAATGAGGCAGTGATCCAGCCGAAGAAGCCCAAAGATGTTGCACAATTGGGGGATCTGTCTGTTTTAGTTGAGATTGATCGTGAAATCCTAGCGCTACTGAAATGTATTTTAGCTTTAGTTCTTTTAGTGGTAGTTGGGATTGTCTATATTGTAGCGATGCTTTCATAAATTTGTATCTTTTGTAGTGGCACGCATGTTGTATAAATAATTAATTATGATCTAGGTTTTAATATGGTATTTATGTTATGTAATGCAGATGAGCCGTCATTGGATGTATAATGCTGATCGCCGCTCCCAAGAGTTCATTGACGGTGTGCATTCTTTGTTACGTGCGGCCGAGGCAAACAAACACGACGGTTTCATATGCTGCCCATGTGCCATATGTAAGAATACGGTGGAATATCCTTGCTCAAGGACTCTTCATTCACACTTGTTCAAGTCGGGTTTCATGCCAAACTATATTTGTTGGACAAAGCACGGAGAAACCGGTGTTGTAATGGAAGAAGGTGAAGAAGAACAATGGGGACGACAATGATATTATTCCCAATGGTGTGTGCTTCAATGATCTTGCAATGGGAGAAGCTAAAGAAGAGGTAGCCGCAGAAGATGAGCGGTGATGATCTTTCTCAGGTCATTCGTGGCGCACAAAGAGAATGTGAAAGTGAAAAGGAGAAGATCAAGTTCGAGCGGATGCTAGAAGATCACAAGAAATTGTTGTACCCAACTTGTGATGCAGGCGAGAAAAGTTGGGAACCACACTAGAATTGCTGCAATGGAAGGCAAAGAATGGTGTATCGACAAGGGATTTGGAGAGTTACTAAAAATTCAAAAGAAGATGCTTCGAAGGACAATGAATTGCCCGCCACTACCTACAAAGCAAAAAACAAGTTATACGTCCTATGGGGCTAGAAATAGAGAAGATACATGCATGTCCTAATGATCGCATCTGTGCACGTGTGGCAAAGAGTACGAGAAATTGGATGCATGTCCGGTATGCCATGCGTCGCGGTATAAGATCAGGCGAGATGACCCTAGTGATGTTGAGGGCGAATGTCCGCGGAAGAAAATCCCTGCCAAGGTTATGTGGTATGCTCCTATAATACCACACTTGAAACGTCTGTTCGAAACAAAGAACATGCAAAATTGTTGCGATGGCACAAAGAAGACCGTAAGGTAGACAATATGTTGAGACACCTGGCTGATGGGTCCTAGTGGAGAGCAATCGACGAGAGAATTTCGAGTTTGCAAATGACGCAAGAAACTTAAGGTTTGCTTTAAGTATAGATGGTATCAATCCTTTTGAGAGCGTAAGCAGTAGTCATAGCACTTGGCTGTTACTCTAAGTATCTACAACATTCCTCCTTGGTTATGCATGAAGCGGAAGTTCATTATGATGCTGTGCTCATCCAAGGCCCGAAGCAACTCTGGCAATGACATCGATGTGTACCGAGACCACTTATTGACGAACTTCTCATTTTGTGGAATAAAGAAGGTGTACGTGTGTGGGATGAGTACAAACAGAATACTTTGATCTGCGAGCATTGTTGTTCGTAACAATCAATGATTGGCCTGCTCTAAGTAATCTTTCGAGACAGTCAAATAAGGGATATAATGCATGCACACATTACTTCGGTGATATTAGAGGTGTATTCTTGAAAAAAAATGTCGAAAGGTCATGTACCTTGGCCATCGTCGATTTCTTCCCGCAAATCACCCCGTAAGAAAGAAAGGCAAGCATTTTAAAGGGAAGGCGGACCACACGACCAAGCCTCATAACCGAACCGGTGAGGATGTACTCGATATGGTCAATGATGTGAAAGTCGTCTTTGGAAAAGGACATGGAAGCCAACCTGTTCCGAACGACGCTAACGGTCACGCACCCATGTGGAAGAAGAAGTCCATATTTTGGGACCTACCCTATTGGCAAGTCCTAGAGGTCCGTAGCTCGATCGACATGATGCACTGACGAAGAATCTCTTTGTGTGAACCTGCTAGGCTTTATGGGTGTGTATGGAAAGCCTAAGGACACATTTGAAGCATGACAGGACTGCGTTGTTTGAGAGAAAGAGACAACTTTGCATCCAGAGAGAAAGACAGATGATGGACGCCATTACTTATGTCCTGCTAGCTACACCATAAGCAAAGAGGAGAAGGAAATCATGTTTGAATCCTTAAACAACATCAAGGTACCATCTGGATTCTCCTCGAATATAAAGGGTATTATAAATGTTGCAGAGAAGAAATTCAGTAACTTAAAGTCCCATGATTTATCACGTTCTCATGACGCAATTACTTTCTGGGATTGCATTAAGAGGAATTCTACCTCCAAATGTACGTCTAGCCACCGTGAAGCTATGTGCATTCCTCAATGTAATTTCTCGAAGGCAATTGATCCAACTGATCTAGCTAAACTGAGAATGATGTGGTTCAATGTCTCGTCGACTTTGAGTTGGTGTTCCTCCTTCCTTCTTTGATATTATGACACACCTCCTAGTTCACCTAGTCAAGGAGATTTTCACTCTCGGTCCTGTGTTCCTACACAACATGTTCCCCTTAGAGAGATTCATGGAGTCTGAAGAAATATGTTCACAACCGTGTTTCGCCCGAGAAGGAAGCATCGCCAAGGGCTATGGAGCAGAAGAGGTCATTGAGTTCGTGTTGACTTTATTCCCGACCTTGACTCAATTGGTGTTCCTGAATCGAGACATGAAGGGAGACTAAGCAGAAAGGGGACACTAGGGAGGAAAACATATATTGGTTCGGATGATGATTATTTCAATAAAGTGCACTACACAGTTCTCTGAGAACTCCTCTTTGGTAGATCCGTATATTGAGACACACAAGGATCTCTTACGATCCGAGTTTCTAGGGAAGAAGATGAAGCTTGGATTACTGGCGTAAGCACATGGAAACTTTCAGTGGTTGGTTGCGAAAAAAATGTCAAGGTGATGAGAGCATCCATGAGCAACTGTATTTATTGGCTATGCAACCATCATGGCATATCGTCACATACAAAGGGTACGAGATAAATGGGAACATATTCTACACAATAGCCCAAGATAAAAGGAGTACCAACCAAAACAGTGGTGTCCGCATAGATGCCACAGACCCGAATGGGAATAAGCAGACATATTATGGACGCATAGATGAAATATGGGAACTAGAATATGCACCTACTTTGAAGATCCCATTGTTCAAGTGCCAATGGGTCAAGGTGATTGGAGGCGGGGTAGTGATGAACAACGAGTATGGAATGACAACAGTAGACCTTAGTAATATTGGGTACAAAGATGAACCATTCGTCCTTGCCAAGGATGTGAATCAGGTGTTCTATGTCAATGATATGTCTACCAAACCAAAAAGAGGAAAAAACGATAATGACTCAACCAAAGAGATAAAGTGCCACATAGTTCTTTCGGGGGAAAAGAGTCATCGTGGGAATTGAGGACAAGTCGGGACATGTCGGGAAGATTATGAAAAGGATGACCGAATTCCGCCATTCAAAGTGAACAAAGACCCTAGCATCTTGGTAAATGATGAGGACACTCCATGGTTAAGACGCGATCATAATCAAGGGACATACGTAAAGAAGAAATTCATCTACTTGTGCCCACTTGATGATATAGTGATTTAATGTAGTGTGTGTTTGAGATATTATGTAATAATTGTGAATTCAGATGTTTATTATGTAATGTTTCAAATTAAATCAATGTTTGATTTGATGGATTTTTCTCTCAAAAAGGTAAATTAGGATATTGAGTGATAAAAATTAAAATATTAACGTTAAAATGATGTGAAAACAAATTTCCTACCCAAAACCAATAGTTTTAATAATTTTAATTAAACACTACATTTTGCATTAACGAAATAATAAATATTAGTTACATTATGTTTTATAATTGTAACAAAAATAAAAAAAGTTAGGTTATAGATTTTTCCTATGTGCAATAAAGAAAAAGAAAATCCATATTTTTAACAAAATAATTTTATGCCTTTTATTTAATTTACTATGTATTTAACAAAAACTATTGCATTTCTATTATATTTAACAAGACTATTGCTTAAAAAAAGTGGGAAAGCTAAAGCTGCAGCCACCTTTACTCCCGGGTGGGAAGCCCACCGGGAGTAAAGGTGGGTCTAGTTTCGTGGGTTATTCCAAAAAAACCTTTTACTCCGGTGTGTGTTACCAACAGGAGGAAAGGTATACCTCTACTCCCGGTTGGTAATATGCACCGAGTAAAGGACCTTACTCCGGTTGGTAATACGCACCGGGAGTAAAGGACCTTACTCCTGGTGGTGGGTCGCACCGGAGTAAATCTCCAGTATATAACCTTGATGCAGCGCAGATCGATCCCTCCTCTTCTTCCTCGTCGAACACACCCGCCTTCTCTTCTTCTTCATGTCATGCCGCCGCCGATTCATCTTCCCCAGCATCAGCCCGCCCCGTGACACGGAGCCCGCGCGCCTCGCCTCGTGCGGCCCTCCACCACCGACGACCTCGCGCCCGACGACCTCGTGCGGCTCGGCCTCCTGCAGCGCCGTGGCCCTCCACCGCGCCTACCGAGGTGAGAGTTCTCTCGGCTTTCATCGTGCATGGTGAAACGGCGTCGGTGAGGGCCCATGCATGGTTGGGGTCTTTTCTTCGCTTGTCGTCCATAGCGGAGGAGCCATCATTTTGCTTCGTCTTGGGGGCATGCCATGCATGGTTGTCAGTTTCAACAATGGCATCTTAATTGGAGGCAATGGCATGCCATGGCTGTGGCGAATCATTTCCTTGAAGCACGCCACGTGCAAGTCAACAAATTTTGCCGAGGTGGATGCCGAGGTCTTGTTCAAGCGATGGTAAGCGTAGCTAGCTGAAACTTGCAACATCAAGACATCACGCACCGACGACACCGCCCCGGCCCGCCTCACGTCGTCAGCACACCGGCCACCGCGCCGACACGTATATATACGTCATTTATATTCATATGCATGTATATATACATCGCGGAGCACCGCCGCCCTCATTCGCCTATGCGTTTCTATGTATACGGCGGAGCACCGCCACCCTCGTTCACCCATGTGTACAAACATATATATGGCGGAGTTGAGCACCGCCACTCTCGTCACACCGCCCTCTCTCGCGGCCTAGTCGATCAACATTCGTATTACGTGTCGGCATAAAATATATTGTAGTTAATAAAGTGACTATGTTTAGTTTAAGATATATGATGAATGACTACATGGTTCACATGGTACATAGGATATATAACAACATCATGCACTGACACCGCCCCGGCCCGCCTCACGTCGTCGTCGTCAGCACACCGGCCACCGCGCCAACACGGTTATATACGTCATTTGCATTCATATGCATGTATATATACGTCGCGGAGCACCGCCGCCCTCGTTCGCCCATGCATTTCTATGTATATGGTGGAGCACCGCCGCCCTCGTTCACCCATGTGTACAAACATATATACGGCGGAGTGGAGCACCGCCACTCTTGTCACACCGCCCTCTCTCGCGGCCTAGTCGATCAACATTCGTATTATCGTTATCATTAACGCTAAACAATCACACCAGGGCGAATTGCGTCGGTGACTAGGGCGAACCGCGTTGTTGATGTCACCGACGTGGTTCGCCCTAGTCACCGACGCAGTTCGCCCTAGTGTGGCGAATTGCGTCCGTGACCGAGGGGCAAGATTTAATAATGCATATTGTTCATAGATTTTACGCATGTAAGCAAAGATTTGACGTACTATATATTGGTTTTGTTTTTGAAGCTAGATGGCCGACCGAGAAACATGGATGAGGAGGAGTTGATGATGAATTTGATCAACACCGGCACTCAAGTTGCCGGCGATGATGGTGCTAAAAAATAACGTGCAAGAGGATGCACGGATGACGGAGTCGATGCTTAGCTCTTGAACAAAATGAGCAACAACATATTGGCCAAGTATATATTTTTTATTATTAGCTATATAATTATCATATGTCTTATGTGTGCTCATGACATTAAAAATAATGTTTATGTTTTGTAGCCCTCTGGATCGACATCAACAACTACAACGAAGAGTAAAAATGTTCGAGGTCCCAAAAAGCCATTGGAGGGCCGCTTCATCATCTCGGAGTTCAATGTGGATATAGGCGAACCGGGGCCAAATAAAACGAAATTCATGCACCACTTGTGGTTACCTTTGTACGAGACCGGCTCCCGATCAAGTACTCACAAATGGAAGAAGAAGACCAATGCTCCTCATATAAGTTTTGTCTCCGATCGTGACAAGACGTTAATTTGGAAAGATGTCTTGGTACATTTCACGCTCCAAACAGATGGTTATGATGATATTATAGATGGTGATGAATTGAAGGAGCGAGTTAGGGATTGGGCAATGAAGAAGATGGCCACCCAGCCAGACTTGGAAGAAACACCTATATACGACGTATGTCAAGAAGAACATAGCACCAGATTTTACCGTCCCGGGCCCGATCTCAAAGCAGAGGCCCTATTGGGATGAGTTTGTACAAGTACAAGACATCGGAAGAGGGTGCGAGTCGGGTGATAAAGAACCAACGTAATGCCCAGCAGAAGACATACCACCATAATTTGGGATCGATGGCTACCCAACGCCATTAAGAAGTGGAACAAAATGGAAGCGCACCTTCTTGCCAAGGGTATCACACCGAATCACTCGAGTGGGGAGAGCGTGCAAAGAATTGGTTTTTTGCTCATGGGGAACTTTGGACCGGGGAGGCGAGGAAGTGTGTTTATGGCGCAAGGCGCAAAAAACAAAAGAGAAGATTGTTTTATGCTCGGAGAGCTACTGCTAGTGGTGCTGCGTTGAGCCCAACAGAGAGAAGGATGAGTGACATATGCCATCGGGACTATTGAACATGGTGGCGAACTAGAGGCAAAGGAAGTGTCTTGTGGGAGCATGGATTCCCTCAGACAGACCTTCCCTCTGAAGCCGCTGAGAGAAAGAAGGAAGAAGAGGCACAGCTGCTCCAGAGGTTGGAGGAAGCGGTGCGTGAAGCATGAGCGAGAAAAAAAACCTTGAAGCGAGAATGCAGGAGGAAATCAGAAGGCAAGTGCAAATAGCGGTGAGTGCAAGCAAGCGGGCATCGAGCCGAGGAATCAACATTAGCCAACTGCTTGGGTTGAAAAGCGATTTGCGCTTCCACGGAGATACCAAATCAAGGGGACACAGAGGATGCGCTTCCCTGTGGATGACGCCACTGAACCTTGTACAACGTGTGAGCTACACATTCCGAAGGGGAATTCCACAATCAAGGTGGCTATCGGTCTTGTTAATCCTATCGACCAAACTAAGACACCAAGGATTCATGGGAATATAATCCAAGAAGGATATGCTACCATCTCGGTAGATAAAAGTGAAAAAGGTTTTAGTGATTTGCCTCTTGACATTTCACGGAGGTGATGGCGAGAAGACTCTAGGAGAAGCGGAGAAGACATTCATTCTATGGCATAAGCGCTACATTATCATTCCAGGATGTCGGCTCCACCTCCTCCCCGAACTACCTTACCATAGGTACGTGCGGATGAAAACACTACATCATTAATTTGTATTGGCTTAAATAATTAACAATCTGCTCATAATAATATGTCATTCCTTTTTTTTGTAGCAGATCCTCCCCCAACCTAAATCCAATTGTTCAATCGCCAGATCATCATAGTGCTCTGTACGATGACATTGTGTTGGAAGGCGAGGCTGCATCCACACCATCTCCAAGGAGGTCTCCAACGCCGCAGCCGCCACCTCCAAGGAGGTCTCCAACGCCGCTGCCAACACCTCCAAGGAGGTCTCCAACGCCTCCCCCGCCCCCGCCTACCAAGAAGCCTAGCAAGAGGCCAGTCCCTCAAACGAAGAACCAGTCCCCGCCTGCAAAGAAAGCCACCGTGAAACCAAGGGCTATTCCCAAAATAATATCTGAAGAGAAGGAAGAAGGAACTGATGCATATAAAAAAGATATGTCTAGATTCTATGACAAACTTAAAAAGAATCAAGAAGCAAGGAGAAACCCGGAGAAACCGTACTTATTAGTAGCTCCAGATATTCTAAGAAAAAGGGTGGCTTCTTACCAGCAACAACAGCGGGAATCTCGTAAGCCGTCCAAATCAACGTTATCGGACTATGACCGCACTCTCACCAAGTCAATTGAGGCGGCACAGAAAAAGAAGCGGGCAGGGAAAGGAGTTGCCCAACTCGGACAACAAGCGCACCAATCAGTCCCCCCGCTAGTTGTTGGTAATGAATATGGTTCGAATTTAGGATTAATGCATCAGGCAAACATACCTCCGGATGTCGATTTGGATCACCTTGGTGAATTTATTGATGAGACTGGTCTCGACCTTTACCAGATGTTTGGTGATGGAAACATTGAGAGTGCGGCGGAGGTTGATATTTGGAAGAAAAAATTTGTACTAGGCCAGAGTCTATACAACCCTCAAGCCTTATCTGATCTGGGGACGCAAATGTACCTGCTAAACAAGTGGTACATGCAGGCGTCTACCGGTGGAGACTTCTGCGTTGGTGTCAGAATTAGAGACGAACATTGGTTCCGTGGCGATGATGTTATGTATGTTGACTTTGCAGAATTTCATCAACTATGCCACCTGACCTCTCTGGACAAAGTTATCATTAGCTGCTATTGCCTGTAAGTAATAATTCTTTCGATCTATTATTAAACTCATCATATGTGTGTATATGCATATAAATTATCCTAACAAGTACTATATATATGTAGATTTACAATGACAGAGCTCAGAAAGGAAGACTGCAATGAAATTGGTTTTGTTGATCCCCATATAATATTTAAAGACCCAATTACTCCAAAGACTAATTGGAAGTCTGAGTCAGAGAGTAACCTCATGAACTTCTTAGTGAACCAATGCCATAAGAAGGATATACTCTTTCCCTATAACTTCAAGTGAGTGTTAATAATATCGATCATCCTTAATGGCTCATATGTTGATTCTAGTTAATTAATGAGTGTTATGCGTTATATCCTATAAACACATGCAGCAATCACTGGATATTGATGGACATCGATCTGGTGAAAAGTCACTTGATAATCTATGACTCGATGAGAAAACCACAACAAGACTACTAAGATATGATAGATATTATCCAGAGGTAATTTCGAGATCTCTAGCAACTATATATACACACAAACATGATGATTAACTATATCTGATGACGTGGCAAATTTTTTATTGGCCAGTGTTTGGAAAACCATTATTGAGAAGCAACACATGGAAAAATGCAAAGCGACACTGAATGTAATCCATTTAAAAGTAAGTCCCCTGAATCGCATCATCTTTATTAATTAAACATATAGCTTTCACCGGATCACCAGATTGGATGACAAATCTTTTTCTCGTAAAGTGGTGTCTGAGGCAGGAACAGGGGAACAACTACTGTGGTTACTATGTTTGCAAGTTTATCAAGGTGATCTCCTAAAGAACTCCTACAGAGAGACTCAAAGTACGTTAAAAATACACTATATATTCATTTAATTATTATTATTGATTGTGTTACTATGTCTTTATATAAATATATGTGCATATATTAATTTATTTTCCTTTAATTCAAACCTGTAGACTCGATGGTTGGAGGAAAAGGTCATACGGCAAGACCAAATCAAAGCAATTCAAGAGTCTATAGCCAGATTTTTTAATGAGCAGGTCATCGATTCTAAGGGCAAGTTCTACTTCGACCCAACACTGCCATGAAAGCCAAGCTAGAGGATGAGAGAAAACTTGTTATATCACAACAACTGTAATGCAATCTTTTTATAATATATGCACATAAAATAATATAATGTAAAATATATATTTACATGCATGCATGCATATATATATATATATATATATATATATATATATATATATATTCTATGCTTGAATTGTGTGATTTAATACGTTAATTGTGCTTGAACCGAAACATACTATACGCGCGTATAAATGTATAATTAGCAGCGTACAATACGACTTCGAAAACAAAAAAATGAAAAGAAAAGAAAAAAGAAAAAAAACCTTTAGTCCCGGTTCGTATTACCAACCGGGACTAAAGGTGCCGGCTATCGTGGCATGTCAGGAGGCACCTTTAGTCTCGGTTGGTGTTACCTACCGGGACTAAAGGTCCTCCTTTAGTCCCGGTTCCTGACCCGGGACTAAAGGATCTCCTTTAGTCCCGGATGCTTGCTCCCGGGTAGGGAACCGGGACTAGAGAGGGTTCCCCACCGGGAGTAAAGCTCGGTTCTCTACCAGTGAATAACAGAGAGTTCAAAACCCGAAGGGGTGGAATCCATAGCCTCAAGTCCACGAATGATGATCGGAGAAGAGCACTTCAGAGGTGAATAAGCATGATGGTTTTATCTATAGGTTTTATTCCTAATAAAAAAATATATAAACAATTTAGGAGAATGTGTTCGGTGTTATTGGACTAGCAATTTGGTCACCCTTTTTGTTTGGTTTTCTGACGTCATTTTTGTTGACACTTTCCTGAAGGTATACAAAAGCCTCCTATCGAACATGTATTCAAAAGAAGGGGTAAGAAACAGCAAGTTACTGAAGCAATAAACAAGAGCCCATCAAATAAAATGGATAAAGAAGTGGCTCCACATAGCAGCAGTAATGCACGAGGACTGGAGCTTCAACCGGGTGTGATATGTTGGATGAAAAAGATTGTTCACAAATGGAACCCAAGAGGGAACTAAATATGGAAGAAATAACTCCAGTGGAGGAAAGTAAAAAGTCCGAAAAGCTTGGAGCATGCAGAGAGACTGACTACAATAATGTAGCTGCCCCTACAATCAACTCAAAGAAGTCGCAAATATCAGGATCGAGAACTCCAAACGATGAGTTGATCACTAGACATACCAAAGGTGAGTGAGAATCCCATATCCATCTAATTTTGTAATGCAATGTTCATTATTTTCTTTAAATAATTTATGTAAATTTAATTTAGAAGGAAATGCGTCATTGGATTTGGCTACAACGTTACCTGGTTATCTAATTGATAGCAATTGGTCTGGCTAATCGGCCCCCTAGCTTTGACTAGGCACTATGGGCATGAATGGATCCATTAGCACTAGCTAATAGTTAGCAGCTAAAATTAACAAGTGAGAATCCAAACAAGCCTGCTAATTAATAAAATTGGTTCCAATTAGCCGGTGGAGCTACTAAAACTTAGTTTCATTAGTTGGTGGAGGGGTGCTAATAGGTGCTAATAGTTCGTATGCACATCCAATTAACTATCCAACCACTTAGCAAGTAGATCCAAACAACCCTTGCTAATAATTAGGTAGCTAATAGTTTTTTTAGATTAAGGAATGACAACATTTTGGCCTTGACATTCATAGATGAATGAGTATAGCGGATCAAAAATTCAAAACAAAACATAGCACTTAGACCACACTCTATCAAATGGCCGCACAAAAAGAAAGATACAACTCTAGACAATCAGTCAAGCCTCAATTCTAAACCCTAGCAGCTATTAGCTATTATGTAGCAAACTATTAGCCCTAGTGGATCCAAACAAACCCTTTGACTCAATTAGAGCAACTAGAAACTAGTTACCTGTTTATCAGTACAGTTTGTCAATTAATCATGATTACTCAAACGGTTAGTTGATGGTTGACTAGTTATACATTGCAAGATGAGCTGCTGTCTAGTTATATGTCCACTTGTACTTCGCTATCTCAGCCAAATAGGGTTTCCCTTATAATTATATACATGACTTTGCAATAGAGTGGAGGCTGCTCCCTCCCCATATCCACTGTACAGTCGCTAGGAAGCTCGTGTGGCTAGGAGAAGCAAAACTACAACATCGCCGCCTGTATGTAACACCCCACGTCCAACATCGTCGGTTGTGTAACACCCCACGTCCAAAATCTGCTTATTTTGGATGCGGGGTGTTACAGGCTACCACCGTCTCATCCCCTGCCTACCAACATCTCCTCCCTTGCCAGTTGATGCTGCCTCTCTTTCCTACATTTGCCAACAAGCAACTCTGCTAATGATTATATGGAAGACTAGGATTGACTACACGACCAGATAACATTATTTGACTAATGATTTTATAGAAAAGAAAATACAAACTGATCCTCAATTTTGGAGATGCATAATTGAAAATGCAAGAAGAGATTTGTAAATGAGCATATGGAGAACAGTAGGACAAGTGTTTGAATGGACATATAAAATATTTCATCAATTATGTTAGAAGAAAATAAAATAAGAATAATATGATGATGGAACAAGCAATAAGTCACTAGGGATATAAGAAATTAAGCATGGGGGAATAAGGGTAAATATACAGACTACTAAGACAGTATTTCTGTGGGTATCAGGGGAAATATCAGTTCTGCTTGTAGCCTTTGCATACTTCTATAGCTTTCTGGAATCATATGGAAGTAGTGGAAGCTGAAATTTTCTGCCATTATATTCCTTTTATGCTTTCCCGGGGAAAAGTGTTTCCACTGTATTGCTCCAAAAACAAGAAGAACCATATTGTGTGTGCTTTTAATAACATCATCTGAAGGATTTTAATTGACTCAACACTCCACATGTATAACAGAAGATACCATTTATAAGTGCCAAATGAAAAGCTGCAGTCTAGAATAGTCCTTAAGAACTGTTAAGTGGACAAAAGAAGAATGTGAAATTACCTTAGTTTCAATGTTCAAGTCCTCGTTCTACCTCTTCAACAACAGCATGTGCATCCCATCTGTACTTTGCTGTGCTAAGAGTGAAAACATTCTATATCCATTAATGTTATTTAACTCTTGCGAAGATGCTTTTTTTTTTGGAAACAATGATTTTCATATGATGGATGTTAGATGAGTACGAGGGTATTAGTCTCATACCTTTAATGCAATGATTTGATGATGTTTCTTAGGAAATTTGGTAAATAGTCCCATTTCTTACATTTTTGTTTTAAAGTACTTGTTATTAGATATTTTTGATGATACTTGTTTTTTTCCTTTGAAGGTGTTGGGATGGATCAAATGGGATCAGGTGTTCAAGTTCACAAAAAAGAAGAACACGCTTTTGATTTGCAAGTGATACAACTGGCTGAAACTTTGAATGTAAGCATGGAAGATGTCGAGAAGATCTACAACAGTGAAAAAGAAATTCCCAAGGCAAAAGTCGCATACAGAGTATAAAAAAGGCAAAGATCTAATGGCCACGGAAAGGGAGATTAAGGAGTTATCGACTCCTATGCATAAATTGCATGATTATTACTTGGTTGATACTGTAAAAGCGGGTTGCGGCTCTTTCGGTGTTTGTATCCCCAAGCATTACATTTTTGAGAACGAAGAAGAAGAGACCCGCTGGGTCGAATATGCGTCCTTGTTTCAGCTCTTCCAGAGGCGCGATCTCGATCTTCAAATAATGATGACGTGGACTATGTAAGTACTCTACCCACACGATATTATCTCAACTATGTCTTCAATATTTGAACATATCACTTGCTTATGTAGGTTGGAGGCAAAATATTGCTTAAAGAAAGGCCTGCATCATATAGCCTTCTTGGACCCTGTGCAAGTAAAGGAGAATACATGCAAAGGCGTCCACTGTGATGTGAAAGATCTGGTTGATGAGTTGACCAGAATCTTCTGTCGAATCAAACATAAATCAAACATATTCCTAGCCAATAACTGCATGTATGTGTTCTCGACCCTAACTGAGTGCTTATTATCTTTTTTCAAGGTTATTCATTAACTAGGACTGATTTGCATTATACATTTGTGAGCGCAGGCACCATTACGTCCTCATAGATATCAAACTTGTAGAATCCCGTGTCGAGGTGTGGGACTCGAAGAGAGGGAAACTTTCTCAGATCAACGACCTACTCAAAGTGCTAAATGAGTAAGTGAAGCCAATAACATATAATTTTATAATTACATGGCATATTCTAATTTCACCGCATTTCACACTTTATAATGTGACATAGCGTCAAGGAAAATATGGATGGGGACAGGATGATTCAATTCAAGGCTTATAATATGGAAGCGCATACCCTAGACCAGCCAGTGGCCAACAATGAATGTGGGTTCTACGTGATGTGGGCAATGCACCAGTACCTCGGCGGCAACATGACGGAAGGGAATCAAATGGTGTGTATGCTTCACATTTCATATGTAACACCCTAAAATTTGCATTCTTTCAAAATAGTAAAGTTGAGTTATTTATGTTATTATGTGTGCAATCAAATATAGGAAATTAATAAATTTTGTGAAATTAAAATCAAACATAAGGTTAGTAACTTCTTGATGCATACATGCTGTTGCATATTTATTTTTGTGATGATTGGTCTTGATTCAAAGTTCAAATGAATTCAAAATCTATTTGAAAGTGCTTTTGGAAATCTATTTGGAAAAAGAAAAGGCAAAATCCTTCTCACTCCCTCCTCTCTCTCATTTCGGCCTGCTGGCCCAGCTCCCCGACGGCCCACTCACCTCCCTTCCTTCCCCTCCTCCCATTCTCCTTCCTGGGTTGGCCCAGCTCGAGCAACCATTGCCGCGCCCTCCTCCTTCTCTCATCCGCGCCAGCCCAGCCGCTGACGACCCGGCCCCGCACGTTAGAGCCTTCCCTCTCCTACCGCAACCGTAGCGCCGGTCAAGTGCAACCGCCCCACGCCCGCTCCTCGCGACGTGGGCGCGTCTCCAGCTCGGCCTCTCTACAAAGGGTGTCGAACCCTCGCCGCCCCTTGCTTTTTTCCCGCTTCCTCTACAAGACTCGCCGAGCCGTGGATGTCTATTAAGCCTGAAAAGACGACGGAGGAGCGCCGAGGTCCACCGTTCGTCCTCCGCGTGGTCCGCCGTCCTCGAGCCGCCTTCGTCCTCGTTTTCCCCGCGGTGAGAACCCCCTTGCTTCCCTCTTTCTCTCCGTGCAGTTTATTTCTTGTTTCATGGCTTCTAGAACCCGTTTAGCAAATGACTGATGGAAAAAAAAAAGGCAAAAATCCTTCTTAAGCCGCTCCAGCCTTTAATGCTCCACTTCACCTTCCTTCCTTCCTCCCATTCTCTCCTTCCTGGTTGGTCGCACCTGCCAGTAAACCATTGCCGCGCTCTCCTTCCTTCTTCTTCTGTTGCTCTTAGCTCAGCCGACACCTCGCCCGCACGTTAGGTTTTCCAATACCGCAATCAGAAGGCCGTCAAGTGTAACCACGCCATTCCTCGCGACAAGGCTTCCGTCATTTCTATTTACAAAAGTGGGCTCTCGCCGCCGCCATGGGCGACTTCGCTAGTAAAATCTATTTGCGTCCTCCGCCGCCAGATCGGCCTGTCCGAGGTCCCTTCACCTCTCTCTCTCTCTCCGGTGTCTCTCGTTCTTGAAACCGTGGCTCGAGACCCCCGACCCATTTGACCACCGGTGACCTTTCTTGCCGGTCCATGGCGGCCGCTTGCCGTGGATGCTGCGTCCCCTTTCTGGGCGCCTTTCTCTCTCCCTCCCTCCGCGTGGTCGCCGTCCTCGAAAGTTTCGAGCCACCCATCCATGATCCAACGGCCCAGAACGTCCGATACCCCTTCGCGGATTATTTTTCTAAAGAGACCCCTAGGTTTTGACAAATAGAACCCGCCGTCCTTAACACGTTTCCTGAGTACGCTTTCTCCTTTTGAAAACGTAAAGTAAATTGTTTTAGTCAAAAATACGTTTTTAGTATTTACAGAAATGACATTGCACTGTTTTGCTTATAAAATCGTCGTTATAGCTCCGATTTGACCCATTCGAATTTTGTTAGGTCCGCAATTAAGTTGTCTACATGCTAACACCACTGTTAACCCTATTTGCAACATTTAAATTTTGAGGTTAGATTTAGTTAAATAAATTGCTATAGGAAATCCCGTTTAAATCATAACTTTCGCGTTTTAGCTCTGTTTTTCGTGAACTTCACGTTGACGTGATCGTAGCGAGACGTAGATTCTTTTCATAAACATTTTATCTTGTTTTCTTTACTGTTGGTGTACTGTTCTAATTATAGGATTGTTTGCTTTGCATGAATGCCTTTGGAATGTTGTATGTTGCCGTGTTGGTCGTGTTCAGACGGTGAGGAGAACGTTGGAGACCAAGAGTTCTTCGATGACCAGCAGGACTAGCAGGAGTTTGCTATCCAAGGCAAGTATAGCATGGGATCTACCTTGATGCCTATTCATCTTTATTAATTACTCATTTGCATGTCTAATTTTGATACCCGTAAGGACATCATAGTGATTGATTATCCTGTTCCTTGTTCTCCTACGGGTTATATGCATATGGGTAGTTTGCTAGTGCTCAACATAATTGTATATGATCTACATATTGAACAATGATTCTATGGAAAGAAAAGGTAAAAGTTGCTTTTAAACAACTGGATTATAGGGTGAAGGAGCAAATGACTTTCGATCATGATGCTCTCGGCTCTCCATAAGGACTTATCTGTCGGCAAAAGCTGGGACTGACAGTGCAACCGTGAGGGTCATATGGCTCTGACTTTAGCTCGGTAATAGGACCTTTTCTAGCTTGTTAGAGGTTACCTTTATGGCACAAAAGGGGTTTGCCACATTGGGTATAGGACTGCCTCTATTCCTATGTGTATAGCCGTGATGGATATGTGCCATAGGAAAGGGGGGGTTCCTACATCTGCCTGCCAAGGAAACCTAGCGGCCCTAACTTGTTAGAGAAACCTATGAAATGGCTTCATAGTGTACCCTGCCCGCTCACCTTCGCAGTGATATGGGAGTAATTAACTCGGGCATATGGGAATCACGACTCGCGGTGAATGTGCACCACCTTTGCAGAGGGTTACAAACTGTTATAACAGCCGTACTCACGGTCACGAGCGGCCCGGAAAGCTCACAGAATAAATGGCTACTTATAATGTTGTTCATACATGATGACTATGATGATATTATGATGATGTTTCATGACTCAATTGGTTGTGATATATGATTATGTGGGTTGAAAAGGGAGCTTAAGCATAACTTGATAATACTTGATAATAAAATCTTGACTTACTAAAAGTGCTAACTGCAGTAAACCAGTGTCAACCTTTTTGAGCTTCATAACCCCATGTTATCTTGTTGAGTACGGGACATACTTACGCTTGTTTACTTTCTATATTTGGATAAAAATCCCGGATGGGTAACAGATGACAACGTGTATGAGGAGTTTCCTGAGGACTATTAGGCTTGTGGTCAACCAGTCGACCGTCCCTGTGTTGGAGCTTCCACTAGAGAGTTATCTTTTTATTTTCCGCTGTGTTGTATAAGACTACGTGATGTTATTAATCGTGATGTAAGATACACTGTGATGATACTTTTTATAATTTGTCAGCTTGTGTGTGTGACTGATCCCTAGGCACACATGAGTTTAGTGCATTTAATTTTATCCTTAAAATTGGGTGTGACATCATGTATATCGGTTAATTCAACAAAACACATAACTGTTTTGTCTAACACGTGCATTTCGATATCATCTTGCTTCAACAACGCGCAATGAACTTAAAACCCAACAACTATTAGACATGGAGATCAGAAGATTTCAAGACGAGCTAGCAGTCTTCATCAATGACGAGGTGATGACTAGAGAAGGATCTGTGAGCATTTGGCAAGCCAAGAATAGGAGCAGTTTTGATGTCAACATGTTCTAAAAACTTGTAATATATACGTTTTTATTGTAACTTACATTACCTTAACATTTGTATTATAAATCTTGATGGATTTGTGATGTATGTGAGTCCAGTAACCATAATAAATTAGTAAATAGGAATATAGGAAAATCATATCACATTGTCGGGTCCATACCTAAGCTCACAAACTAGCCAGTAGTGTTGCTCAAATCAACACTGCCAGTTCTAGTCCTAACCCGGCAGTGATGTAGAGCATATCACTGTCGGTTGAGGATATGAACCAGCAGTGATAGGAAAGCCCCATCACCGGCACTTTCCTTCTGCTGGTTCATTTTCCAGCAGTGATAGGTGTAGTGAACCGGTAGTGAAGTCTTACTATGAGGTAGTGTTTGTCTATTTGCTTCAGCTTAATTATTTTTTACTCATTAGCATGACATTCATATTGACATTAGCTGTCATATAAGGATACTTAATTTTCCTACATACGTGGTGTGATACAGGCTACTTCCAAACTCCGTGGAAGTTGGTATCTATGACAGTTTCAGTGAAATGGGTCTTCAGGAGAATCTACTCAAGGGAATACATCAATATGGTGATTTTCCTATACCAGCATTTGTGCAATTATTTCTGGGTTGGAAACATTTCCTGAACCTGGTTTTGAGCTTATCATCTGTTCCTATGCGATTATGGTTAAGGTCTGGACAAGCCTTCAGCAGTCCATCAAAGAGGAATCGTCCCATTATGCAAGGGCTTTGGTGTGGTCCATCGATCTTTGTGTGGAACAACTGAGACAATTTGCTCCAGTGTACTGCAGCAACTTGATTATGGATCTGCAGAATGCCAAGCTTTGATTCTTATTTTAGAAAATGCGCTTAGTCATGGGCTTGATGTAATCACATTTCAAATGTTATTAATTATTATGCTACATTTAAATTAATATTCTAAAAATGCATTATCACCACTAGCCCTGAACAAACAATTGGTAATAAATTAAACCAGTGGTGATGATCAAGATATCGATCACCATCGACTCAAACACATCATCGGTGATGATGAGCCTTTCAACACCTCCGGATCATAAGCCGCAACGATGGTCATGAGCTCTTCATCACCGCTAGATCATACGCCCCACCAGCAGTGACGAAGTGACTATCACCACCGTATATATCATACGCCAGATCGATGGTGATGAAGAGATCATCACCGCCGATCAGTAAGCGGGATTGGCAGTGATGTCCACTTCATCACTGTCGGATCGTATACCAGGCCAGCGGTGATGGAGAGGACATGTCTGCTGGATTGTATGACGGGCTAACGATGCTGATGTTTATCACTGCCCGCTTTCACAAACGCTGACAAAAAACTAATGGTGAAGGGGGAACCGACGGTGATCAGCTATGTGCCAACAAAAACATATGTGCTTGTTATATGCACGCAGCTACACAATAAGATATAGACGATTAGAGGACATATAATGACATAGATAGTAGGCATGTAGGTCTTACATAGTTAAGTGATTAATTAGTTGTCACTCAATAATATATTAAATTGGACATTAAGTTCTAACAATACAAATATCAAATAGTTTTACCACTTCGATTATCTATCACCAAGACTGGCGTTTAAACGCCTCAGCTATAGTGTTTAAACACATTTAAATTGCATTTCAACACAACATTTAAACTGTTTTAATTTACTACTTTGACCATTTAAATGATTTTTAATTCACCATTTAGGGCATAAACTACACGTATACCCACAGTTTATTGTTTACACGTGTGTGTAGACGATAGTTTAAATGAGTTTAGGCGAAAACATTGATTATGTGACAAAAATAATTTTTATGTGAAAATGATTCTCTGAGGTGTGATGTCCATATTTCCATCACGAACTATCACGAAAAAATTCAACCTTCAACTTCAGATCTGTTAGTTGATGTATCAAGACTACTCCATGCAAGCACAATATAGGATGGAAATCATTGTGGAATTCTGGGGGGGAGGTGTTTATTTTTGTCCAGATTGAGTAGTTGTGTAGATTGTGTAGTGTACGTGTAGTGTGTAGTTTTAGAGCCAAAGGTTAAAATTTTGAGTTTTGTGATAACTGAAGGTTGAAAATCATGCTTTACCCTACTATATGAAGTATATATTCTCTTCCTCCCCAATTTTTCCTAGCATATTGTTGTTCATCTCCAAATTCTAGTTAGCCCTTTGCCCTACTATATATTTTCACCTCCCCTTAGCCCTTACTTAGACCATAGCTATCCTAGCACAATACCTTATGGTTGGCATTCCATCTTGCCTCTTTACTCAAACCCTAGCCGCCTTAGCACTATATCCCGTGGCCATCCTATGAGGGTTTGCCGGCGCCCGCCTAGCCAACCCGGGTGTCATCCACTCGACCAAACCGTCTTAGCCTAAGCCCACACTGGGGGTCCTCAGGAGAGTGCCATCCGCACCTCCTCTTCAGGACCATTTATGGTTGAGTTACACCACATGAACCATTCATAAAGCAATTCACATATCACAATCATCATATATGAAATACTCTAACTTATAGTTGAAACATCATTGACCATAAAAAAATACATGGCATTATCGTCTTAAGCACAGCACCTACTTGATCATTTATTAACCCATGTTCTACTGAGTTTCCTCTCGGTCTATCATTACTAATCATCAGAGTAACTTGCATCTCACTTTGGGGACGCCCGTCCCGAGGTTTGCTATGATTCGACTTCATTGAGCTTGGCTCAAAGATCATCAAGCCAAAGTACCTGCAAAACAACTTATCGGTAGCACCATGAGTACATTGCATACTCACAAGGTTTAATCCATCACATACATATTTGGTGGATGCAGGGATTAATAGGCATTTGTGACTTTGCATAAAAAGCATGGCGTTTGTCGGATATATGGACCAAGGGTACTTGCACCGCCCATATATTCGACCACGTCCGTCCATCGGTCTGAAGACCACGACGGGAGAAGCCCACGAAGGGCAGGTGAATCCACCAGCTTTGAGGACAAGGTGTAGCAAGATATATCTAGAAACCGATTCTATCTAGTAGATGTCCTTGTAACAAAGTAGGAAACCTACATGTAAGCCGATCGGGATTCTATCTATAGCCCCACCCATTGGACTATATAAAGAGGGGTGGGAAGCCCCTGATCATCATCTAGATCCAATCTATTCCCTTTAATCCCATCTACTACATAGCTAGGAGCAACAACCCCTGTAACCGAGCATACGAATACAAGAAGAGCAACATCACCCTTGACTGGACTAGGGCACCCCACGTGCCTGAACCAGTATAAATCTTGTGTCACGTGTGCTACCATCTGATTCATCTTACACGAGTAGCTGCTAGGCATTGCTGAAGCTAAATCTTCTGACAGTTGGCGCGCCAAGTAGGGGGCTTACGCGTATAGATCTAATATGTTTTAGATGGGGATTTTCTTCATCAACATTGTCTATGATAATCGGAGGTCTCACAGCAATGTCTTTCATCAACAATGTTCGCGGTGACTTGCACCACCCGATCGGGCCCAACCGCCACACATGGCTCATGATGACGGCTCCCTGGCTTTAACGGCAGCATCGAGCAGTGTCCGCATGGGACTTCGCGTCCAGGGTCAACCAATGTTGTCAAGCACCATGACATCAGGATCCGACTTGATACTACATGGCCTATCTTGGCATATCGATAGCACTGCCAAATTCGGGACGCGATGTTAAGCAAAAGAGGTGGAATTTGCCTTTCAGGAGATTTCATGCACAAATTCAGAAAAATACATTAGAGATGATTTGGAGAGAGGCATGAGGGGATTGAGCTAGGGATGAGTTTGAACTTACTCTTGAGAGATGGTAAAGTTGACAAGTATAATACGGAGAACATGATTAAGTGATGATTATAATTCATCTCAACATCAAATTTCATAGTCGACGCTACATTGAGTCTAGAAGTAAGAACAACCAAAATGTTCCATCCTGAAGGACTTCAGGCTTTCGGAAAGATCCCTGTAGAGGTGTACAACTGTGCCCACATGGACACCAAGGACGAACCTCCACACCCGTGTCCGGATAAGGGTTTCCTCATGGTTCCAAACTTTCCTCAATGTGGCGCTCATATTGACGAACAGTTTGACTACTGGGTACCGATGTAACGCCATCGCATCTACACCGCATCACCCCTCGCGCCAAATCCGCCTGATAAGCATGTCACCACCAAGTACTTGTCTTACCACCCCCATTTGCGATATGTGGTCTATACGGGTGGATACTCAGACTCGCTATCACATGAACGGTCCTTAGCTACATCACTTGAGATCCAACACTTACAGTGACCTTACCCTCGCTTTAGTAGGGATTACCAAATTGGTCACACTTAGGCAATCATATTAAGCTTGGTCCTTAGTCACATTGAGCAAATTGAGTCAAGTTGACACCCTTGCAAGTTTTAAGTAATTAATTAACCCGGTGTAACTCCTACACGCGCGAGAGCGAGTACCTGCTCACATGCATGCAACTTGTAACAAAACTAGCCAACTAAGCAATTAAGCGATCCAATCCTAGTCGTTGAGTAAAGGATGTGATTATGTTAGGTGGGTTGGTCTAACTTAGTGGATCATGATTAGTAGTTCACCATTTTGAATGAAATGTAAACTCGTAATACAATAATACGTTGGCATCCAAAATAGGATAATAATAGTGGGTTGACTGCCTATCATGAAATCCCGATGACCAAAGGAGATCATGACTACGCATAAACGTTCCTCACATCCTAGGTTATCCTGCAAGAGAATATCTGATGAGCTGGAGACGAGCTCACTTGATTGATTTGAGACATAGAGAGCATATGAGAGTGATCTGAGATAAAGAGCTTGGGAAGATATATCTAACTGTGGATTTGTGTTATACTAATTTATATCTAAACTTGTGATGGGGTGGTTAGGTCCTAAGGTTATGGGGTAAACATTTTAACATTATAAAATATTCGATGAACACTCCGTCAATGGTGATGGATGCTTCGTGGAGTTATTTCCCGAAGCTAACAAGTTTGGGGTTGGGCTCTAAGTGAATTGACAGACGATCTGGTATACAACTAAAAGATGATCCATCGTTTTATGGGAATGTTCAACAGAATGATCCATGGTGACAAGACTTACTCATTTTGCGTGGTCTGAGCTTTACGCTGTGCATTTTGATGGACACTCTGTGGTGAACCAGGTGCTCTCTGGTTCTCTGTAAATTAATTTTAAAACTTGATGGACGGTCCGTGAATTCTCATGGGCGATCCGTGAAATTATTAACAATGAAGACTAAGTGTTTGGCAGGGTTTTTTTGGCTAAGTGCTTGCTTTGGCGGACGGTCCATAAAGAGTGACGGACACTCCGTTAATGCATCAACAGAACCTACGTTCTTCATTATTGTTCATATTGCCTATTTGTGATTCAAGCCTAGATTGAGGGTGAACTTGATCATGCATGTGTAAGGGGTTCTGGGGGTTATTTAGGTGACGTGTTGGGCTAGTGATAGCTAGGATTTGAGCTCTAGTTAACATGTGCATCTAGTGTGATTTGAGAATCAAATTAATCATGAGAAATTGAGAGATTAATGCACGAGATTGGGCATGGAAACTTATCTTTGAGATTTAGTGGCTCCTAGGCCACCAAGATCAGAGATGGGGTCTTGAGCAATCTTGATCCCATTCCCAAGCAAAAGAGATGGAATTTGCTTTTCATGAAATTTCATGCACAAATTCACAAAAATACATTAGAGATGATTTGGAGAGAGGCATGAGAGGATTGAGCTAGGGATGAGTTTGAACTTACTCTTGAGATGATGGAGCAATCACCAAGCCTCATACTCCATTCATGCATGAAGAGGAATCATTAGTTAGGGTTTGGGGATTGATTTCAAGAAAATGGAGTGAGAGAGCTCTTGAGCTAACCTTGGATTGAGAGAGATGGAGATGGTCATGAGATTGACATGGTGCAGATCTTGCTTGTTTTTTCCACTTTTCTCTCTTTTCCTTCTCTTCTTTTCCTCCGTCTTCTCTCTCTAGTTCATCCTTGTTCTTGCTTTCTAGAGAGAGAGGGAGAGAGTGGGAAATGGGAGGATGGTTGAGAGAGTGGGTAGAGCTGGCTTCTTCTTGTTGAAGACACCTCCTATTTTGTGCTAATAGATGGGTCCCACCTTGAGTGAGTTGATGACAGCTCATTCACACTTACTCTGCTAAGCTAACCCTTTGATGGATGATCCGTCGATAATATTGGATGCTCCATCAATCCTCTGACTTTGAGAGATTTGAATTACAGAAAGGATCTTGGCATTGGGGCCACTTCTCGTGTCCAAGAGATTGATGATTACAGTAAAGAAATTAGAGATATTAATTTAGCACCTTTCTTGGAGCATTTTTATGACACTGACTGGCATGTAACCATTGTTGACTCTAGGTTGACTGCGGTTAACTTGGGAGACTCGATAGGATTAAGTTACGAACTTGGAATCCTTGTCCTAGTAGAGATCACTAGGAATCCTTTAAAGAGTGGTAGGCTGATCCTTGGGTGTTTGAGGCACTACTGGAAACAGAGACTTTGCCGAGTGCAAAATTCTTTGCCGAGTGTCAAAAATCGGGCACTCGGCAAAGACCTTCTTTGCCGAGTGCTGCACTCGGCAAAGAATTGCACTCGACAAAGAGTTCTTTTTGCCGAGTCTTGGGGCACTCGGCAAACACGGACACTCGGCAAAGGACTTCTTTGCCGAAAGTGCCGACTCTCGAAAAATCTCTACACTCGGCATAGTCGCCGCTAAAACGGCGTTCGGTCACGGCCTTATTTTGCCGCCTTTCTTTGATAGACACTTGCAAAGATTTGATTTTTTTAAATTTTTTTGCCGAGTGCCCCAGATCTGGCACTCGGCAAAGATTTAATTTTTTAAAATTCTTTGCCGAAAGCGCCTCGGATCCGGGCGCTAAGAAAGATTTTTAAATTACTTTGCCGAGTGCCCCTCACACGCACTCGGCAAAGATTTAAATTTTTTATAAATTCTTTTTGCCGAGTGCTCCTGTGGATGCACTCGGCAAAGAGGAAATTTTTAAAAAATTTAAACACTCTTGCCGAAAGTGCCTTATTCTCGGCACTTTCGGTAAAGATACTTTGCACGAAAGTGCCATGCCCCTCAGACACTAAGCAAAGTTTTTTTTTTTTTTTTTTTTTGGCCTCCAATTTTTTTGTGTGAGACCTTTTAAAGCACCAGAACTCCTAGTTACAATTTGGGGATTTTTGTGGCTTTTTATATATTTAGTTACTTTATTTCGTTTACTTGAATTTTTAGGAAATTAGAAATTTGAATGACGGTATACGAATAATGGAGTTTAATGATTGAAAATTGATAGTCATGTTAGTGAGTGTTGGGAGGTCGTATCAGAGAACGGACCGAAATTTCGGACATCTTGTTCATGAAACATGTCCATGAAATTGCACATGAAGTGTTTTTAAATTCTATAAAAAACAAACGAAGTCCGAAAATCATGAAACTTGTTGAGATGTCGTGATATCATATGTGGAGGCTATGATAAAAATTTTAGAAGATTTCGTTATGCACGTTGTCACGTCGACGATGCTTACATCAGACATCTCTACATGTGATATCCGATATCACATGTAGAGATGTCCGGTTTTTGTAAGCATCGTGACGTGATAACGTAACAAAAATTTTCAAATTTTTATCATAGCCTCCACATATGAGATCACGATATCTCAACAAGTTTTATGATGAAAATGACTTCGCTTGCTTTTTATAGAATTTATAAACACTTCGGGTCAAGCAAGTTCGTGGTTATGTTTTGTGAACAAGATGTTCAAATTTTGGGTCCGTTTTAGATACGGCCTCACACTACACTCAGTAATGTGAATATCATTTTTGAATCATTAAATTCCATTATTCATACACGTGCAGTTCAAATTTATATTTTTCGAAAAAATTCAAGTAAACAAAATAAAGTAACTAAATATAGCCAACAGATTCGGAAAATATACCAAATTTTAACATGGAGTACCAAGTACTATAAGAAAACTACAGAAAAATTTGGAGATCAAAATACAAAAAAATTAGTTTCTTATGCTTTATCGAAGTAAGAAGTTTGCCAAACACTCTGAAAGTGTCCCTTTGTCGAGTGTCTGTGTTTCTGGCACTCGGCGAACCGGCGTCTTTGCCGAGTGCCAGATCGGGCCCATCCGCACTAGACAACCGGCCACCGAACCCTCCCCTCCCACACACGCACACACGCAGTCACGCACACACGCACGCCGCCGTGCCCCGCCCGCTCACCCGCCGGCGTGCCGCAGCCGCAGCCCGCGCCCGCGCCGCGCACCGCCCGCCGCAGCCGCAGCCCCTCCGCGCGTGGCCAGCTCGCCCACGCCGGCCCGCCAACGCCGGCGGATGGAGCAGGGGGAGGAGGCGAGGAGGAAGCGAGGAGGAGGAGGGGTTCCTTCCTCTTCTTCCTCTTGTCCTGCCGGCACCGGCAGCTAGCCATGGCCTCGAACGGGAGCAGCAGCACGGTGAGTCCGGCAACTCCTCTTGTCCCTGGATCGGGCCAGGTATCGGCCGACGCTGGCGGGTTCCTTTGCGTTTCCGTATGATTTGAGCTGGGATCTCACCGGGAGCTGCTGGGAATTTCTCTTGCTCCTCGCTCTTGCGTCGAGCTGACCGCAGGTGGTGGGCGAGATGCAGAGCAGCTTGGACCGGGTGCGGCGCCAGCTCTCCTCCACCTCCACCCGCCACCTCCTCCAGGGCCCTCTCTTGAAGCGATCCGACACGGTAAATCCACTCCCTTCATTTCCCTTTCTTTCTGGATTTCCAGTTTGGTACAGGTTCCCTGTCTCGATGTCAATAGAAATTACTGCAGTAAACAGCTAGAAAGCCAACCTGTGCTGTTATTGCTGACGCTTGGATACCGTTGCGAGCCTCTAGTTAACATCTGTTTGTTGTTTACCTGTCAACTGTCATTTCCTCTTATTTGCAAATTCAGTTCCTTGCTAGTGTAGCCGTGTATAAACCATCTAGTCTATGTGCGACTTCTGAGGTGTTCTCATTATCATAGCATTGCTATTTTTGTTTGGATTCCACGTTGTCGCTTCCACTTATGATGTTTCTTCTTTTTACTCATATATATCAGCTAAGAAAGTGGAATGAGCGCTGGGTCATACTTGATCCTACAACTGGAAAATAGAATACAAGTACTGTAACTGCAGAGTTGTTTTCCTTTTTGCCAAAGAGGCGGTACCTGAAACGCCAAATGAATGACACCAAATTTTTTGGATGATGTAGGGTCCATAGGAGTTACAAAGATGTTAGGGGAGTAATCGTGTTTGATTCGACAAGCACAGTGACACTATCGCCTATGAACTTCCAGTATGGACCTAATTCTATTCTAGTCCGTCATGACTTTTGGATATACGCTGTGGAAACTTTGTAATGACCTGTGCAAACACTTGGTGCAGTGGACTGGCAAAATACGATGGATGCTGTTTCTGTATCCTTATGGGGTATCTTTGTGTTATAATGTTTCCTCTCTTCTCCTTTTTGTCTAGATTTGATTCGCCACGCGTTCTTTGACTAGTGTTCTAGATATTGGAACTCCACAGAAAAAGGAATACTTTCTTTGAGCAGAAACTCCCAGCGCTGCAAGAGCATGGGTATCCACTTTACAGTAAGCTTTGATAATCTACGGTTCTTGATTATATTTATCTTTTTAACTTTTGTATTCCCTGAAACTGGTTTTATCCTGAACCATGAGTTTTGCATTACTGTTGGATTATCTCTTCCCTGCCACTGGACTGACTAAGATTAAATGAACATTAATTGAATATATGTTGAATCTGCTATTTGCACTTGTACAACTGGGTCTATAGTGGGTTGCTGTTTGATATGTTCCCGTAAGTGTCAGTATTGGCAGAACTGAAAAGCGGAAAAAAATAGAAAACCATATTAGTGGACTACTCCCTTTGTCCTGGATCCTAGATATTTAAGACAGATTAAGAGAAATTTCAAAAGACCCATGCATCCTTGACTTAAACTCTGCTATTTAGTTGATGCATATATGGTGGCTGTGGTTGGTGAATTTAGAGAAGGCCTTGCTCAACTACCGCACACATAATGGCAAATCACGCAATTTTTTACGGGTAGGTTTATTTAAACGGAAAAGCTTCCTGTAAATAGTTAGTGCTACTGGCGCTCTTGTTCCAAAGTGAAACAAAGAAACAGTTGCTTGTAGCATCTTGCAAAGCAAAGGGTTTCATTTGGTTCCCTCATTGATAATGTTACTTGGTTGCCTCAGTATATATAATATCCCTTCCCTTCAATTTCGTTTGGTTGATGTATGATATGTTCGATGTGCACAGATCTATCATTTCCCATTTTGTGTACTGCTGTTATATCTGCAGACCTTGAAGCCTAATAATATTTTCTTGCTTCATATGCAGTGCGACTCAGTTGGTACTACAGGCTCATAAGGAGGCCGTGAATTCATTGGGTGAGAATGGTCCTGCAAAATTGGGAACAGTTGCAACTGTTGTGGCTGTAGCCAATGCCACTGCAATTGAAGCAACAAAGGAGGTAGAGGCTGCAATGAAGATTTCCCTCATGGGCAACTTTGGGCTCAACTACAAATAAACTTACCAAAGGCCAATTAGATGATCTCACAATAATGATGGTATGCTCTTCCATATACTACTTGTACATAAGAGTACCTGAATTACTATTCAGTAATTGAGCAGTGGATGCTAGAATTGCTGATGTAATGTACATAAGACTGTGCTCCAAAAACCAGCAAATGGTGTGTCCTATAGACTATAGTTGCTGAAACCATTTATGCACTGTGAGAAGCTATACTACTTTGTATAGATGATAACTTTTTTTGCCAAATCAACAAAAATATTGCTAAATCAACAGGAATTTTGTCAGTTACTAGCCAATTTCCTGGCATACTAAATTTGCTGCAACCAACAGGAGATATATATTCCCTTTCAGCACCCTGTTGCTATAGCTGGATTATATGACAACAATACTTCATAAAAAATTCACTGACTGACTGAAAACTGATTTGTAATCCTGTGATGCAAAAGTTGATAATGAACTTATCATCTATAATAAAACATTTAAAGCTCATATGATGGATAACTTTATTGTAGTCTGTCTTTCAAAGCGATACTTCTAAAACTATAATATGCTATAATTTGATGATTGGATACTGAAATTATTTTCTTGTTTCTATTTTTCTGGCAATGGCAATGCATCTATACCAACAGGAGACCCTTCGAGTTAAAGACGATTTAACTCCACCAATTGTTGCAGGATATTCGTGCACGTGATTCTACCATCAATGAAATTGAAGAGAAGTTACAGGAGACTGCAGAAGCAGTTGAAACTGCTGCTTCTGCAGCACGCTCAATTGATGAAGAGAGAAGATTTTTACGTCAGAACTTGAACGTTTTGCTTAGGGTAACAATCGCATACAGTACACATATCTTCTAATGCTTATTAGTTAAAGTGTTATAGACTAGATTCAGACCACCATGAGAATGTTTCATGTCAATGAAAATATTTGAACTTGTCTGTATTTTTGTTTCAGTTTAGGGAATCGGAGGAGAAAGCAAAGCTTCTTGTTGAAGAGAGATCGTTTGCTAACAGAGAGAGATTCTGCTCTTCAAGAAGCTCAGGTGTGGCGCTCAAAACTAGGAAAAGCTAGAGGAAATGCTGTAATTCTAGAAGCAGTTGTTGTCAGAGCTGAAGAGAAAGCTAGGTGTGTGTACAACTGTGTTGAGCGTGTGTGTGTGTATACCTGAACTTTCATGTTTAGAAGATCATCTTTGGCAATTTTTTTGTCTCTCATTCAGGAGATTCTTGTTGTATCCTGCAAACTGGTATCGGATGGATGTGATATGTGTGGATGGATGTGTGGATGAATGAGATATATATGTGATGGATGAGATATATGTTTGTATGAATTTATTTGTCATGATGGAATGTAAAAAAAAATTAAAAATTGTCGTTTTGGGTCACTTTGCCAAGTGCTATGGTTACACACAGATGTTGCGGCAAAGCTAAAAAAAATAGGCGCCTGTAAGACCATTTTCCAGCTTTGTCGAAAAGTTGTCAGGACCATGGCACTTTCGGCAAAGATTTTTTTAAAAAAATTCAAACTTTGCCGAAAGTGTCGGATGAGGAGGGCACTTTCGCAAAGAAATTTAAAAAAAATAAAAAATCTTTGCCGAGTGATTTGTGACCATGGCATTTCGGCAAAGAATTTTTGAGCTAAAAAAAATTCAAACTTTGCCGATGAAAGTGCACACACAGAGCACTCGACAAATAAATTAAAAAAATTCAAATTTTGCCGAGAGTCTTGAGAGGCTACCTGGGTGAAAGAAATTTTAAAAAAATAAAAAATCTTTGAGATGGAGTGGTCGAAGAGTTTGACACTCGGCAAAGAAATTTTGTAAAAAATTAAAACTCTTTGCCGAAAGTGCTCGAAGGGTTGGCACTCGGCAAAGAAAATTAAAAAATAAAAAAATCTTTGCCGAGTGCTCGAATAGCTTGGCACTCAGCAAAGAAATAGGGAAAAAAAATAAAAAATCTTTATGGAGTGCTCGAGAGCTTGGCACTCGACAAAGAAATTTTAAAAAAAAAATAAAAATCTTTGTCGAGTGCTCGAAGGGTTGGCACTTAAGAAAGAATTTTTGACAAAAAAATAAAAATCTTTGCCGAGTGCCTTTGATGGTTGGCACTTTCGCAAAGAAATTCTTTTTAAAAAAATAAAAATCTTTGCCGAGTGCTGAGAGGTTTGCACTTTCAGCAAAGTGACCATCAACGGATTGGCGCCGGACGGTCGCTTTTCTTTGCCAAGAGTGTCATTGGGGCACTCGACAAAGCCTTTGCCGAAAGTTTCGATAAAAGACACTCGGCAAAGAGCACTTTACCGATCAAATTTTTTTCTAGGTTGTTCTTTGTCGAGTGCCACACTCGCAAAGGCTTTGCCGAAAGTGCAATTTTTTCCTTTCCGAAAGTGCCTTAGGCACTGCAAAAAACCTGAATCCAATGAGTGAGGGGCTTGTGCAAGGTTATCAAGGAGGTTCTATTAAAAGTTTTAGCTGGAACGATCTTGGGTCGTGACACATCCCTCCAACCACACACACACACATATATATATATATATATATATATATATATATATATATATATATATATATATATATATATATATATATATATATATATATATATATATATATATATATATATATTCACCTCTCCCCTTGTTTCAATCCTAGCCATCCAATCACTCTTATCCCGCCACGACCACTCCACATTGCCCCTATTATAATTTTCACCTCTCCACTTATTCAAAGCCCAGCCGACCTAGCATATTCTAGTCCCTTCCTGTTTGATGCCCTTGCAGCTTAGCACGAGAATTACAAGATATATTAACATTGAGGTAGACAACGCTGGAGACACTTTGCCTTGATCTCCCTCATCACCACATTCCCCCGTCTTGTTTGCAATCTTAGTAAAAAAATATGTGCCAGATAGGTTGCCTGCCACATCAACCTCATGGTTGTCAACATTTTGTACCTTTCAGTACCTTTCGCAGTACTGCATTCTCGCAGTTGTTGTGTGTGTGGTGGTGGTGGGGTGTTTAGAGCATCTCCAAGAGACTAGGTAAGATTAGATTACAAATTACAAGATTTACCCATTATGTAAAATAGAAACCCATCCAAAAAAGTAGAGTTACACAACAATCTTTGTATATTTTCCCTTATCTGTATTTAAAAGTGACAGTTGTTCGATTTTTCGTCCAAGATACATTTGTCCTCTGCCTAGAGCCTTCAACGCACTGTCGGGTAGGACTTCCACGGTCGCTGCAGGACACTACCCAACGTGTGCGGCTACACCGGCCGTCTGCGTCTAGCCAACAATCTAGCTATGCAGGTGCTTGTCCCCTGGCCAGCAGTGCATGTCCCCTACCCACCACCCCATCCCCTGGCTACGCAGCCGCTGAGCGCAGTAGCGTTGGCTAGCTGTTGTGGCCATCTTCAGTCGGCCGTGGCCAGCGTCTACGGTCGTCCCGCGTGGGAACGGGAGCGCGCCGAGCAAAAATTCACATGGGGAAGGGGAGAGCGAGCAGGCGCGCGGTCTGCTATATCTGGCTACCGAGAAGTTCCAGATAGATGGCCTCTTATTTTAATTACTAGATACAAAAGCCATTGGAGTCCTATTTCTTTCGGAAAAAAATCTAAAATTTGACTCCAAGCTAAGATAAATCTAGCTCATCTCTTGGAGATGCTCTAAGACACCGAGATAGCAAATTCTTTTGTTGCATACATGGTCCCACGCTGTGGACTATGGCTGAACTTATCTCAAGCTTTTTCTGTCAAATCTGCAGATTTTTTTAATACAAAGCACAGGATTATTCTAGATTGATTCTATATAATATGTTCATAGTGTACCTCATCGATTCACGTCAAGAGCATTCTTTTACAAACATATAGGGTGTGTTTGGTTGCCTGTCTTAGGGCCTAGCCAGACCTCCATAATGCAGCTTCAGGCTGTTTGGTTGCCTGGGTAGCCTCTAAGCCAGGCCTGTGCAAGCCAAAAAGGAGGAGCCAGGCTGCATTGCTGGAGACGCTCAACCCATGCGTTTTAGCTAAGCCAGGCTTGTACAAGCCTCTAGCCCCACCTGTGCTCCTCCACCACACTCAGGCCACCACGCTCCTGGCCATCTCCGTCAGCTCCGGCCAAGCAACTCCGGCCACTGCACCGCCCCGGCTGCGCCACCGGCCCGCGCGACCAGCCGTGCCCAGCAGCGAGCAGATCTCCCTCAGCTCTGGCCACCGCACATCGCCGGCCGCGCGCGGATCTCCCTCAGCTTTGGCCACCGCGCAGCCCCGGCCACGCCACTGAACCGCACGAGCAGCCGTACCCGGCCGCACGCGCATCTCCTTCGGCTTTGGCCGCGTGCGCATCTCCCACAGCTCTGGCCAAGCGAGCCACCGTGCAGCCCAGCCCACGCCCAGCCGTGCACATCTCCGCCGCCGCTGCTCGTATTTCGCGGAGGAGATGTCGCCGCCTGGATCTCGCGGAGGAGATGCTCCGCCACCCCGGATCCTGCGGAGTACTGCCACGAGCCCGCACCACTACCGTGAGCCCACGCCGCCGCCGCTTGCCAAGAAGAGGAGAAGGTCGGGGGAATAAGAAGAGGTGGCTGAGGGAGGCCGCTCGCCGGGAAGAAGAAGCAGAGGAGGCTCGCCGACGTCCATGCTATACAAGTTTACTAGCCAGGCAACCAAACAAATCATTTCTAAGACAGGCTTAGGTAGCCAATGCAACCAAACAACAGCGGGTTGTATTGCTGAAGCAGGCTACGGCTGGCCTGGCTAAAAATTTAAGCCAGGCTTGACAAACCCACACAACTAAACACACCCGTAAGATCCTCTAGACCGTTTGTGTCATGTAATGAAACTAACTACTGAGCAGGTCTTCATCGCGATCACACCATGGACGGAAATATTTCTGCCTTTTTTGTTTTTCCCTGGTAATTTGAGAATGCCGCTCTACTAAACATTTTCCTATTTTGAAATCCCGCGCTTATGAGTTATGACCTGCTGTTGGTGGCGAGCTCACCATTTTCTGGCCGTTGTGCCTTTTTCACACACGCAGCCCTAGCTGTGTTTTTGTCATAGGAAGTGGCCGAGAAATGCCGCCCCCCCCCCCGTCGGGTCCGAATTAAATATGTTATCTGGCAGATGAAAACCGTCGTTGAGGCAGTCGACAGGGACCAGCTCATTTCGGCCGTCGCCCTCGAGACGACAGCGACTGCAGCTAGATCTCCGTCGCCGGCGATCCCTCTCCTTGCCGGCGCCGTGGAACGCGCCTCCTCGTCCAGCCCAACTGCGCGGCGTCGAATTCGTCGTCGTCCCTCTCAGCTGCTATCTCCTTGCTCCAGCGGTCCAGCCGCTCGCGTGGAGTGGAGAACAAGCCGAACTTGAACGCTCCGCTTTGCTGGTAAGCAAGCCCTAAGCCCCTAACCCGCCTAGATCGCACGAGGTCTCGCCTCATAAACGACGCCCTAGATTGCTCGCGGCTATTCTTCATTTCTTCCTCGGGCAAGTCTGGGTCCATGGATTTGTTTGCGGCGCTGAGAGTTTTCGTTTCTAGTTCGATATGATTTGCCCGATTGAGATCGGCCTCCGATCCGGCTGAGCCGAGCAAGCTAGACGTCGATTTTTATATAGATCGAGATCGATATGACCAACTCATTTTGGCCGTCGTCCTCGAGATGACATCGACTCCAGCCAGACGCCTAGACCCCCGCCGCCGGCGATCCCTCTACTTGCCCGGCGCTGTCGTGGAACGCGCCGCCTCGTCCAGCCCAACCGCGCGCGGCGTCTATTTCGTCGTCGTCCCTCTCGCTAAGACCGATCCTGCTTGCTCCAGCCGCTCGCGTGGAGTGGAGACTGGTCACTGGAGAGTGGAGTGGAGATCGAGCAGGACGATAGAAGTTTGAGATGCACCACTTTGCTGGTAAGCAAAAGAGCCCTCTAGCCTGGTTAGATTGCTCGCGATCTCGCCTCGTAAACGACGCCTGACCTTAATTTGCAGGCTCTATCCCTCCGGCAAGTCTGTCCGTGTGGATTTATTTGTTTGCCGAGCTAGGAATTTTCGTTTCTCGTTCGACATGATTCATCGCCCGAGATCGATCGGCCTCCGATCCGGTTGAGCCTAGCTAGCTAGACGTGAATTCTTGGGGTTTAACACTCCGGGCAGAGTCGTGATCCTCACAACTGACTGATCGAAGCATGTGTATCCGTGTGTATGAGGATCATGGATCTGATCCTGTTCCTGTTCTCGTACTACCTTTGTTTCGGAGATGGCGGATGGCTTTTTACAGCTGTTACCCTAGCATGCTTCCTATAGAGACCACCCCAGTACGCCAGAGTACGTGCATCCCACTATGGCAGAAAGGCGGAGCCAGGGACATGTGGGAGGGGGCCTCATCTTCGGCCTCCGATCCGGTTGAGCCTAATAGCTAGCTAAACGTGAATTCTTGGGGTTTAACACTCCTGGTAGCGACGCTGGTTGTGATCCGTACAACTGACTGAAGCATGATCTAACTTGTGTATATATCCATGTGCATGATGAGGATCATGGATCTGATCCGGTTCCTGCTCTCATACTAACCCAGGATGATCTAACTTGTTTCAGAGATGGTGGATGGATTTTTATAGCTGTTACCCCAGCATGCTCCCTATAGACGACCATGCATTCCTGTAGGGCAGATAAGTGCATCCCAGTACGGCTGATAGGTGTTCCGACCGTTGGATTTGGAAGGCGTAGATCAATCGTAGTATATCTAAGGGTTGATGCGAGGGTAGTTTCGCGGGTGAAGTTCGTTGATCATTTATTTGTTTACCTCTGGAGTTGTCGGATTTTTAATAGGAAAATGATTGATTCCTTCGCTTGTCATATTTGTACCCTTTGTCGGATGTTGTCTCTTGGGTGTTTAATGTTTTTGGGATTCTATAGATTTGTTTAATTGATAGGTGTCGCTGATTGTCGTAATGGTAGTTGGTAGTTGATATTGTATGGTTTCTATCTTTGAGTTTTTAGTTGACCTTCCATACTATTCTAGAATGGGAGGGTCTTCAAGTAGTTTTACACCGTAGACACAAAAATGCTATATATTCGATGTTTCATTTTTTGTGAGGGTTGGGTGTGGGCTATATATCCACTGTTTCATTTGATGACATCAAGTACAAAAGGAGATGTTTTGCATTGCATTTTGTTTATGTGAAAGCATATATTTAGACTCTACTTTAAAGTGCTTGTCTAATATTATAGAGGAAAAAGTTTACAATTCTCTTTTGGTTGAAGTACATACTAATCACTATTTTGATTTGTTCTTCCAATATGTTAGTTTTGGGAAATTGAATTCATGTTTTCCATAATCAAGCAACTTTCTTATTGTTCCTGTTGTCAATTTGAGGTTTCTATTTATCTTTCCTGTAGATAGAATTCTTTGCTCATTGAAGTTGAGAAGATGTGTTCTCTCTTCACTGTTACCTCCCTTCTTTCCATTTGCCTTGCAAAGCAATGGTTGGATCCTTCTTTCTATTTTGTGCATCTTTCTCCTCTCTTTCCTATCTATAACTCTTAAAACTTTTCTACTTTGACTTGTTTTGAATTGTCTTGTTTTTTGTGATCTATGTACTTTTTTTTTGTATTTCTCCTTCATCTAAAGATAGTTCTCTATTTACTCTAATAGTTTTCAGATTTCTAATAAATCTTATATTGTTTCTTAGGTTTCTGAAGGTCCCCATATTGCTGTCTACTGTTTGAAGGTACACTTCAATCCTATTTATTTTTCCTTTTCTACATTACTTCTTCATTGTCTCTGTCTACTTGTGTCAGCTTACGCCACTTTTTGAATGATATATAGATCCACTATTTCATTCGATGCCATCATGTATTAAGGGTATATTATTGTCCATTGTATTTGGTTACTGTGATAGTGTACAAACACTGCTTTAAATTGTTTGTCCAATATGTAACGGAAAAATTATTTGCAGTTTTCTTGTGGTAGAAGCGCATACTAATCACCATGCATGGTGAATTGTTCTGCCAAGTTTTGGAAAATATGAAACTCACGTTTTCTATAAGCAAGCAACTTTCTCATAGAGTCATAGTGAAGAAAAATAATACATATGTATTGGAGGACATGGTGGTTAGCCTTTGTTAGCTGTCACCTCAGCGTGGTTCCTATAAACCGTCACAATATGGCAGCTGGGTGTTCTAGTTGTTGAATTCAAACGTCATATATTTATCATATAGTAGATCTACTTGTTTGGAGCTTGGTCCTCATGTGAGGGTGGTCTCCAGTGAATATTTTCGATCATTTATTCGTTTAGCTCTTGGGTTGGTGGTATTGAAGATGTTTTTAAATATGGAAACAATTGATTCTTTTGCATGCATATCTACTCTTGATGTTTAATGTTCTTTGAGTTTATATAGCTCTGTAACTCTATCCAATCAATAGTTGCTAGTGATTATCTAGTAATGGTAGTTGGTTGCCGGCACTATATAGTTTCTATCTTCTAGTTCCTAATTGAGCTTCCATACTATTTCTAGAATGTGTGGTCATGAGGGTGCTCAAGTACTTCTGTGTATTAGATATCGATAGTGAACATGTGTTGTAGAAGAAAGATACCAAATATGGTATATTTGAATCAAGAATAATAGTTGTCTTGTTTGCTCAGCTTGCATATATACCCACTGTTCTTTTTTAGGTTTATGTATCCACTATTTCGTTCGATGCCATCAAGTACTCAGGCAGATGTTTTCTGTTGCGTTTGTTTTTGTGTGAAAACCTAGAAATAATACTTTAAAGTGTTTGTCTAACATTTTAGATGAAAATTTGTTTGCAATTTTCTTTTGGTTGAAGTGCATACAGTAACTATGTTTATTTTGTTATGCCAAGTTTTGAGAAATCTGAAACTCACGATATCTGCCATCAAACAACTTTCTCATAGTTACAAATATAAGATAGTGTTGCATGACAATACATATTTGAGCTGATGTACATGCCTGCATAGCTATTGATATCGATGGTGAACATGTGCTGTAGAAGAAAGATCTCATTTTTAACTGAATACAAAGTCACTCTTGCTTTCCATATTTGAGGTTTACACTGATTTCACTCTTTTTTCTCTTTGGACGTCAGCTTCTTACTTGGGCTTTGATACAAGAAGTAGCATAACATGGGAGGACAGCCTGAGGGAATGCATCTGATTTTGGAAAGGACTGAAGGATGTATTTCATCACAAGCTGTGCAAAGTAGGGGCATCAAAAAGGCCACGCCAGAAGAACTATGCGTTACTTTATCTGATAAAAAGGGGTGCTTTGCTTGCAATGAGAGGTCACACAACTTGGATCAGTGCAAGATAAAGTACAAACTTGTTTCTGCAGCACATCAATTTGGTTATGCTACAAAATTCCCATTTACCGTTATTTGGCCTTCAGATGAGATGGTTGAAAAGAAGAAATTTTACCATCATTGCATTCTCATCAAATCTAATGTCACTAACTTGGACAAGGGTATATTGAAAGATGAACTCAAGATGTTTTGGAAGCTTTCTGGCGATTGGGAGTTAAGGAGAGAATGCAATATGACTTTCATGGCCTCCTTCAGCTCGGAGGATGACGTAATAAGTTGTTTAAAGAACCCTAAGATTGAAACATTACTTCAGAATAAGGAGGTGCAATTGACTATAACAAGGTGGAAGGAAAGCGACGATGGAAGTCTTGACTTGGTTGAAGAGTGGCTTTTAGTGTGTGGGATCCCAAGAATATATAGAAACTGGAAGGAGTTATATCAGGTTGCTTCTGCATTTGGAGTGTTGATGGATGTGGATGAGGAAAGTTTGGAAGTTGGAGATAAGGAGTCTATTAGGCTGAAGACAGCGTTCAGAAGTTTTGACGGTGCTCCTTTCTCTTACTACTTTGCATTTGGATGGTCTTCAAAACTAGTAATGGTCACAGCAGTACAAGACAAAACAGAAGGTATGAAACATAGAAATAAAGAGTTAGACAAGGAGCATAAAAAGGAACTGCATGCAGCAAAAAGTATATTGCTAGAAGAGCCGAAGGGCATTGAAGAGTCAAGATCAAATGGAAAGGCCAAAGAAAACAAAATAAGTGCTCCAGCAGCCACAATAACAAACTCTGAGATAACAATAACAGAGAGTTCAAAACCCATAGCCCCAAGTCAACGAAGCATGACTGGAGAAGAGCATTTCAGAGGTGAATAAGCATGATGGTTTTATTTGTAGGTTTTTTTCCTAATAAAAAATATATAAAAAGTGTAGGAGAATGTGTTCGGTGTTATAGGACTAGCAATTTGGTCAATTTTTGTTTGGTTTTCTGACATCATTTTTGTTGACACTTTCCTGAAGGTATACAAAAGCCGAAGGGCATTGAAGAGTCAAGATCAAATGGAAAGGCTAAAGAAAACAAAATAAGTGCTCCAGCAGCCACAATAACAAACTCTGAGAAAACAGTAACAGAAAGTATAGTTCTGGAAGAGCCGAAGGGCATTGAAGAGTCAAGATCAAATGGAAAGGCTAAAGAAAACAAAATAAGTGCTCCAGCAGCCACAATAACAAACTCTGAGAAAACAGCAACAGAAAGTTCAAAACCTGAAGGGGTGCAATCCATTGGCCCAAGTCCACGAAGCATGATTGGAGAAGAGCACTTCAGAGGTGAAAAAGCACGATTGTTTTATTTTTAGATTTTATTCCTAATATAAACATCTGTAGGAGAATGTGTTCGGTGTTATAGGACTATTTGGTCCTTTTTTTCGACATCATTTTTGTTGACATTTTCCTGAAGGTATACAAAAGCCTCCTATCAAATATGTATTCAAAAGGAGAGGTAAGAAGCAGCAAGTTACTGAAGCAATAAACAAGAGCTCATCAAATAAAATGGATAAAGAAGTGGCTCCACATAGCAGCAGTAATGCCACAAGGACTGGAGCTTCAACTGGATGTGATATGCTGGATCAAAAAGATTGTTCAAAAATGGAACCCAAGAGGAAACTGAATTTGGAAGAAATAACTCCAGTAGGGGAAAGTACAAAGGCCGAAAAGCTTGGAGCATGCAGAGATACTGAATACAATAATGTAGCTGCCCCTACAATCAACTCGAAGAAGACACAAATATTAGGAGACACATCAAGAAATCCGAGATATGAGTTGATCACTAAACATACCAAAGGTGAGTGAGAATCCCATATCCATCTAATTTTGCAATCAAATGTTCATTACTTTCTTTAAATAATTTATGTAAGTTTAATGTAGAAGGAAAATGTGTCAATGGATTTGGCTACAACGTTACCTGGTCATCCGATTGATCGCAATTGGTTAGGCTAATCAGTCCTCTAACCTTGACTAGGCACTATAGGCATGTATGGATCCATGCATGCATTGGCGCTAAGCCGCTAATAGTTAGCAGCTACAATTAGCCAGTGAGGTCCGAACAGGCCTGCTAATTAATAGACCTGCCACTTATTAGCCGGTGGAGCTACTAAAAGTTAGTTCATTAGTTGCTGGAGGGGTGCTAGTAGGTGCTAATAGTTCATATGAACATCCAATCAACTATCCAACTACCTAGCAGGTAGATTCAAACAACCCTTGATAATAATTAGGTAGCTAATAGTTACTTTAGATTAGGGAATAACAACATTATGTCCTCCCACATTCACATATGAAAGAGTATAGCCGATCGAAACAAACACACACAAAGAAAGAATGAAAGATACAATTCTAGACAATCACTCAAGCCTCAATTCTAAACCCTAGCAGTTATTAGCTGCTATGTTTTTTTTTTTTTTGGAAATACTGATTTCCATACGATGGATTTTAGGTGAGTAACGAGAGGGTATTGATCTCATCCCTTTAATGCAATGCTTTGATGGTGTTTCTTAGGAAATTTGGTAAACAATCCCATTTCTTACATTTTTTTTTTGTTTTAACATAATTGTTATTAGATATATTTGTTGATACTTGTTTTTTGTTCCTTTGAAGGAGTTGGGATGGATCAAATGGGATCTGGTGTTCAAGGTCACCAAAAAGATGCACCCAAAATGGACACACGGTATGGTGGGATCTACCACTTTATTGTTTGTCTATTTGCTTCAGCTTATTTGTTTACTCATTAGCCATGACATTCATATTCACATTAGCTGTCATATAAGAATATTTATTTTTTCCTATATACGTGGTGATATAGGCTACTTCCAAGTTCCGAGGAAGTTGTTATCTATGACAGTTTCAGTGAGATGGGTCTTCAGGAGAATCTACTCAAGGGAATATATAAATATGGTAATTATTCTTATACCAGCATTATTTGTGCATTTATTTCTGGACTGGAAACATTATTTGTGCATTTTTTTAAGGTCTGGGGAAGCCTTCCGTGGTCCATCAAAGAGGAATCGTGCCGTTATGCAAGGGCTTTAGTGTGATCCATCGATCTTTGTCTGGAACAACTGAGACAATTTGCACCGGTGTACTGCAGCGACTTGATTATGGATCTGCAGAATGCCAGGCTTTGATCCTTGTACCAACACCCAACTTAGCACAAGAGACCGTGAAAATTATTGGAGCACTTGGTCAGTTCCTTGGTGTTACAGCTCAAACTTGTACAGGAGGAACAAGTGCCCATGCATACCAGCAAACTATGTCAAGGAGAGTTCAGGTTTTAGTTGGCACCCATGATTGCATTCTTGACGTGCTGCAAAGGCATGCATTGTCTCCAGACCACATTAGAATGCTTTTTTTGGATGAAGCAGATGAACTACTCACAGGAGGTTCCAAGGACCAGGTTAGTTTTATTAGCTACCAGCTCTATTACGGTAATCGCAATGTATGACTAGTATATTAAACCCCTACTACTAGTAAGTAGTAACATAGAATGCATGAGCCAAATATAAGCTAATCTTGCTATTCTCATGCTACAATCTGATGGCCCTGCCCATATACTTCACTAACTTATGACCGGCCATCTTTCTTGCAGATCTATAATATTATCCTGCATCTCCCAAAGAAAATTCAGGTTGGGCTCTTCTCTGCTACCTATTCCAATGAAGGTAGACAGACTAGCTATAGATTATTCATGGATAAGCCTGTGGAAGTCATTGTCCCAAGAGATGAAGAACTAAAGAATGTCAAGCAGTACTATCTGACAGTTGAGAATGAAGAACTGAAGCTAGTAAAACTGTATGATCTTTGCAAGATCACAGGGGTTGAACAACGACTTATCATCTATGTGAACACAAAGGATAAGGCCGTGTCCCTCGCAAAAGATGTTGGCAAGCATTACACTGTCTCGGCAAGCCATGATGGCATGGATCAGCGTGCCAGGGCCACGGCCATCCAGAAGTTGAAGTCTGGGTCATCCAGTATTCTCATAACCACTGACCATCGAGGCACCAGTGCAATACCGCAGGTTCCCATTATCATCAACTATGATATTCCAACAGAATCTATGCGATACGTCCGTCGTCTTCAGCAGCAAAACAGACAGTTCAGGCAGCCAGTAAGTGTGGTCATTAATTTGGTAACTCCTTCTGATCGACGCACCCTCACTGCCATCACGAGATTTTGCAATAGATCCGTGGGGGAGCTACCCTCCGACCTGAAAATCTGAAATGACCTCTTGGTGGGCTATGGAGTGCAGAAGTAGTACATACAGAACTGGTCCTAAAGGTATCTGCACAAGTTCTTCCTAGCTAGCTGCAAGGAAGTTTTGAAGTTTACCATTAGGTCTCTGTCTGTATGTCACTATTTCTTGTGATGTGGTCACCAGACTAGTGCTATTTGCACGCCTAGGGAAAGTAAGCTAGGCAGCATGTGCTTTTATTTTTTCTTAAGATACTTTGCACTGTTGAAATTTGAAGAACCATGGAAACTTCAATTTCCTATCACTGGATGTAATACCGTTCTTTTTACTGGATGTGGTCGTTGTGGCGGTTGAATGTTATATGATAACTTATCTTGTTTTTCTCCTTTTTCTGGTCATTGTAGTAATATATTACGTAGTAATTATTTATTTAGTGATGGTACGGGAAGTTAGAAATAATGCAATGTTCCGCTGATGAGCAAAATTATGTACGCTGTACGGATGATACTAGATGTCCCCAGCTGATCAAATAGAGCGATGTAGAAACCAATCCCTGCACCAAATTGCTGGTAAAATATTATCTACGTACCTGTAGTTTTCTGTGAGCACAATGATTTTACGCTTTGATTTTCTACTTTGCGATTATATATCTTAAGGTGTATTAATGAATCAAATATCAATATATATATTTTGTTTGAGAGCAGTTAGGTAAATAAAAAAAATATGTATTAGAGAAATATGTTCCTTGTGCTCCTCTACTCCTTGTCATGCTTGTGTGAGGGTGTTATGGTGGGTCAAGTATATCGGTGAAGCAAGCATAGCCATGGCTAAGTCTAAGTGTCTTGCGGCGTGGGCCTAGGTGAGGCGGTCACCACGGGGTGACTAGCGACATCCTGCTTCTCAGGAAAGGATCAAGATTAGTTTGTTAGATCTTTTAGACTTTGCGTGAGTTTGTTAGCTGGTTGTTAGTATTTGACTATAAGTATTGAAAACTTGGTTAATAAAAAGGATTAGTTGGAAATTGATGACAACCTCTCCCGCTCCTCTGTTACTCGCACACACGCCATCTGCCACCCTCAGTGCCGCCGGGCGATTAAGCCTCGGCCACCCACCGCCTTGCCCTACTTCCTACGCAGCAACCCGAGCTCTAAAAGAGAGCATGGTGTGATAACTCAGTAGGTTCAGTTAGAGGTGCTCAAACCAGTTTGACACAAACTGGTCCAAACCATCTTAGGCCTTGTTTGCATGTACTCTCCACACACATGGACTGAGGTAGATATGAGTGCATCCAAATAAGTCTTAAGGTGGAAAATACACACTAATAATAATAATGACCATCCTAGTTCCATCTTTTAACGCATGAAAAATTAATAACTCCAAAAACTAAGGATGACTCTTTTCTAAACATCCCATGGCAACACATGGAAAAAATATTAAACAACACTAGTTCAACTCTAGGTCAAAAAGAAATTTAAACTTGAAATCTAGGATACCCTTCCCTTGTGGTTTAGTTTTAGGTATTATATGTCCTTATAAGAGCATCTCTAGCAGACTACCTAAATAGACCTACAATAGCAGACTACCTAAACAGACCCACTACTCTATATTTGAGCAGTGGATAAAAAAACAACCTCCAACAAACTACCTACTTGGCCCCAGATTTGATGGCTACCTAAATCTCCACGGGTGAGTAGGGGACTCTATTTTCTGATTGCGATAGCTCAACGAGATGAGGCATCTCTTATTTACAGAATTGTGCCAACATGTACCTACATTGTTTGATTTACCTATTCCGAGTATTGGATTTTGGAATAGAAAGAATGAAACTAGTACCAGCTTATCGCCAACCATGCTTTCTACCAACTCCGCCAACCACAGATGGGAATATTTATTTTGATTTATTTCCGCACCTAAGCGCGCAATTGCTGCCTCTACTTTGCCTACTTCTTGTGCCGACTTTGTTAGCCTCACGGGGTACCGATATCCTCATGCTTTGTGTTGTTTTCACTCGCCATGGCCCTGGTACTCCCCGCTCGACAACTCCTCGATACCCGACTGCATCTTCCATGCCTGAGCGTTGCCCACGACACCACCTGTACATCATCTTCTCTTCTCGGTGATTGCTCCTCACCTAAATCCCGCCTCTCATGGCTCAGCGCACCACCTCCTTGTTGTCTATTGTCGCCCACCCATTTTTTTCTCCACCCCCGGCGACTCATCCTCACCCAAATCCCTCTCACAGCCGAGCTCGCCGCCGGTGTCATACCACCTGGGATCCCTCTGGCTGAGCGTGCAAGGCTTGGTGCAGCTCATTGGCCTACCCCTTGCCATCAACGTGGTTGGCACCGGCCGCATTGTTTGTTCCCCTCTTTGTGATGGTGTTGTACGTGAAGTATAAAGTGGGGGAAAGAAATAGAAAGAAGGCAGGGTTCTAGGTGTGAAAAGTGTATGAAAGAATAAATGTTTTGGAAGGGCTGAGATGGACTAAGTATTCCAAGTATTGTATCCACATGGAAACATGTGAGATTGACTACAGTCTAATTTAACTAGTAGTAGTAACAAGGTTAAGGATAAACAGGAGCATAGAGAGGACTACTATGGTTCTCTAATTCTAACTTGGGTAAGCTATGTCTTCTACTATTCAACTGGGGACATTACTCAAGAAAGACACCAACAGAGGATGCTTTTCGTAGCAACCGGATCCTAGGCATACAAAAGGGAGGTGGAGTACAAATGACTCAACAAGGTTATAGTCACCCTCGTGATCTACCACCGGTCCAGAATGCAGGGTACATCCACAATTAACCCAAGTCTAAGCACCATGCTTACACTTACGATTAATATTTTAACCTAGAGCGTCTATAGATTAAAGCACTCAAAAGAGAGTCGTGAACCTGATGAACAATATAAATAAATTACTTACTTGAATCAGAAGTTGATTACCAGAGAAATCTCATAAGCAAGCTCAAGTAGAACTTGATTTTGCCAAGGTACAAGTCGTAGTGAGAGCACCGATAGGCTGACACTTCCTCCAACTCTTCCTTCACTCTCTATCTCACTATTTCTATTTACAAGACGTACTAGATCCTATGGAGGACTAATCTTCTCTTAATTGCTGGCTCTAATCCTGGTGATGAGGATATGAATTAGGGTTTTAGTATGGCTCTGCTAGAGGGGGTATATGGCTATATATATAGGGGGCAATGTCAAATCTAGACCCTCGGATCAAACCGACATGAAACAACGGTGTAGATGTGGTCTTCAAGGCGGTGGAGAACCAACATTTGAAGGAGAGGCTGACATGTGGGGTCAGTAGGTCGTCCGTCGTATAGGTGGGGCCTGCCGGCCCCACATGTCATCCCCTCGAGGTCTGCTTCGGTGGGTTGCCTTCTGGTGTCTTCTAGAGTATTCTCAAGTTGGTTTCATCGTGGATAAATGTCGCCGCCGCGTGCGGGACACGCCGCAACCAGCGACTTTAGGATCTTTTTAATGGTCGAGTGACACAGAACACCCCATGTGGCAAACCAACACACACATAATATCCAATATCGTGTCGACTAACAGGGTTATTATGCTTATCAGAAATTACATGATTCACAAGGTGTTCAAAGTTTTACCTTCCCAATTCTATGTTCAACACTTTGATAACTCGCTCGGATTCCTATCGGAGTTACATGGTAGCTCATCTTGGATCCGCTCAATCCAAGGTCTACTATGCAGCGGTGAATAGAGCGCTACCTCGCATCCACCAGGCAACAACACGTACAAAACAACTTAACGGCAGCACCGTAAGTACATTTCATACTTGCAGGACTTAATTCCAACATATAATATTTGGTGGATGCACGGGGTAGTTATCAGGCATTTGTATAAGTGCAAAGAGCAATGATGTTCATTAAGAGTATGACATGCTATGCTCAACATAGAAGTAAAGGTATTATTATTATAACCAAAGTGCTCATATTCCATCATTCATGCTACCATGGGTATAGAAAGAAAGAACAACCGAATAGTTCCGTCCCGAGGAACTCCAGGCTTTTAAGACTCTGAAGAGGTGTACAATTGTACCCACACAAAAGAACAGGACTAACCTCCATACCCCATGCATGAGGTAAGGGTTGCCTCACGTCTTCCAACCTTTTCCTATTCTGGCTCGAGTGTCCAATGAAAGGTTCGAGCGGTTGCCCGATCAATGTCGTGGACATTCCCGACCGACGCCAACCCCCTTGACAGTTTCATGGATAAACCGGTCGCAACTAGTTACTTGGCTTGTTGACCCCATCGGCGACATGTGGTCTATATGGGTGGTTACTTAGACTTACGTATCCCAATACACGGTCCTTATTGCTCCACGAGCTATGTCGACTGAGATCCCACACTCACGACAACCTACCCCTCGCATGAGCAAAATATCCAAGTTATCATCAAGGTTACCATATTAGGGATATTATTCCTTAGCTAGATTGATTAGGTGAGTCAAGTTGTACCCTCATTGGTTTTAGTAGGTAATTATCCAAGCTTAACATCCAACACACGCGAGTATGAGTTCCCTTCTCATGCTCGACTTCTACCGTTGCCCTAGCAACTAAGCAATAAGCATTAAGCGTTCCCATTCCCATTGTTTAGATGAGAGGCTTCTACAGGTTATTAGACTACTCTAGGTATAGTATAAAGGTGATCATTATCCAAGACTACATGCAATGCAAAACTCTTAATGCAACATAGTAAGTATCCAAAGTAGGGTTTATAATAGTGGGGTGCCTTCCTAGCTTGGCCGCTCGAGCAAAGTCGAAGTTGTAGATGACAACTCACACACGATCCTCACGCTACTCAGCTCCTAAAAGAGAACAAGGGTCGAGGCTGAGGATAGCCGAGGGAGACTTAGGAACATGACTCGACTTAGGGCTCGGGATAGAGGCTTCTACCTGTGGCTCTACTATTGCCCTTCCTGAAGCTATGCTTAACCTAATGTGGTTGGCCTCTTGGGTAAGCTTGTTACACAATCTCACACTCTTTGTGTGGTGTGGACACTCCGTCCTAGCTGACGGACACTGTTGTTCCAAGTACCGAGGTGGGTGGTCTCTAGGTTGGCTCTGCTCGGGCTATCAGACATTCCATGGATATCATGGATACTCCAATGCGTTTAGGACATGATCATTTCTAGGGTTGGCTGCTAACATCGGATGGTCCGACCAATTGACGGGCACTCCGGTAGGAACTAGGTCTCTGGTTGTGCAACTCTTATAATTCAGCGGACACTCCGCCGTAGGTGGTGGACACTCCGCTGTGTCACTCAGAAGGGAAATCAAACTATTGGTGGCTAGACTTGGGATTAACGGACACTCCGTCGGGATGATGGATACTCCATCAGCTGGGCGACAGATCCTATGCTCTTAGGCGATCTTAGGATTCAAGCCTAGATGTGCTCAGCTGTGATCTATGCATGTGCGAGATATTTGTAGGATAGTTTAGGTGGTTCACTAGGCTCAAGATGGCTAGGGTTAGAGCTTGTTTTACTAAGTGTGGCTAGGGCTTTAGGATCAAGCTTAGAGATATAAAAACTTGAGGATGAACCATGAGATTGAGATGAAACCTTGGCTCTAAGATCTGAGAGCTTCCATAGCAAAAGGTTGAGGATCCAAGCTTCCTTCATTCATACCTTCTTTATCCATACTTAGCTTGACTCCATATGTGCTTCATCTTGCAACATTCCTATTCCTTGGGGCTTCTTTGTCTCACCTTAATACGTTCCCAAGGCTAGGACTTGATTGTTGGCGTGATTTCTTGGAAAATGAAACTTTAGGACACTCTCTATCAGCTGGCGGATTATTCATTTCACTCAGTGGGTAATCCGGTGATCTCAAGGGACTTAGCAACTATGCAGGATCCAGTTATCTGACCGACAGATGAACCGTGATAACGACAGACTTTCTGTCAGTTCACGAACTATAAATAGGCTGACAGCGTCTGTTGGGATTCATTCCTTTCCATCTTTAGCTTACACTGCCGCCACCACCACTCTCGTCATCGTCGTGGCCGTGCTCGTGCATTGGGAGGACTCAGACTGCTCAGGGGCTTCCACGTGCATGTCCATCATGAGTGATAGGTACTCTTCTTGATTATATTCCTTCTTTTGTCTTCTTTCTCATTCTTTCCTAGATTAGGGCTTCTTCAGCTCATTGCTTGGTTAGGGTTAGGGCCAAACCGCCTTAGGGGTTAACCAGGGCATCCTTAGGGATTCATCTGCATCGACTAGCGCACGGTTGCATCACTAGATTGATTGGGCATTAGGGTTAAGGTTCTGGTGGTCGCCGTAGGGGTTGCGTTGTCTTCAGTAGTGGTGGATGGTCTGCAGAGGTTGTGGACGCTCCGCTGCGAAGTCTGCATCCGTTGTTCATGCTATACTTATCTGTTGGTTGACGGAATGTTCTGGTGTGACCATCGGAGGGCTCCGATGTTCTCTGTTGTTCCTTGTTTGTCCTGTTGCTTCTATTCTATAGTTTGTCGGACGGTCCGCGGGTCCTGGTGGATATTTTGTCAATTTCTATACTTGCTGTCTTGCTATCAGTCTGATTCCAGGGTACCGATCTCGCGCCTATGTGCCTAAGTACTCTTCTTATTCTATTTATCCTCTATATGACAGGTAGTCACTGTATTTGTTGTCTTAGTCCAACTTTTGTGTTGCCATTTTTTTGGTGTCTATTTCCCTTGCTTACCGAGGTGCCATCGGTTGGTCCATGGGCTATAATGGGTACTTTGCCGATGTCTGCTTAGTGTTATTTTGGATTCTAAGCTTACTCCAATGATTAATTGAGCTTGTAGATGCTTACGATGTGTGAAGTGGGGTATATGTGCAGGCTGTAGGCTGCACCATTTCTCCATTCCTATATTTGTGTTTGTTGTTCTGACTTCCACCCGATCCCAAAAGTGTTCTGACCTCTTGACTATATTGTTTGGGTATTTCCTTTCGTTTACATGTTGATCCAATTCCCACAACTCTTGACTTTCCTTTGTTCATGTTGCAGGTTTGCTATGGATTCCAATCTCTATGAGGACAAACTGTCAGAGGTGATGTCCTGTGATACTCCTATCAGAGGAACGCTTCGGTTGGACAGTTGTTGGTTTCAGCAGGGCTGCAATGTCGAGGCAGTTTGGGTCAGGTGGGAGATTCGCCGTCTCCTTTCTTCCACTCTCGTATCCAGTACCGATTGTACTAGGGAGGCATTGACATCCGACCGATGCATCCGGATCAGCAATGGCTGCATTGGGAGTATTTGAGGGATCATGCACCATTGGCTAGCTTAGTGGGGAAGTTGAAGGCCATGGGTTGGAAGAAAGTGCTTGGGTTCCGTCATGGCTGGAACGAGACCGTGATTCGTCAGTTCTATGCTCCCTTGGAGGTTCACTCTAAGGATGAGAGGCTGATATGGATGACGGGCACTTGCAGGGTTGAGGCCACCTACAGGGATCTTGTTGTTGTGGTGAGGTTGGACTACCACAAGATGAAGAGGGGCAAGCTGATAGTTGAGCTTCCCATGTTGTTGGCGGGTGATACTAATATGCCCGAGCTTGACTACCAGGAGCTTTTACAAGTTATACAGACGGTTATGATGTGTGTTAACTACTGTTAACAAGCTCCCCCAAGCTTAACCTTTGCTCGTCCCTGAGCAAAGCTAAACTCAGCAATGGATCAGGAGTTGCTACAATGCTTTCACGCCTCAAAAGTACACATGCGTTCAATAAAAAATTCTCCTCCAAATTAGAATAAACTGATTTGACTTTTAAACTAACCTATATTACCTTCAACCATGGGGCTTCTTAGCCTTCACTTGGGTCTTGAGCAATTGAAAGACAAAACGATTAAGTCAAGCACTATGTCTCAAGTTCTTTGTTCCACCATTGTTACAGAGTTTTTTATAAGTTTTCAAAATAAAACTCAGAGATTTCATTGTATGACACTCTCAAGTCTCTCAATATATGCGGTATTTATGGATCATCACCAAGGCAATAAAGATGTTATGCCTTTCCTCTTTCTACCACTAAGGCTTTATGTGGAGTTCATAGGCATGAAAGAGCATACTTGCGATGCATATATTGTACAGTCAAACCTCAAATCCAAAGAGAGTTGAGTCATACAATCAAATCAAGATATGCATGTGTGTGAAATATATGGTGGATATATATGGTGGCTAACCTACTTCTACTATGCTCCTTGAAAACATATCACTCTTTTGAAATTTGGAAACATTTGCAAGAGAACATGGACGAGCTATCTTATTCATCTCTTTCTCTTCTTTTTTTTAGGCGGGCATCTAAGTACCCATTTTTCAATATCTCGGACACTTTTGTGTCTATTTTTTCAACCTTTTTTCTCTTTTTTATGAATAACTTTTGCACAGCCTCATGTCTCTTTTCTGCAACAAAACTTTGAGAGATAGCAACAAGAACTTGGAGCATTTATTTGGTGGATCAAAAACCTATCAAGCATGTTTTTGTGTTCACCCCCAGTGTAGGAGTGAAACATTTTTGGGTGGATCTAAATGGAAAGGCATGTTTTTGCGCCTACCCCCAGTGTAGGAGTAGTGCATATTTGGGTGGTGTGTATGTAATCTTGATTTTAAGAGCATGACAAATCTCTCATGAGGGTCAACAAAGCTTAACAAAACTCAATATAATACGAGCAGCATATATGTGGAAGTTTTTCTAGCCTAAATAACATGTATGGCTTGGTGGGAATTCAAGCTTTGTCATACAGGAACTCATCATGTATCATTTTTGTGTTTTTCAAAAGATAAATCTTCAGAACTTTAGTGTCACTTGGAACAAGATAAATAACAGCTCAAACCTTCTCATATGATATCCGTCAATTACCTAGACTTAGATCAAGCATATGCTACCCATGAGTTTCAAGTTCAGAGTAAATCCTTATATCAAAACAATCTTATCCAAAACTTGGGAGAATTTAAGGTTGAAAACTAGATACTTGAAACAAATTATAACAAAACAACTATTCATCATTTCCATTTAAGAGATTATTCAGAGTCCTCTTTATTTGTTCAACAACTCTTAAAACAAACTATCCTACCCACTTTTTATTCTGTTTTTCATTCATCATTTTTTAACTATTTAAAAGAAGCTAAAACTAAAACAAACGGGGAAAGAATACTTACCTGGATACATGGGAGTGCTTCTCCCCCAAGCTAGCTCTTTCAGTGAGGGTTCGGTGTTGTAAGCCCTTAGAACCAGACTTCTGCTTGTGAAGTTCATTGATCAAGTACCTCACTTTGCTCTAAAAACGAGAATTCTTGTGATGACGCCTCTAATGGTGATGTCACCTTCTTCTGTCAAACCCATTTTTGTTTTGAGTTTTGATTTTGGTTTGACAGGTTCAGAACTTTCACTTGTAAAAATTGGAGAATCGACTATCTCCCCCACACTTTGCTTGAAGTGTATCCTGCTCATAAGACAAGGTAGAGATCAAGTGCATGGGGCTCTATTGGTGGGAAAACACCAACAAAACCAAACTTTATTTATTTTTCTCTTATCCTTAGGCACATTGAACAAGATGAAGTTGATGTTATGTGCTTTGTTCAATTATAACATGGGTGGTAAGATCAAAGGATTGAGCATGAATGTAGCATTTAAGTACATTTGGCTAAGAAGGTTGAGTTGCTTAACCTACGGAAGAATTGTCTTTCTTTACATAATGTATCAATCTTTACATTATTATGACTATCATCTTTCAGAGCTAAGGTGTGCACTTTTTAGCTTATTTGGTTAAGACTATGAGCTCAAGAAAGTGGTGCTAGGAACAAGCTTGAAGAATTAAACATGTTGAATTAATCAGGTTGGATCAACTAAGTGGTAACTCAAACATGTTTTTTTCTTATTTATGTGCCTATCAGTAATCAAGGAAAAACTCTTCCTTTTGCTTGAAGTTTTCCTTGTTCAGTTAGCCTCACAGCTTGAGCTATTCATGAGCTTCTTGTTTCCTAGATTGCACCCTTTCTTTCTTATCCTTTTGTCATGCCATCTTTCTGCTCTTTGATCTTGCCATTTTGTTGGACCTTCCACCTCACCCATTGTTTTATGCCTCAAATCTTGATTTGTTTCACAAATGATCTCCTATTGGTGAGGGCTTACTAGGTCCATTGATCAAGACCTCTCCTTGCATTTAGCTTTTCCTTGCATCATCTGATCCAGGAGATGAGGATGCGAAAAGTTGCATGTTCTTTTCTCATCAACCTCTCTTAGATTTTTGTTGATTCTTGGTTGACGAGATATTGTTCATTGGAGCTATAGACTCGAGTTCCTCCATCCATGATGAATGAACAATGTCTTCTTTGCGCAAAGTTATTGGAGTTCATCATGTGTCTTGCTTCATCTCTGATTTGAATTCATCTCATAACTTACCCAAATTGAATTGAGAGTTTTCTGCATGGGGTTAGTCCAACAAAATATCCAGTATCTACTAAAGCATACTATCAGCTCAAAAATCAACCTAGACACCACATCTAATTTAATTTAGGAAGGCATTTTAACCTAAGCACCATGCTTAATTTAAAAGTCTTTGGAAGTAAAATCAGCATACCTTTTGGTTCAAGAATCAAACTAGACACCGCGTCTAATTTAATTCAGGAAAACAGTTTAAACTAAGCACCATGCCTAATTTAAAAGGTGTATGAAAATACTTCAAAACCTAAGCACATACTATAGCAAACAAAGGTAGCATGAAAGCATTATAGAGATTTACTCAAATGGAGATGAAAGAGCATGATTTTTATTTAGCAAATTGAGCATGGCTTAAAGGTAGAGACAACTGAAATTAGCAACATGGCATAAGATTTTTCAGAGAAGCCCATCCCCATACTTGAATTTTGTAAATGCAAAATCAAGTTTGGATGGATGTGATTAAATATTGCATGATAATTGGTTGAACATACCTTGTGTTGTCATCCTTCATTCTTTTTGCTTCAAACCTAGAATGGTTAGTGACAAAAAATACTCGCGGAATATTTTCACAATTATATTTCTATGCTCATTTCACAAGGGCATAACAGCAAAAGATGAAAGCTCATGTTATCTCCCGAAAGTGCTTGTTTTAGGATGAAAGCTCGTCTTTGAGAAACCTTCGAATTGCACTTTAAGTTGGCGAGTTGGTTTCCCCTCCAACACCAACCTTTGTGTACCCATCTCAATATTCACACAACGGGATCTGCAATATTTATGATATACAAACACATCTACAACCACCCTTTCAAAAATTTTATGAACAGTAAGTATGAGGGGGTTGAAGATCTCGTGTGTGGTAATATTAGAGAGACCAATTGATTCAGGAGATTTCTCATGCGAGCATGGATTTGATGGGGTGCTCATGAAGTAGCTTCCATGCTCGTTGATGTCATCTTCCCTTTCAAGCTCTAAGGGTGATTCTTCATGGATGTCCAAAATTTCCCTTAGATTGGTGACTCTCGGATTGATCTTGTCTAAGGCCTCCTCCAAACTTGGATGAGTCATGCTTATTAAGAAGATTGACTTAAGCTCACCCTTTGGATCAGGTTTGGGTTCTATCCTTAAAGTTTCGGCCTTGTCCATCCATTCTTTACTAGCAACGACATATGAGCTCTCCTCTAGCCATTGATGCTGCTCTTCTTGGTCTTCCTCGTTGTCTTCATGACTCCTACGCTTTGGGTATCTTAAAGGGTTTCTAGGATCATCATGAGACTTAGGAGAAAGAGCATCAAGGGATTCATCGGGATCAAGGATGGGTTTTGAGAAAACTATGTATGTTGCTATCGCTTTGTATGGATATTTGTCTTGGTGGTGTTCTAAAAATATATATGTTGCTGGCGATGCATAAGCCATGAAATTTCTGTATTATTGTTGGTGTTATAATGTATTATGAACAATAATAATACATAGTGGCAACACCGGCGGTACTAGACAAAACACACTACTAACTTCTAACCCTTGCCCAACAACAAAAAAAAGTTGCGATAGGCCCAATTTGGTTGCAAAAGGTAGATGTTGCAACCAAATCTCGTTCGTTGCCAATGGTTGCAAAATGTCACATTGCAATAAGGTATTGCAACCGTTGCTAGTTTGGCGTTGCAACTATTGGGGTTTCTTGCAACCATAGTTGTCTGTTGCCAAGCATGGCAATAGGATGTTGTCGCAACGTTCATGGTCGTGGCAATATAAACACTTGCCACGCCTATCTTCGTCGATGATGGAGGGTGAGCGGTGGCACTGGCCAAGGCTCCCTTTCTCGTGTGTCGAGGAAGGACAATGCACTGGCTAGTGCTCCCTCTCTTTATCTCATCGATGAGAAGGAAGGAACTAGGGCACCACGACTGGCTACAAGGAATTCAAGGGCCGCGACGCCGGCTGTTGGGAAGGGGCGCTACAACGACGCCGGCTACAGGGAGGCCACAACGACGCTGCTGGCGGTAGGGAGGGCCACGACCACGCTGGTTGTAGGGACAGCTGTGACGCCGCCTGGGGAAAGAGGTCGCGACACCGCCTGGGAAGTCGATCAAGTGCATCTACGTATGTACAAAATAATTAGATCCTCTTTCAATACCTAAACAGGTCTACATAAATTTGTGTTGGTTCCTGTGGCTACCAATGACACAAACACATATATGGTGTAATAGTATAAGTACCTAGCTTCTAGAACTCTAACCTCTTAGGTTCCAAACTTGCAAGTACATAGCGTTTTTTTTTTTTTTTTTACCTAACCATTGTGGTTGAGAACCTTACGTATTGCAACGATGTAAATTTTTTGTTGCTATATGTACAACCTTTTTGCAACCAAAGAGACTATTAAAACATAATTGTTGCAACATAGACGTGCTATTAAAATTTGTATAAGGTTTTGTGGCTACTTATAACAAGAACAATATTATAGTGTAGTGGTAACACTACTAGAAATATCCACTTCTATGATGAAAATCTTAATGATGAATCTGAAACCGTCATAGAACATCACTTTTTATGACGAATATTTACATTTCGTTATAGATCAGTGGTGACGATCCTCCAACCCTCACTATCTACGATGAAATCAGATATCGTCACAAGAAACGTCATAGAAGAGCACATGGTTTCGTCATAGATCATGTGTGAGTTCAAAACCGAGCAGCTTTCTGTCAATCTCAAAGGTCTCAAGTTCAAAACCGAGTTACACCTTTTTTTAATTTTTTTCCTATAAGTATTGTTCTTGAACCTTAGTGATTGCAACGATTTATTTTTTCGTTGCTATATGTACAACTATTTTGCAATCCAAGCGACTATTTACATACAACGAAACATATTCGTTGCAATATAGACGGGCTATCGCAACCATCAACTAAAGAATTGCAATATCATCTTAGTATTGCAACGCCAAAAAAACTGCTCGTAACACCAATCAAATCGTGGAAACAATGATCATTTATTGCAACCGTTCTACAGTTGGTTGTGATAACACTTACCTTTCGCAACAATCTCCACACTTAGGGCCACGAAACAATTTGTATGGCAAAAATCCCATCTATCGCAACCGAAAGTGCAAATGGTTGCGATAACACCCCCTGTTGCAACCAAATCTTGTCGTTGCGACAAAAAAAGCGTGGCATAAGGGTTAGAAGTTAGTAGTGACATTATTGTCGGAACAAACACAACGGCGGCGGTGACGCTGCCCCTCATAACCGCCGGAGGGAACACCGACCGCGTGCGCTGGCACCTACATTACCGTCGGATGGTACGTCGGACCGGCGTTGATGTTGTCGTCATCACAGCCGGATGGTACGCCGGTCCGGCGTTGATGTTCTAATCATCACAACCCAATGGTACGTCGGTCTGACGTCAATAGGTCCATTATCACCACCGGTTGGTACGCTGGCCCGGCGATGGTAGGTACACCATCACCGCCGGATGGTACGCTGGACCGGCGTCGATGGCCACAGAATCACCGCCAGATGGTACATCAGGCCGGTGTCGCTGGACTAGCATCACCGTCGGATGGTACACCAGGCCGCCGTCGATGGACGCATCATCACCGTCAGACGGTACGTCGAGCCGGCATCAATTCTTGCATCATAACCGCCGGATGGTAAGCCAGGCCGACGTCGATGGACGCATCATCACCGCCGGATGGTACGCCGGGCCGACACCGAAGGATGCATCATCACTACCGGATGGTATGTCGGGCCGGTGGTGGTAAGATATCGTCACCGCCGTGTTGTACGCTAGACCGACGGTGGTAAAATACCGTCACCGCCGGCGTGCAACCGGCAGAGATAAAGGTCGCCGATCACTGCCGACTTACACCAACGGGGCCAAAACCATCGGTAATGGGGGTTTTGGAGCCGACGGTGATTAGCTTTTTGTAGTACTGAGGGTTTGGGGATTGATTTCAAGAAAATGGAGTGAGAGAGCTCTTGAGCTAACCATGGATTGAGAGAGATGGAGATGGTCATGAGCTTGACCTGGTGCTAATCTTGCTTGCTTTTTCCACTTTTCTCTCTTTTCCTTCTCTTCTTTTCCTCCATCATCTTCTCTCTCTAGTTCATCCTTGTTCTTGCTTTCTAGAGAAAGAGAGGGAGAGAGTAGGAAATTGTAGGACGGTTGAGAGAGTGAGTAGAGCTGGCTTCTTCCTGTTGAAGACACCTCCTATTTTGTGCTGATAGATGGGTCCCACCTTGAGTGAGTTGACGACAACTCATTCACACTTACTCTGCTAAGCTAACCCTTTGATGGATGGTCCGTTGATACTATCGGATGCTCCATCAAACTTTTGAGTTTGAGAGATTTAATTTACAGAAAGGATCTTGGCATTGGGGCCACTTCTTGTGTCCAAGAGATTGATGATTACAGTAAAGAGATTAGAGATATTGATTAGCACCTTTTTTCGAGCATTTTCCTGGCATTGACTGGCATGTGACCATTGTTGACTCTGGGTTGACTATGGTTAACTTGGGAGAGTCGATAGGATTAAGTTGCAAACTTGGAATCCTTGTCATAGAAGAGATCCCTAGGAATCCTTTAAAGAGAGTGGTAGGGTGATCCTTGGGTGTTTGAGGGGCTTGTGCAAGGTTATCAAGTAGGTTCTATTAAAAGTTTTAGTTGGACCGACCTTGGGTCGTGACACATCCCTCCAACTCGACCCTACTATATATATATTCACCTCTCCCCTTGTTTCAATTCTAGCCATCCAATCACTCTTATCCCGCCATGACCACTCCACATTGCCCCTATTATAATTTTCACCTCTCTAGTTATTCAAAGCCTAGCCGACCTAGCATTCTAGGCTCTTCCTGTTTGATGCCCTTGCAGCTTAGCACGAGAATTACAAGATATATTAACATTGAGGTAGAGAACGCTTGGAGACACTTTGCCTTGATCTCCCTCATCACCACTTTTCTCTGTCTTGTTTGCAATCTTAGTAAAAAAATATGTGCCAGATAGGTTGCCTTCCACATCAACCTCATCGTTGTCAACATTTTGTATCTTTCAGTACTGCATTCTCGCAGTTCACTACGTAAAAAACATTTTTTAGGGGCGGTTGGTAAGCCTTCGTAGGGGCGGTTTTACCAGCCGCCCTTATGAAAGGGTGGCTACAAATCACTGATTTGTAGGGAAGGTTCAGACCGCCTTACAAATCGATTTGTAGAGGCGGCTGGTATCTGTAGCCATCCCTATAAATCGATTTTAAAAGGCGGCTGGTACTGTAGCCGCCCCTACAAATCGATTTGTAGGGGCGGTCTGGGAACACGAGCCGCCCCTACAAATCGATTTGTAGGGGCGGCTACAGTACCAACCGCCCCTACAAATCATTTTTCCGCCAAAAAAAATTAAATTTACAATAATATCAGCTTACATCAACAGCAACATTGATGCAGCAGTCTTCTTCATGGTACCTTGATGGAACTACTGCATTGCATTCACAAGGAGGGGCACAGCAGATCACCTAACATCAGCACTATCTTATATACAATGCCAACACACAATGTCGAAGGTGGTTGGCTACTCAAGAACAACAAAGCGGACACCAAATAAAAAGTATATCCATCAGAAAATGGTGTCTCTGTCAGCCTCTTCTTGGGAGGTGACTTCTCGATTATCTCGCTTCGCAAGTCCATATCGGTGACGAAACCTATTTGCTATCGACTCCATATCATCTTCGTCGGTCACAATCGCCTGTAGTCAACAACTGAAGTGAATCAAATGAACTTTGCTAAGCAACATGCTTTTCAGTGCAATGATAATTCAGTAATAAACTTGAAAAGCTCAAACGGTAGCTCAAATCACCTTGAAATATTTGCTTAGTGCCATCCGATCCAAAGCTTTGATCATGCATCTCCTGTCAAGGGATGATGCGACAGCACAAGGTATCCCTGCTGTCTGAACAGCATCCAGCCATTCTCTCAATCCTTCTACAGGTGTATCGAGCTGAATGAAACCAGTAGGTTGGACCTCACGACAAGTATAATAGAAGAAAAGATAAATTGGTGGATAAGATTTGCTGGATACCTGCTCTAAGTAAGAGAGAAAAGAATATCCAGCATAATAACATGGGAGCAACTAGCAAACAAAATCAGTGGTCATATCATACCTGTTTCTTAAGGTTGCTTAAATCATGAATGTGAGAAAGAGCATCAACAGCAGTGAGCAAGGCAATCAATCCCTGTGAAACAACTCAAGAAATTATTTATCTGGCATAAGTAAATAATATGAATAGGACAATCGCAAACCGTTAGCAAACTAGCAACTTACAGATATGGGAGAATCTGAACCAAGACTACGGTCCCGAAAAAAACGATCATGAGTCTTGGGATGCAATAGCCAATATTAAAGGTTTCGATGCTCTGTAGATCCATTTTAAGTATGGCGGTAATGAAGCCCCACACTGCCCTTCAAATATGAGGATTTAAACAATGATATAACATTTAAAAACTAAATATAAAGGTATGACAGCTCTGCAGCAAGTATAGAAGTAGGGAAAATATTCACAGGAACACCATGGCAATCTGTCAGAGCTATTGCCTACAAAGTCAAACTACTTCAGCTAAGAAAAAAATAGAACTTTTTCTTTGCAGGCTGGGCATATAAGATGGAAGAAATACTAAACTTGTATAGATAAGGATCACTCAAACTGAACATGTATACGAAAAACAAAAAGAAATCAATCTGAAGTCCATGACAAAAAAATGCAGGAACTAATAAAAATAAAAGAACATATGCAGAAGAGCAAAGATATAATGACATTGCCATCACAAAAACATATTGTGAAGGGATCGGATGAAATTGAAGCTTCTGTTCTCTATAAGCAAATCTAATTATCATTACCAATGAAATTGAAAAGGAAAGCAACATATGATGAATAAACTCCCTTAGAAAATATAACTAATCATTATTAACAACAAGAATGAAAAATAAAACACTACTTGGTTATTAAGCATTCCAGTTGAAAGCATCAAGTAGGATACAACTAACTATTACTCAAGGTAAAATGGTGGATCAACAGACCAACGTTTCGCTTGCCATCTACAACAAACTAAAAATATTTCCTACTTTCTTGACACTAACAATATTTCATACCAGAGTGGATGTAGCCACGGAGGAGGAGGAGCTCCCCGGCCGCCGAGCTCACCACGCCTGCATCGATCCGGACTCCTGTGCCCTGTGCCGCCACCTGGACTTCATTACAACATATGTGTTCAATGCGCTAGCCTCTTCTCGGAGCCAAACCTATATCCCTATGTGACCACAATATGAATGAAGTTACAGAATAAGGTGAGAACATGTAGAGTTCAATCTTGAGCTTATATGAAAAGACATACAGAGTTCAATAGCTATTACAGATTAGGATGGTACACCTAATTTCTCCTTTCTTAAGGTGATAACATGCATAGTTCAGATCATCGCACAACATCTTCATATTCTTACTCCGTTGTTTCGAGTTTCAAAGACCAACTGTAAGTACGACATGACATAATGTTCTTAGCCAATTTTTAATCTCTACTAGTACAGAAAGCGAGATAGACTAAAAACCTATCATATCCTTGGAAGGAAAATACATATCAAATTTCTAATCTCTACTAGTATAGAGATGATAGAATATGATGATTCAAACCATCTCTTTACACACATTTGGCCATATCTTCCTTTGAGCAGAGGCATTGTCCAAGAAGGGAAGAACGAATCTCTGATTTCACACTGCCGATTCTTTTTGCCGTCAGAAGCTCCTAAGAGCACCGCAACCGGAGGAGCTCCCTGGCCGCCGAGGTCGTCGACAGCAGATCTGGCCGCGCCGCCACGAGAGGCATGCCTTGGGGAACAGATGGCCGGATCCATGCCTCACTCGATCCACGCCGGGCGATGGCAGGGGCTGTGGTGAGAGGGCGAGGTATGGGGCTGTGGGAGAGGGCACGGTGCAGTTTCGCGGATGTGGCGAGGCGCGCGTGCGGGCTGCGAGCTATGGCGATCGCGGGGCTGTGGGAGATCGGCGTGGTGCATCAAGATGGCAATGGGGACCGGCGCGCTCCGGGAGTCCGTCGTGCCGCTCGACCTCTTCGGCAAGGCGCGCACCACCTGGAAGGTCGGCATCTTCACCTCGCTCCAGTTCTGGACCCGCATCTCCTGCCGCTTCCTCTTCAACTACCCGACAATGGCACCGCCATGCCCATCGATTGCCGCTCCAAGTCGCCGTAGAAGGCCCCTCTCTCCGCTCTGGCCTCAGCAGCAGGAAGGAAGGAAGGCGTGGGGGTGGGGGGACGGATCTAGGCTGCCGTGGCCGGATCTCACGGCGGCCACTAGCCACCACCTGCTCGCATCGGCCGGCTTGGGAGGCGATAGGGGCTCTTGGCCTTGTGATAGCCTCCTGAGGGGAAGGCGAGGAGGAGGGCGGGGAGGCGAGGAGGAGGCCGGATCTGCTGTGGGAAGGCGATGAGGGCGGGAAGCGGATCTGAGCGGAAAAGGCGAGGAGGAGGGCATGGAGCCGAGGGAGGAGGGAGGGGGAGGAGCTGCGAGGCGGGTGGAGGCGGTAAGTGGGAGTGAGAGACGCGAGGAGGCTTTTTATATCGTGCAGCAATTAGTAGGGGCGGTCGGTGATCGAGCCGCCCCTACAAATGATAATCTGGGCGGTGGTGGTGAGTGAGCCGCCCTTACAAACCCGATCTATTTGTAAGGCGGCTCAGATCACCACCACCCGCCCTTCTATTTGTAGGAGCGGCTGGTTTATGGCCTCCCGAACACGCCACTGTAGGGGCGGCTCCATTACCAGCCGCCCCTACAAAAAATGTGTTCCGTTGCTAAAGATCGTTTTTCACGTAGTGGTTGTACATGGAGAGGGCGAGGGAGCTGAGTGTATGTGTGTGAGGTGGTGGTGTGTGTGTATGTGTGTGGTGGTGTTGGGGGCAGTGTTTAGAGCATCTCCGAGGTAAGATTAGATTCCAAATTACAAGATTTACCCATTATGCAAAATAGAAACCCATCCAAAAAAGTAGAGTTACACAACAACCATTGTATATTTTCCCTTATCTATATTTAAAAGTGACAGTTATTTCAATTTTTCGTCGAAGATACATTTGTCCTCTGCCTAGAGCCTTCAACGCATGGCCGGGTAGGACTTCCACGGTTGCTGCAGGAGACTACCCAACGCGTGCGGCTGCACTGGCCGTCGGCGTCTCCTAGCCAACAATCTAGCTACGCAACTACTTGTCCCCTAGCCAGCGGTGCCTGTCCCCTGCCCACCACCTCCCGTCCCCTAGCCACGCAGCCGCTGAGCGTAGTAGCGTTGGCTAGCATTGGCCATCTTCAGCTGGGCGTGGCCGGCATCTACGTTTGTCCCGCGTGGGAAGGGGAGCTCGCCGAGCCAAAATTCACATGGGGAAGGGGAGAGCGAGGAGGCGCGGTCTGTTATATTTAGCTACCAAGAAGTTCGGGATAGATGGCCTCTTATTTTAGATTACTAGATACAAAAGCTGTTGGAGTCCTATTTCTTTGAAAAAAAAATTCTAAAATTTGACTAGGAAACCAATCTGGCGATAGCATAGGATTAATCTGTTACGCATTCCATGTAACAAACTAGGAAACCAATCTATTAACCGATCTCTCTTGTTGTAACCCTAACCCCTCAGCCTATATAAAGGAGGGTAGGGACCTTGCGATCAGGATTCATCTTATTCTCTTTCATCCCATCTACTATGTAGCTAGGAGCAACAGCCCTGTAACCTAGCATACGAATACAAGAAGAGCAGCACCCCCGACTGAACTAGTGTCGGTGTTTTGCGAACTGACCAGTAAATTTAGCGTCGTGCTGCTCAAGGGATTCGATGGCTAGAACTCAAGACACAAAGGATTTATACTGGTTCGGGACAAAGCCCTACATCCAGTGCTGGAGACCTGTGAGCACGTGTTCCTCAATGCCAAAGTGCTCCAAAAAGTCTTACAACAGGGGGTAAGCAAGCTACAGTCCTACAGGTAGGAAGAGTTCGAGGAAGGGGAAATGAATCGTTTGAAAGAAGGCCTGGCTCCCTTTATATAGTCGGTTGGGCCAGGTTACATGCAAAGATGTAGGGTTCTCCCAGCCCAAGTGGTCGGGAGCCCGAGGGAGGGGGAAGCTAGCATGCTTGTTAAGCAGTCCTTTGAGTCTTGTTGGCACGTCCGGTACAGTCGTCGGGAGTTTGCTCCTTATGCTAAGGCACGGTGTACGGTGGTGGTACTATGCCAGCCATGTTGGCACCGTAGGAGTGGTGGTAGTTCACCAACTCCCCTACTCAGCATGGGCTCGGTGTAGACGTCGTGGCCTTCGTCCTGTCTTCCGTTTCTTCAGGGGCAAGTCATGATGTCACTGTACGAAGAGGACAGACATTCCTTGCGGGCCCCCGCTTCTTGGGTTGCGGCTCCATTGCCCTGACTTCCTGGGGTCAGATCGGGGGCATAGGATTTGGTCAGATTGGGAGAGCTGACTCCCGGGTCGTGATTCCCATGCCATAGTGGTTGGGATCGTACGCCCGTTCATTAGGCCAGATGGATTTGGGCGATGCTGAGCCACGCGGGGTGACTTTGTCGGGCTCTGTTGTATTGTCCTGTCTGTCAGCGGGGTGCTGACCGAGGTGTCACTCTGTCCTAGGGCCAGATAGTCAGAGGGGTCATTGTCCTCCTGTACTCGGTGGAGCGTGCGTGCGCGTCTGTCCGGGCAGGCGTATTGAATGTGTTCACCCACCTCTTGTCCTTTCCTTAGCGGCTAAGGCAGGAGACGGTCGAGGACACCACTCGGCGTGAGGTTGAGAGGTGGGAGAGGTCGAGGCGGGCCTCGCACGGCTCGAGGGCATGAGGTTTAGGGTTTAGGGTTTGGGGAGGTCGAGGCGGGCCGTGTTTAGCTGGGCCGTGACCAGCTTGGCCATCCTGAGCTACTCTTAAGGTCAAGCTTTGGGGTATCCCGTTTACATAACCCCGACAACTAGGGTATTACGCTACGCAGCGGCCTGAACCAGTATAAATCTTGTGTCTCGTATGCTACCATCTGATTCTTGTTATGCAAAGTAGTTGCTAGGCATTGCCGGAACTAAATCATCCGACAGTCGTGGTCTGCTATATGTGGCTACCAAGAAGTTCCGGATAGATGGCCTCTTATTTTATATTACTAGATACAAAAGCTGTTGGAGTCCTATTTCTTTCAAAAAAACCTAAAATTTGACTCCAAAACAAATATAGCTCATCTCTTGGAGATGCTCTAAGACACGGAGATAGCAAATTCTTTTGTTACATACATTGTCCCACGCTGTAGACTATGGTTGAACTTGTCTCAAGCTTTTTCCGTTAAATCTGCAGGTTTCTTAATACAAAGAACTTATCTCAAATTCTTTTAATTTGTGTGTGTGTGGTGGTGTTAGGGGGGAGTGTTTAGAGCATCTCCAAAAGACTAGTAAGATTAGATTCCAAATTACAAGATTTACCCATTATATGCCAAAAAAGTAGAGTTACACAACAACCTTTGTATGTTTTCCCGTATCTATATTTAAAGGTGACACGTTACTCGATTTTTCGTCGAAGATACATTTGTCCTCTGCCTGGAGCCTTCAACGCACGGCCAGGTAGGACTTCCACGGTCGCCGCAGGAGACTGCCCAGCGCGTGGGGCTGCACCGGCCGTCGGCGTCTCCTAGCCAATAACAATCTAGCTACGCAGCTGCTTGTCCCATGGCCAGCAGTGCATGTCCCTGGCCGCCACCCCCGTCCCCTGGCCACGCAGCCGCTAACCGCAGTAGTAGCATTTGCTAGCTGTAGCCATCTTCAGCCGGCCGTGGCTAACATCTACGGTAGTCCCGTGCGGGAAGGGGAGCGCGGCGAGCAGAAATTCACACGGGAAAGGGGAGAGCGAGCGGGCGCGGTCTGCTATATATCTGGCTACTGAGAAGTTCGGAATAGATAACCTCTTATTTTAGATTACTAGATACAAAAGTTGTTGGAGTCCTATTTCTTTTCGAAAAAAATCTAAAATTTGACTCCAAGCTAAGACAAATATAGCTCATCTCTTGGAGATGCTCTAAAACACGGAGATAGCAAATTCTTTTGTTGCATACATGGTCCCATGCTGCAGACTATAGCTGAACTTATCTCAAGCTTTTTCCGATAAATCTGTGGGTTTTTTTTAATACAAAGCACGGGATTCTAGATTGATTCTATATAATATGTTCATAGCGTACCTCGTCGATTCACGTCAAGAGCGATCTTTTACAAACATATAAGGTTCTCTAGACCGTTTGTGTCATGCAATGAAACTAAACACTACTGAGCAGGTCTTCATCGCGATCACACCTTGGACGGAATATTTCTGCCTTTTTTGTTTTTCCCTGGTAATTTGAGAATGCCGCTCTACTAAACACTTTCCTATTTTGAAATCCCGCGCTTATGAGTTATGACCTGCGGTTGGTGGCGAGCTCACCATTTTCTGGCCGTTGTGCCTTTTTCACACACGCAGTCCTAGCTGTCTTTTTGTCATAGGAAGTGGCTGAAATGCCCCCCGCCGGGTCCGAATTAAATATGTTATCTGGAAGGTGAAAACCGTCGTCGCGGCAGTCGACAGCGACCAGCTCATTTCGGCCGTCGCCCTCGAGACGACAGCGACTGCAGCTAGATCTCCGTCGCCGGCGATCCCTCTCCTTGCCGGCGCCGTGGAACGCGCCTCCTCGTCCAGACCAACTGCACGGCGTCGAATTCGTCGTCATCCCTCTCAGCTGCTATCTCCTTGCTCCAGCGGTCCAGCCGCTCGCGTGGAGTGGAGAACAAGCCGAACTTGAACGCTCCGCTTTGCTGGTAAGCAAGCCCTAAGCCCCTAATTAACCCGCCTAGATCGCTCGCGGTCTCGCCTCATAAACGACGCCCTAGATTGCTCGCGGATATTCTTCATTTCTTCCTCGGGCAAGTCTGGGTCCATGGATTTGTTTAAGGCGCTGAGAGTTTTCGTTTCTAGTTCGATATGATGCACCTGATCGAGATCGGCCTCCGATCCGGCTGAGCCGAGCAAGCTAGACGTCGATTTTTATATAGCTCGAGATCGATATGACCAACTCATTTCGACCGTCGTCCTCGAGATGACATCGACTCCAGCCAGACGCCTAGACCTCCGCCGTCGGCGATCCCTCTATTGCCGGCGCTGTCGTGGAACGCGCCGCCTCGTCCAGCCCAACCGCGCGCGGCGTCGATTTCGTCGTCGTCCCTCTCGCTAACACCGATCCTGCTTGCTCCAGCCGCTCTCGTGGAGTGGAGACTGGTCACTGGAGAGTGCAGTGGAGATCGAGCAAGACGATCGAACTTTGACACGCACCACTTTGCTGGTAAGCAAAAGAGCCCTAGCCTGCTTAGGCCCTCCACAGTGGTAAGCGGTGCCAAAAGAAAAAGGCTAGGCCCCATCACTTCTTTGGGCATCACACTCCTTACAGGCTGCAACGGGTGGGCATCACTTGGCACCACTTCAGGGACCCACCACCTCTGCACCATGCAAGCAAAACGAAATAAAAAATGAAAAACACTCCTTCCTCTTTCCTCAGTTGCCACGTACTGTCGCCGCCTGCTCCTCTTTCCTCGTGTTATTTTATTGATTTGGGCACCGGCGCAACTACTTGCGCCGCTCCCCATTTTGCAGGCATCACTTCGAGTTAGCTTCGCTGCTTGCAATGTGAGGAGCGAAGCCAAAATCTTCTCTTTCTTCTCTTGGCATCACTCGAGTGCAACACTGCGGAAGGCCTTAGATTGCTCGCGATCTCGCCTCGTAAACGACGCCTGACCTTTGCAGGCGCTATCCCTCCGGCAATTCTGTCCGTGTGGATTTATTTGTTTGCCGCGCTAGGAATTTTCGTTTCTCGTTCGACATGATTCATCACCCGAGATCGATCGGCCTCCGATCCGGTTGAGCCTAGCTAGCTAGACGTGAATTCTTGGGGTTTAACACTCCGGGCAGAGTCGTGATCCGCACAACTGACTGAAGCATGTGTATCCGTGTGTATGAGGATCATGGATCTGATCCTGTTCCTGTTCTCGTACTACCTTTGTTTCGGAGATGGCGGATGGCTTTTTACAGCTGTTACCCTAGCATGCTTCCTATAGAGACCACCCCAGTACGCCAGAGTACGTGCATCCCACTATGGCAGAAGGGGCGGAGCCAGGGACATGTGGGAGGGGGCCTCATCTTCGGCCTCCGATCCGGTTGAGCCTATTAGCTAGCTAAACGTGAATTCTTGGGGTTTAACACTCCTGGTAGCGACGCTGGTCGTGATCCGTACAACTGACTGAAGCATGATCTAACTTGTGTATATATCCATGTGCATGATGAGGATCATGGATCTGATCCGGTTCCTGCTCTCATACTAACCGAGGATGATCTAACTTGTTTCAGAGATGGTGGATGGATTTTTATAGCTGTTACCCCAGCATGCTCCCTATAGGGGCTCGATCCCCCCCTACCCATACCGGAGCAGTGGAACCTCTGGAGCCCCATGAATTTTTAGGCAAAGTTCTATAGTGTAGATAGGGCTGAGATTTAAGATCGAGCAGCAGTCGGAGGTATGTGTTGTTCAGCCCCTCCTAAAAATTTTTCCTGAATCCGCCGCTGTAGGGTAGATAAGTGCATCCCTAGTACGGCTGATAGGTGTTCCGACTGTTGGATTTGGACGGCGTAGACCAATGTAGTATATCTAAGGGTTGATGCGAGGGTAGTCTTCGCGGGCGAAGTTGGTTGGTCATTTATTTGTTTACCTCTGGAGTGTTTAATGTTTTTTGTCGGATGTTGTCTCTTGGGTGTTTAATGTTTTTGGGATTCTATAGCTTGGTTTAATTGATAGGTGTCGCTGATTGTCATAATGGTAGTTGGTAGTTGATATTGTATGGTTTCTATCTTCGAGTTTTTAGTTGACCTTCCATACTATTCTAGAATGTGAGGGTCTTCAAGTAGTTTTACACCGTAGACAAAAAAAATGCTATATATTCGATGTCTTCAAATAGTTAGCAGCTACAATTAGCCAGTGAGGATCTGAACAGGCCTGCTAATTAATAGACCTGCCACTTATTAGCGGGTGGAGCTACTAAAAGTTAGTTCATTAGTTGCTAGAGGGGTGCTAGTAGGTGCTAATAGTTCATATGAACATCCAATCAACTATCCAACTACCTAGCAGGTAGATCCAAACAACCCTTGCTAATAATTAGGTAGCTAATAGTTATTTTAGATTAGGGAATAACAACATTATGGCCTCCCACATTCACATATGAAAGAGTATAGCTGATCGAAACAAACACACACCACTACTACACAAATGATTTTAGGAGGTAGTGCCCAAACATTAACGGAGGCGGGCACAAATTCCAACCGCCTCCTAAAATGCTTGGCTATTAACGGGGACGATCATTTTAATTTACCGAGGCAGTCACATTTGCCCGCCTCGTAAAAATCGATTTACGGAGGCGGGCGCCTTAAGACAACCGCCTCCAAAAATAGCCTATTTTCAGAGGCGGTCGTCTTAAGGTGTCTGCCTTTGTAAATCTATTTTTGGAGGGGGGGCACACTATAAGGCCCGCCTCCTAAAAGGGCAAGGCCCAGCAGGCCCAGTAAACCGAGAGCGGCACACCCAGCGCGGCCCTCCCTCGAGCGAGCGGCGCTCTCCCAGGCCCCGCTCCCTCTCCCTCCCCTCCCTCCGTAGCCCTTCTCCCTCTCTCCCTCCCTCCTCCCAGGTCCGGCAGGTGGCGGACCTCCCCTCCTCCTGCGGCCGCCCTTCTCCCTCCCTCTGTCCCTCCCAGATCCAGCGGGTGGTGGGCCTCCCCCTTCCTCTGGTAGCTGCCCTCTCCCTTGGCGGCGCAGCTCCCTCCCTCCCTCCCAGATCCGGTGGGTGGCGGCCTTCCCCTACCTCCCAAGACCGCCTCTCTCCCTCTGGCGGCGCAGGTCCCGGCCTCTTGAGCCCATCGACGGCGGCACGAGGAACAGTAGCAGCGGTCGATGAGCGCAGGAGCACTAGCAGCGGCGGATCCACACTCCTTCTCCACAGCGACGGCGGATCTGAAGCAGACGCACGGCGTGGAGGTTGCGCCGGCAACGGAGGCGGTGGATTTGCGGTGAGGAGGCGGATCCAGCATGAGGCCTCCCCGTCTCTACCAGATCCGGCTGCAAGGGCTAAACTGATGGCGCCTCCAGGTGCAGATCTCAGGACGGCGGCGGCGTGGCTGGGCTCGACGTCGGACCCATATGGGCTGGCGTTGGGCTCAGCTTTTTTTTATTTTAATTCGATTTACGGAGGCGGGCAAAGCAACCGCCTCCATAGGTCACTGATTAACCATGACCTTTGATTGGAGGCGGTTGCAATGCCCGCCTCCATTAATCCTTTTTGCCCGCCTCCAATAAGATTTCTGTAGTAGTGCACAAAGAAAGAATGAAAGATACAACTCTAGACAATCACTCAAGCCTCAATTCTAAACCCTAGCAGTTATTAGCTGCTATGTTTTTTTTGGAAATACTGATTTCCATATGATGGATTTTAGGTGAGTAACGAGAGGGTATCTCATCCCTTTAATGCAATGCTTTGATGATGTTTCTTAGGAAATTTGGTAAACAGTCCCATTTCTTACATTTTTTTGTTATAACATAATTGTTATTAGATATCTTTGTTGATACTTGTTTTTTGTTCCTTTGAAGGTGTTGGAATGGATCAAATGGGATCTGGTGTTCAAGGTCACAAAAAAGAAGATGCACCCAAAATGGGCACATGGTGGGATCTACCACTTTATTGTTTGTCTATTTGCTTCAGCTTATTTGTTTACTCATTAGCCATGACATTCATATTCACATTAGCTGTCATATAAGATTATTTATTTTTTCCCTATTTACGTGGTGATATAGGTTACTTCCAAGTTCCGAGGAAGTTGTTATCTATGACAGTTTCAGTGAGATGGGTCTTCAGGAGAATCTACTCAAGGGAATATATAAATAAGGTAATTATTCTTATGCCAGCATTATTTTTGCATTTATTTCTGGACTGGAAACATTATTTGTGCATTTTTTTAAGGTCTGGGGAAGCCTTCCGTGGTCCATCAAAGAGGAATCGTGCCGTTATGCAAGGGCTTTAGTGTGATCCATCGATCTTTGTCTGGAACAACTGAGACAATTTGCACCGGTGTACTGCAGCGACTTGATTATGGATCTGCAGAATGCCAGGCTTTGATCCTTGTACCAACACCCAACTTAGCACAAGAGACCGTGAAAATTATTGGAGCACTTGGTCAGTTCCTTGGTGTTACAGCTCAAACTTGTACAGGAGGAACAAGTGCCCATGCAGACCAGCAAACTATGTCAAGGAGAGTTCAGGTTTTAGTTGGCACCCCTGATTGCATTCTTGACGTGCTGCAAAGGCATGCATTGTCTCCAGACCACATTAGAATGCTTTTTTTGGATGAAGCAGATGAACTACTCACAGGAGGTTCTAAGGACCAGGTTAGTTTTATTAGCTACCAGCTCTATTATGGTAATCGCAATGTATGACTAGTATATTAAACCCCTACTACTAGTAAGTAGTAACATAGAATGCATGAGCCAAATATAACTTATCTTGCTATGCTCATGCTACAATCTGATGGCCCTGCCCATATACTTCACTAACTTATGACCCGACATCTTTCTTGCAGATCTATAATATTATCCTGCATCTCCCAAAGAAAATTCAGGTTGGGCTCTTCTCTGCTAACTATCCCAATGAAGCTATACAGACTAGCTACAGATTATTTATGGATAAGCCTGTGGAAGTCATTGTCCCAAGAGCTGAAGAACTAAAGAATGTCAAGCAGTACTATCTGACAGTTGAGAATGAAGAACTGAAGCTAGGAAAACTGTATGATCTTTTCAAGATCACAGGGGTGGAACAACGACTTATCATCTATGTGAACACAAAGGATAAGGCCGTCCCTCGCAAAAGATGTTGGCAAGCATTACACTGTCTCGGCAAGCCATGATGGCATGGATCAGCGTGCCAGGGCCACCGCCATGCAGAAGTTGAAGTCTGGGTCATCCAGTATTATCATAACCACTGACCATCGAGGTACCAGTGCAATACCGCAGGTTCCCATTATCATCAACTATGATATTCCAACAGAATCTATGCGATACGTCCGTCGTCTTCAGCAGCAATACAGACAGTTCAGGCATCCAGTAAGTGTGGTCATTAATTTGGTAACTCCTGCTGCTCGACGCACCCTCGCTGCCATCACGAGAATTTGCAATAGATCCGTGGGGGAGCTACCCTCCGACCTGAAAATCTGAAATGACCTCTTGGTGGGCTATGGAGTGCAGAAGTAGTAAATACAGAACTGGTCCTAAAGGTATCTGCACAAGTTCTTCCTGGCTAGCTGCAAGGAAGCTTTGAAGTTTACCATTAGGTCTCTGTCTGTATGTCACTATTTCTTGTGAGGTGTGTGGCCGAACCACCCCAATTATATAGCCCACATGTGCCCATCATTGTCTTAAAGACCTCTGAGTGCTGTACATGAGAGCCAGATAATTCAGGTAGTCTGTCGGGTGTCTTCGGGGAACCCCGAATCATCCACATTTTACAATTCATACAAGATCAACATGGAGTTACCACAACATTACAACATTTGGTAAAAAATAACTTACATCAGAGTGCGTAAGATTTACAATAGTAGCTTACAAAACCTGTCCAAGTCAAACCTTAACTTAAGTTCAAATGTGAGTAGAATTGCGGAAGCGACTTAGGTAAAGCATCTAAGGTAGGGGAGACATCCAAATCATGTCGAGCCCACCGACATGACCTCGATCAGCAGCTCAAGTTAGATCCTGCAACGGAGCTAACAAACCCTGAGTACTTGAGGGTACTCAACAAGTCTTACCCGACTAAAAGAAAAGGCTCCAAGGGTATGCAGGCTTAAAGGTAAGGTAGAAGCAAGAAGTAACTTTTGCTAAAAAGCTTACTACAAATGAATCCTTATTTTCAATGTTTTAGCTGTGTATTAAGTCATTTGTAGTATCCAGTTTGCACATGTTCTAAATCAATCACCTCTTTAGTCACCTCATCTCATGTTTCTCTCTTATCCACAAGTAACCATGTTCCATTGATTAACTACGATGTAGAGCAGAGAATCGAGTCTTCTTCTCCGCGAAGCAACGACAATTTGAATCGATTGGCCCAACTGGGGTTTCCTTACCACATGACATATGCAGGTCTAGGTCCGGACCCGAACCTACATATATCAACCTTCACTCGGATTCTCCAAAATGCGAACCGGTCTGCGCTACCCGAGAGCACAGTACTCCACCTCCCTGCGCCACTCCTGGTGGATTCATAGGATGTGTACACGCTACTCTCACCATCTCCCACGCCTAGTGTGCAGTTGTCTTTTCACATAATGGAATAGCCGAGGTATCAGGCTTATAGGAGTATGTGGCCAGTACTACAAGGTCTCGACTCACAATAGGTCTATAACGGTATGGTCCTTAATCGACACAGGCGGAACAGGCACGATCAGGCGAACCTATCTGCCCAACTTACCTTAACACCAGTCCCGCCTGGTCTCAATTGAAACATCATTATCATCATGGTATACTCCTAACCAATAAACAGAGTCGAGAAGAGCAAGGTAGAACCTATTCCTTGCGAATGATGAAACCATCATTCAACTTCTATCGAAATCTAAGGATTACTAAGCATTAGAGATAACGACCTATTCATACTATTAGGGTGTAACTAAGGATACTTGTATATCAAGGTAATCATGCAGCAACGGTATTTGACAAACTCCTAATTACTTCATGCACATCTCACGAAACCTAAAGTGTAATAAAGATTTGTAAATACTATAGAAGGGTGGTATGCACCGGGGCTTGCCTGTGTTGCAGAGAAGGTTAGTTCCATAGAGGATCACAGGGGTTAGACTTGGAACCAACACCAACACCATGGATAGATAGACCTTCTCCGAAACTTGATCAACACGAGTCTTCTCACTCTTGTATGCACTACACGTAATAAATGATGCTTTGCTTAACATGATGGAATGCATGCCATGATGCATGACGAAAGACACACAAGTACATGAATGAAACTTATCAAACTTAAGAAACTTGAGTACAACTTTCCTTCACCAAAGAACTAGGGTTGCTATCATAAAAGATTTTTAGTTAATTAACTATTAAGTTAATTAGTTGTTTACCATGAAAGGCATAACTTAACATGTACCAGCAAGAAACGATTAACATTCAGCCTAACTCGTGATCATTATAAGGAACTTGTAAAACTAAACTACTTATTCAATAAAACCATTTTAATTACTATATAAACAAGTTGATTATAAGCATAACAAGAAAGGAATTAAGTTGCCAAGGAACAACAGGGGTTTGGTATTCCAAGGTCCACAAGCAATGTCCAAAATACACCAAAGCCATTTAAGTATTTATAGAAATCATTTTGGTAATTATTTAATTAATTAACAAGGCATTTTAATACACCTAAACTAAGTGCGCAATTTATATTTATCAAAACAGTACCATAATTTTTATGAAGGCAGGTATAAGCAGGTAAAGCACACACAAAAAGTTTCATGATAAAAGGATTAATACTTTTATTTATAAAAATCATTCAAGGTTCATTTATTAATTAAAAGAGGTAATTTTAAAGCATAACAAAATTACTGAAAATGACCATTTCATATTTTTCCATGGTATAGCATAACATAACAAGGCTACACACAAAATTTCACATTTTTATCATGCACCAAAATTTAGTTATGAATTATACAAGAATCAACACATAAAAGCATTTTCTGGAAAAAGAATAAATCGTTTTCTGCGCAAAAACCTTTTTTCACTCTTCTCTCCTTTACCCCCTCTCACTGACAGCAGACCCCGGGGTCAAACCGACCCTGCCCCGCCCTTGACCGTGGCCTGCCGGTCTTTGACCAGCGGGTTCTCGCCGCCGGTGAGGCTGCCGGCAACGAGGCGGGCACCTACGTGACCACGGCGGTCAGGCGCATCCATCGATGGTGAAAAACGAACGTCTAGGGATTTGTGATGAGCTCGTCGTCGGTGATGGCGGCGCGGCAGTACTCCGACGCAGCGGAGGTGGTTGCCCACGTGGTCATCGGCGACGGGAAAAGCGACTACGCACTTAGGCTAACCTCGCGAGTCGCTCAGGGGTACCAAACGATCGAACTAACTACTGTGGCGAGCTTGACCATGACCATGGCGGCTCAGCGAGGCAGAGCGTGGCGGCGCGACAGCGTTCCGGCGGCTACGCCACGGTAGAGTCAAATTAGAGGGCACGGGCATGACCAGGAGCTCACCGCAAGTATGATCGGCTACTTGGTTGAGGCGGGGACATGGCGGATAGAACTGGCGACGGTGAGGACGATCATGGCGGCCTGAACTGAAGAAGATAACCGCGTTTCGTCGCGACCTAAGCGGTAGCGGTCAAAGCAAAGAGCCGATGAGCAACCGTGGGTCATAATGAAGCTAAAACAACAATAGACAGGGCATAAGATGCTCCAGGGAAGCCTGGCCACGGTGGAGCGACCTCAGCGGCCATGGCAAGCTATCGCGGCGGCAATGGGTCGCACGGCCAACTCCGGCGTCAAGAGACGGCTTGAGCGGTTCGGGGAGGTGCGCTAGGATGCGGCGGAGGTACGCACGCGAGAAATTGGGCGGAGGTGTGTCGGTCGCGGCAAATTGCTCGACGAGCTCCTTCGGTGGAACGGCGGAACAGAGGGAGGAAGGAGGAAGAAGATGGCCGGCTCGGTTCATAACGGCGAGGCGAGGGCGGGCGAAGCATCCAGGCGAGGCCAGCAGCTGCTTTGCTATGCCACCACAAGCAGTTGCGTGTCCTGCGCACGTGAACCGGTAAGCGAGGGCAGCGGCCGTCGGCGGCAAGCAGGCAAGATGACTGCTCCCCAGCGCGCACTATTCATCATCTAAAACCCCATCTTACTCCTTCTCGATCTCGTGATTTTGCACAACAACTCGATGAGCGGCCTTCAGCAAAAATGTTCATCTACATGAGATCTCCATCTTTGCTTAAAAGGCCGACATCAAAAGATCAACAGATTTTGAGATTTTGAATTCCAATCAACGGTTCAGTGAAACTGAACCTAGGGTTTCAGTTTCAGGTTTTGAAATGCAGTTTTGATTAAGCTACTTTGGCAATTAATTTAAGAGCAACCAAAAATCATTCATGACAACTAATTGCACACTAACAGAGCTCAACTATAGAACCAAGCAATGAAATAAAGGTTGACCAAATTTTACTTATGAAAATTCATTTAATAAATCAACAAAAACTGGACTTAATAACTTTATTTCAGGAACTTAGGCAAAAATGGCTAAGTATCTAATTTAGTATCAAGTCCAATCTTTGAGCTCAAAATTAAACATGCTTGACTTGTAAATATCATCAAACTTTGATTTCATATGAAAGCACACACTTAACACTACAAAGTTTATATTAACAAAATTTTACTTATTTAAGTAAATTCTCGTATATAAATTCACCAAGTTTCTTAATTGAAATCAAAGGTAACATTTCATGGAACAATTAGAACATAGCATATGCAACATATGAAACACCACATTTGCAACATAGTAAAGCTATAAATGAAACATCACTTATGCAACATATATGAAACACTATATATGCAACATATGGAAACTATAATTGCAATATGAAATGCATTTATGACATGACACTTGATGCTTATGCTCAATGATGCTCATGATCAAACTTTTAATTGTTTTTTTAACATCTGGGATGTTACAATGTGGTCACCAGACTAATGCTATTTGCACGCCTAGGGAAAGTAAGCTAGGCAGCATGTGCGTTTATTTTCTCTTAAGATACTTTGCGCTTGTTGAAATTGGAAGAACCATGCAAGGAAACTTCAATTTCCTATCACTGGATGTAATACTGTTCTTTTTACTGGATATGGTCGTTGTGGCGGTTGAATGTTATATTATAACTTATCTTGTTTTTCTCCTTTTTCTGGTCATTTGTAGCAATATATTACGTAGTAATTAATTATTAAGTGATGGTACGGCAAGTTAGAAATAATGCAATGTTCCGCTGATGAGCAAAATTATGTACGCTGTACGGATGATACTGGATGTCCCCAGCTGATCAAATAGAGCGATGTAGAAACCAATCCCTGCACCAAATTGCTGGTAAAATATTATCTACGTACCTGTAGTTTTCTGTGAGCACAATGATTTTACGCTTTGTTTTTCTACTTTGCGATTATATATCTTAAGGCGTATTAATGAATCAAATATCAATATATATACATTTTTTTAGAGCAGTTAGGTAAATAAAAAAATATGTATTAGAGAAATATGTTCCTTGTGCTCCTCTACTCCTTGTCATGCTTGTGTGAGGGTGTTATGGTGGGTCAAGTATATCAGTGAAGCAAGCGTAGCCATGGCTAAGTTTAAGTGTCTTGCGGCGTGGGCCTAGGTGAGGCGGTCACCACGGGGTGACTAGCGACATCCTGCTTCTCAGGAAAGGATCAAGATTAGTTTGTTAGATCTTTTAGACTTTGCGTGAGTTTGTTAGCTGGTTGTTAGTATTTGACTATAAGTATTGAAAACTTGGTTAATAAAAAGGATTAGTTGGAAATTGATGACAACCTCTCCCGCTCCTCTGTTACTCGCACACGCGCCATCTGCCACCCTCGGTGCCAGCTGGCGATTAAGCCTTGCCCACCTACCGCCTTGCCCTACTTCCTACGCAGCAACCCGAGCTCTAAAAGAGAGCATGGTGTGATAACTCAGTAGGTTCAGTTAGAGGTGCTCAAACCAGTTTGACACAAACCGGTCCAAACCATCTTAGGCCTTGTTTGCATGTACTCTCCACACATGTGGATTGAGGTAGATATGAGTGCATCCAAATAAGTCTTAAGGTGGAAAATACACTAATAATAATAATGACCATCCTAGTTCCATCTTTTAACGCATGAAAATTTAATAACTCCAAAAACTAAGGATGACTCTTTTCTAAACATCCCATGGCAACACATGGAAAAAATATTAAACAACACTAGTTCAACTCTAGGTCAAAAAGAAATTTAAACTTGAAATCTAGGATACCCTTCCCTTGTGGTTTAGTTTTAGGTATTATATGTCCTTATAAGAGCATCACCAGCAGACTACCTAAACAGACCTACAATAGCAGCCTACCTAAACAGGCCCACTACTCTATATTTGAGCAGTGGATAAAAAAAACAACCTCCAACAAACTACCTACTTGGCCCCAGATTTGATGGCTACCTAAATCTCCTCCCCACTATCCATTCCCAGGGGTGAGTAGGGGGGCTCTATTTTCTGATTGCGATAGCTCAACCAGATGAGACATCTCTTATCTACAGAATTGTGCCAACGTGTGCCTACATTGTTTGATTTACCAGTTCTGAGTATTGGATTTTGGAATAGAAAGAATGAAACTAGTACCAGCTTATCACCAACCATGCTTTCTACCAACTCCGCCTACCCCAGACGGGAAAATTTATTTTGATTTATAGCCGCACCTGAGCCCACAATTGCTGCCTCTACTTCGCCTACTTCTTGTGCTGACTTCGCTAGCCTCGCAGGTGTGGCAGAACCACCCAAATTATATGGCCCACATGTGCCCGTCATTGTCTCACAGACTTCTAACTTTTGCACACATAAGCCACATAATCTCGGTAGTCTGTCGGGTGTCCTCGGGAACCCTGAGCTGTCACGACCTGGTCCTGACACCCTTGTGAGCATCAGCATCATGAGCATCTTTGCATTTGAAATCAAATAGTTAGAAACTGAACCCTGCAACTCAAACTACTCACTATTGAATTAACGGAGAATCTGCCAGCACCACCGGGTTATCCACCAGTTTGTTAGCACATAGACAGTCAGTAAACCGACACCACCGGAGGATCCACCATCACAACGGATTTTCCGATAGGATCGTCCCATGCAGGATTATGAGGTGTCACTTTGTGAATCACCTGACCCCACACGTCAGCACAGCTGTCCATCTCGTGGACACACCAAGGCAGAGAGTTCTCCAGTCCACTCACTCACTCTCACACACTCACTCTCTCCCTAGTTCATCCATTTCTCTCTACACTCTCTCCCACACTCAAGCAAGAAGGAGGAGAAGGAAAGGAGGAGAAAGGAGAAGGGATTGAAGCTTGGAAGCAGCAAGAGATGGCCATGGAGATCACCAAGAGGTCATCATCCACAAGAGGTAGGGGTTAGAAGAGGGAGGAGCCCTTTCACCCTTGACATAAGGAGCTAGGAGGAGAAGGAGGCAAGAAGAAGAAGGTTTTGAGTTACCAAGGAGGAGATCCAGCTGCTCCATCCTCTTGGAGAGCTTGGTACCTTGTGTTTGCAGCCCTTGGTAAGAATCTAACCAAGCCACACCTAGGATTGTGTCTTAAGGAGCCAAAACCTAGGAAATGTTGATTTGTAGCCTAGAGTTAGTTTGCACCCAATGTAGCTATAACTAACCAGCTAGATATGTTCCATAGAACCCAAGTAGCCTACCCTGAAGATGGTTTGCGCATGCAAGCAGCATGGATGAAGATATGGATCTCGAGTTGTTATGAGTTGTTCACTATCAGTATTGATGGAGAATCCGACATCACTAGTAGAGCATCCGTCAATACTGAATGTCTCACTGCTCACTCGCACAGAACACTCCTATAACCCATCAGAATGTCCATCACTACATCGGAGCATCCGATGAGCTATGTATCTGAGACAGAGGAGTGTCAAGAGAACCTAGATCACGGTTTTGGTACAGCAGAGTGTCTGTTGATATTCTAGAGTGTCCACTGAATTATAAACTAGAAACCCGAGAGTAGCAAGTTCTTATGGATGGTCCGCCACAGTCGACAGAGCCTTCCGATAGGATCACCTGTTACACAGAGAGGTACTCAAGAGCACAGACTTCATATCAGAGGGTCCGACCCTAGTTTGGAGAGTTCGATGGACCCAAAGAGCCAGTATCCCACTAAGTCCCAATGATCACCGGATCGTCCGACAACCACGTCGGGCTATCCAATAGTCAATAGTCAATCGATCACCAGTATCTAACTACACACTCACCCATGTACCACCTAAGCTAATCAACTAAGAGGCATTGCATAGCATGAGCATTTACTTTGTGCAGTTCACTCATCAAGCTTCATGCATGTATAGGTGTCCCGATTCCCAAAGACCCTGTTGAAGAGGAGCCTCATGAGGAAGAAGCCGTCGATCCTAGCAATGACATTCAAGGCAGGCCCCTATGCATCCCTATGCTTTACAATTGCATAATGAACTATGTTTATCTATTGCATTGCTATGTTACTATATGACTAGTGAACCGGGAAGGGATTTACCTATGCCAAGCCTTATCCATATATTGCCACACCAATCAACCATGTATACCTTGTTCAACAACCATGCTTAGTATGCTTAGATCTTAGAAGTCGAGCTAATGATGGGTTTCTCATTACTCGCGCGATGATAGGATGACAATCCACTAAGCACCACCTTGGGAAGGGATCAACACTTGTTCCACTTATGATGGTATGAGCTTGGGTTGGCAAGGGGTATGGTCATGGCAAGAGTGGGACTCTTGAATGACATAGCTTGCTTACCAGTGAAGGACCATGTATCCGTGGTAGTGAGTACGAACATAAAACCGTACATATCACTTATTACCAATGGGGGTGACAAGCCAAGTAACTAATTACAACCGTCTTATCTGTGAAACTAGCAAGAGGGATGGTGTCGGTCGGGAATGTATGGGACATTGATTAGGCATCTAAGCCAAACCTTTCATAGGACATTATGGCCGGATTAGGGAAAGGTTGAGACATCGAGATATCCCTTCTGAACCGACGGGTCTTATGGGCGATATCCCTTGTCTCGAGTGGGGTTAACTTGTACCCCTCTGTAGAGTATAAAAGGTTGAAAGCAATAAGTTCTACTTCTAGATACGAACTAGAGATGTACTCAGAGATCAGGACTCGTGGAAGATCGAGTTCCCTCTCGCTTATGCTTAAATTGTTTACCTATGCTATGCTTTATATCTGTTATGTCTTAGATCACCTTTACTTTACAACACAAACGCTTTTATGCAAAGTTACGCATTCCTTGCTACTACCCAAATGCATAATCCTTGTTTACTATATTGGGTAAGTCCTGCGGAGTACATTCAAGTACTCACCCTATGTGGTCTTAAGTTTTGCAGGTAATGCAGCCCCTGTGCATGGATTCTTCTATGCTCCCGAACCCTCGCCGTATCAGGAGTGGTGAAGGATCTCGTGTTTCATAGATACATGGTTGTGGCACACCCATGTATCCGTTATCATAAACTATGTTATGTTGAAAGACTTCTGCTAGACTTTGATGTAGACTGTTTGTGTGATCGCTTGATGAACTAAGTGTGTGAACCAAGACTTGTAAACTCAAATGCTTTGAACTTGTAATGTGATCTATGCACTGTTGTGATGCGTTCTCTCTCTCAAACAGATCCTGAAGAGGAGTTGCTGTGTGCGCTCCTGGGGACCTCGTTGTTAGTTTGCTTAAATTGAGGGGTCAAGGGGTCGGCACTCAATTTAGGTGGATTAACGCAGCAGTTACCCACACGAATCATCCACTTTTTTCAACTTATACAGGATCAACATGGAGTTGTCACAACATTACAACATTTGTTACAAAAATATCATACATCAGAGCGTTGAATACTTACATAATAGATTACAAAACAAGTTCAAGTTAAAACTTAACTTAAGTTCCGAAAAGGTGAGTAGATATACTGAAACAACCCAGGTAAAGCACCTAAGGTAGAAGAGGTGACCAGATCATGTCGAGCCCACCGACATGACCTCGATTAGCAGCACAAGTCAGAACCTGCAACAGGGGTTAACAAACCCTGAGTACTTGAGGGTACTCAACAAGTCTTACCCGGCTAAAAGCAAAGACTCCAAGGGTATGCTGGCTTAAGGAAAGTTTGAAGCAAGAGTACTTTTGTAGAAAAGCTTACTATGAGTGGACCCTTACTTTTAATGTTTTAGCTTCATGTTAAGTTATCAGTAGGATCCAGTTTGCACCTGGTCTAAATCAATCACTTCAATTATCATCTTATCACATTTTATATTAGCTCGTATCCATTAGTACCATTATTTCCTAGATTAACTACGATGCATGTTAGAGGATCGAGTCTCCATAACCGAGGAGCACGACGATTCGAATTGATTAGGCCCAGCTGGGGTTTTCTTACCACATGACATATGCAGATCCCGAACCTACATATATCAACCTTCACTCGGATCCTCCAAAACAAGAACGGGTCCTGTGCCACCCGAGAATAGCGGTACCAAGCTATGGCATCAATTTTGGACCTATTACATCAAAAAATTGCCGGTGCAACAAGGTCAAAATTTAGTAGTGCATCATTCAACTTCTATCGAACTCTAAGCATTACTAAGCATCCAAGATATCGACCTACACCTACTAGTGGGATAACAACTAAGAATCATGAATATCAAGGTAATCATGTAGCAACGGTATTCGATCAACTCCTAATTACTTAATGCACATCTCACAAGACTTAAAGTGTAATAAAGATTTGTAAATACTAGAGAAAGGTTTATGCTCCAGGCTTGGCTGTATTATAGAGAAGGTTAGATTCCACAGAAGATCATAGGGGTCAGACTAGCTTGGCACTAACACCACTGGTGGATGAACCTTCTCCAAAACTTGATCAACACAAACCTTCTCACTCTCGTATGCACTACACGTAATAAATGATGCTTTGCTTAATATGATGAAATGCATGACATGATGCATGATGGGAGACATACAAGTGCATAACAAAACTTAAACTAACCTAAGAAAGTTGAGTACAACTTTCCTTCACCAAAGAACTAGGGTTATCATTATAAAAGTATTTCAGTTATTTAACTAATTAAGTTAATTAGTTCTTTATTAAGAAATAAATTGAACTAACATGGATCAGCAAGAAGTGATTAGCATTTATCTTAACTCATGATCAATATGAAGAATTCATAAAACAAAACTAAATATTTAAATAAACCATTTTAATTTATTGTATAAACAAGTTGATTCAAAGCATATCAAACAAGTAATTAACTTGCCAAGGAACAACAGGGGTTTGGGTGTTCCAAGGTCAACAAACAGTGCTCAAAATACACCAAAGTCAATCAAGCACTTACCTTATTCATTTTAGTATTTATTAATCATGGGAAAATGTATGTAAACACACTTAAATCAATTAACCAAGTTAACTAACTCAAAACAGTACCAACCTTTTTGTAAAGGCAGGTCTAAGCATGTAAAGCATACACAAAAAGTTTCATGATTAAAGTATTATTATATTAGTCTATAAAAATCATGGAAGGTCCATTTTATAATTAAAAGAGGTAATTTTTAAGCATAACAAAACTACTGAAAATGCCCATTTCATATTTTTCCTAGGTAGGGTACAAGATATCAAATCTACACAAAAATGTCACATTTTTAGCATGCTCTAAAAATCAGTTATGCATTTTACCAGAAACAGCACAGAAAAACATTTTCTGAAAAAGATAAAACCGGTTCAAACTTTTCTCACTCACCCCTGATCCAACCCCAGTCGCTAACAGAAGGGGCCCGGGGTCAAACCAACCCAGACCGACCTTGACCGCAAGGTGGCCGGTGGGTAAGCCGCGCAGCGCGCCGGCGGTTAGGTCCCTCGCGGCGGGGATGGTTCCTACGCATCCCCCATCAACCCGCGCATCGATTCACGGTACTGGTTGAACGTCTCCGGCTCCACAGCGAGCTCTACGCCGGCCATGGTGGCTCGGCGGCGCTCCACCGCGACGGAGGTGACCGTAGGCGAGGCTACCGGCGGCGGGGACTACACCTACATGCTCCCCAAGAACCCGAGCACATATCTACGCTATCAGTCGAACGCCTTAGTGCAAGGTGCGTGCGCAGCCGCAGCCACGGCGACCGGCAGCACACGGCACGGCGGTGCGACAACGGACCGGCCATGACAGGCCCTATCTAGCTCTGGTAAAGCTTAGAGCATGATCAAGGTGCTCACCACGACCTGAAAAGCGTGCCGGTTGAAGTGGAGGTGCAGCAGGGACGGTGCCGTCGGGAAGGACGACGACGACGGCACGGACGGGACGGCGAGCTCACGTTCCGATGGCTCCGGTGCGCTTCTGCCAAAACAAGGAGGTCGGTGAGCATCACGGCATCAATTCAAGTCTTAAACAAGAGACAGGACAGCAATAGGAGCTCCGAAGTGGCTTGGCTACGGTGAGGTTGAGCTCGGCGGCCATGGCGAGGTTGCCGTGGCGGGAACGGCGCGCGTGGGCGATTGCGGTGGCAAGAGGCGAGGCGAGCGGGCTCATGCAGCACGCAAGGGCGGGACGATGATATGGGCGCGGCCAATTGGACTCAGCGGCTGTGATGGCAACGAATTGCGCCGGCGCGTCGGGTTCACCAGCGGCGGAGCAGAGGAAGGGAAAAGAAATGGCGACTGGTGCGGGCTTAAGGCGACGCGGGTGAAGCGTCCAGACGCGCCAGCAGCTGCTTGGTGTTGCCACCGCGAGCAGTGCGTGTCCACACGCTGGGAAGCGGTCACGGAGGCGGTGGCGTCGGCGGCGAGCAGCCGAGCACCCTGTTGCCGGTTTTACTGTTCCCCCGCTGAACCCTCATCTTCTTCCCCCTCCTTCTCTCGATTTCACAAAGACACTTGATGGACTCCCTTGATCAAATTTGTTCACTAACTAGAGATCTCCAACTTTGGGTAAAGGTGCAACATCAAACAATCACTGGTTTTGAAGATTTAGGATTTTGAAATCAGGTACTTTGAAACCCAAAACTGAATTTAGTTCTAGGGTTTTGTAAAACTGTTTTGATTAGCAAACTTTGGCATTTAATTAAAGATCAACCATCTAACAAACCTATCAACTAATTACACATTATCATAGCTCAAATATACTACCAAACAATGCAACAAAATTTGGACTATTTTTATTCATGAAAATCCATTTGATAATTCACCAAAGATTGAATTTAATAGCTGTTTTTCAGGGACAGGCAAAAATTGTTGTGTGAAATTCAGTATTGAATTCAATCTTTGGGCTCAATTTTAAACATGTTGACTTGAAATCTCCAACAAACTTTCATTCTATATCAAAGAGCACACTTTGCACTATAAAGTTTATATTAACAAAATTTTAATTGTTTAAGCAATTTCACATATATAAAATCACAAAGTTTCTTAAGCACTAACATTGATATCACTTGGTGCAACATATGAATGCTATGCTTGAAACATAAATTGCATTTTTGACTCAATGCTTGATGATGCTCATGATCAAGTTTTAATTGTTGTTTTTTTTAACATCTGGGATGTTACAGCGGGGTACCGATTTCCTCCTGGTTTGTGTTGTTTTCACTCGCCATGGCTCTGGTACTCCCCGCTCGACACCTCCTCGACGCCCAACTGCATCTTCCCTGCCTGAGCGTCGCCTCCTTGAAGCACGACACCACTTGCACATCATCTTCTCCGCCCCCGGAGACTCCTCCTCACCCAAATCCCGCCTCTCACGGCTTAGCGCACCACCTCCTCCTTGTTGTCTGTTGTCGCCCACCCATTTTCTTCTCCACCCCCGGTGACTCATCCTTGCCCAAATCCCTCTCACAGCCAAGCACGCTGCCGGTATCAGGCCACCTGGGGTCCCTCTGGCTGAGCGTGCAAGCTTGGTGCAGCTCGTCGGCCTGCCCCTTGCCATCGACATGGTTGGCACCGGCCGCATTGTTTGTTCCCCATTTTGGGATGGTGTTGTACATGAAGTAGAAAGTGGGGGTAAAGAAATAGAAAGAAGGCAGGGTTCTAAGTGTGGAAGTGTATGAAAGAATAAACGTTTTGGAAGGGCTGAGATGGTTTAGAAATAGCTTGTGGTTCCAATTAAAAAGAATATATAGGGACCTTGTTTTACTTTTAGGTATTACTTAGGGCATGTACAACCCACATACGGGTCCGTCTCTAAGCGCCTCGAAGCTATCATGTAGACAGGTATAAAGACAGGTCATACAACCCACAGACAGAGAATCTATCTCTAAGCTGTTTAATGCTTTGCATGTAGCTAAGATCAACTATAAATAAATGTTTGTATACCATTGTGTGGCTATTTGATAGAAAATGTATCAAAGACAAATAAGAGCAATATGATTACAATATTTTTTAAAACCATCAATATAATAATTATTATTATATATAGTTGCAACGCCTTTTGTCTAATTTCCTTTGTTTCCATATCATTGTGTTGCTATTTGATAGAAAATGGATCAAGCATAAATAAGATGAACATGATTACAATAATTTTTGAAATCATCAACGTAAATGATTATTATATATAATTGTAATATATATATAATTACATATAGTTTAGTTGCATCACCACAGACAGGAAATGATGTATGCCAGTATATTCAGTTCAGTTGCATCGCTTAGAATTATAGGCTGCGTTTAGTTCCCACATAATCCAGAATTTGACAGCAGCAAAAACAAGATGCATATGAAACTCACTGCATGGAGTATTAAATGTTGCAGCAGCAGTTTGGTTTTCTATTTCAAGAACAAGTTTTGAGCCAAAAAATTCACAACAATTAGTCAATTATGGAAATAGTAGCAAGATTAGTGTTTGCCGGCGCCAATTCGGCGGAACTAAACGAGGCCATAATTTTATTTGCAGGCAAGATGCTGAAACTCACTGCAGAGCAGTATTTTTCTATTTCAAGAACAAGTACGGCCATTTGCATAGGAAATAGGCAAGATTAGTGTTTTACCAAGGGAAGAGCTGGCGGCACGGCACATGGGTACTGTCCGCCATGGGAGGAAGCCATCGTCGCCAGCCACCATCGTCGACAGCGCTCACAATCAGGAAGAGAAAAAGCATCAGAAGTACCCTCACCGTTCCTAGATCCGCGAGGAGCCGCGGCGGTGATGACGAAGAGCCTGGCCCTGCTTGGCCGTTTCCGCGCGGCACCGCCGATGGAGGGCAGCGGGAGGCGGGGTTCTGGATGACGAGGCGCTCGCGGTGGCCGAAGCAGAGTTCGCCTGCGCGCTCGTGTCGGCCGGTGCGGGTCTCGCCCGTGCGGCTCGCGGTGACCGGGGCGGAGGTCGCCGAGCACAGCCCATGCGCGCGGCGGAGCTCGACCACACGGCTTGCGGCGGCCAGGGCGCGCAACGTCCTCGCGCGCGCTAATACCAGATTCGGCGTGCGGCCGTGCAGGATCTTCGTGCATCGTCGAGTCAAGAAGACGACTCGTACAGCGCAGCTCCAGCCGGCAACTAGGCCTCGGAGCACGGGCCCTCACCGTCGTCTCGCGAGGCGACGGGATGGCCGTCTCCAAGCCAAACCACGGTGTTTTTTGCAAAACCAGCGACAAAGAGACGAGGGTAAGGGACGCATTGTACGTGCCCTTATGGAGACAATAGCATAAAGCGGATCTAGAAAACAGGGGCTACCTAAATAAGCAACTAGGAAGCTTGTTTTAGATAGTACTAGAGGATACCCTACGTGTTGCTATGGGGATTACGAATAATTTGGAATGAAATTAAGTAAGGATGATATGGATTGCTTACAATTAAGAGGACGGAAGTTAATGGGATGACATGGCTGTCAGAATGATATGGATAGTTAGTGAAAGATAATATGGATGACTTATATGAGATAGACTTATAGCGAGGATTGGCTTCATTCATAAGAGATATAGATTGCTACAGATGCATATGTTGTGTCTCTCAGCTAGAGTTTACAAGCCACGAAACATGCATATGTTGTGTCATTGTCGAATGTAGACACCAGTTGCGAGGAGGACGAAATCCAAAGCCCTGTGAACAATTAGAACAAACTCCGATGAACAGCTGAACAAGTACTGCTTCTTTTGAGACATGTGAAACGAACAAGCTGCTACTACAACCAACCAGAAACACGGATGCAACAGCTGCAGTGGTGATGATGCCCTTGGCAAAACTGTGGCTACGCGCCCTTGGATGAGAGCCTGTTTAGAATGGAGGAACACAAAATAGAGGAAAAGAAGAAAATATGTGAATGAAAAATGGGTGTAGGTGAAAACAGAGAATTAAAAATACAGGAATTTTATAGAAATGGATATTTGGAACACAGAAATATAAGAACATGTTTATTCCTCCATTCTAGTGAATAAGGACTTATTCATCGGTCCATTCACATGTAGAAAAATTTTTCAACAGCTTGATGTGGATGTTTCATTTCCTCTATTTCATGAAGGAAAGTAATCCTTTCCATAGGAAAGGAATGAAAGGAAAACTTCATTATTCCTTCATTCCAAACACCATGTTATGTAAGAAAAGCATAGGCATCGGATTCCTTTGAAATTCCTATGAAAATCCTCAAATCCAAATAAGCCTAAAGTTATTACTTCATTGCTGCTATGATCTACCAGCTTGTTAGCTTAGAAGAGCGGGACGGGAACTCACATAGTCACATCGTCATCAACATATCTAGCTATAGAGACCATCTGTGTCTTTCAAGAGCAACTTAATATCACAAATAATGAAACTGTTACCACCAGCTCAGAATCATGAGAAGTTGAGCTGAACAGGTGTGCAATATGTACCCGGCACTTGAATCCTAAGTTTTTTTAAGGAGGAAATGGACAAACCGCTACTATATCAGATTTTGACGCCCATATGTACTCCCTCTGTCCTGAAATATAGGGTATTCAAGTAATTTTAGAACATATTATGTGGTAAGCCAATGACATATATAACCCTCCCTGCTATTATTTTAAGGTTAGTGATACACATTAATGGTAGGTATGTATGTGAATGTTGCCTTTTAAATTGTTTCTTCATCTAGAGTCCATTATCATTTGGTATAGATTTTGAACTCTGGATTCCTTATATTTTAGGACGACTAGAGTATATGATTCCACGATGGCCATCCTGCCTGGTAAGGCCTTCGTTCCTCGGCCAAATATGTCCTCATCACCTGCCACGAGCATCCTCGGTCGGGCCACAATTGCCACGTCTTGGAGCCCTTTGCCGGGTCGCCGCTGCCACTTGCCCTCGGTGTGGGATCCAAGACATCATCACCGTATGCAGCCTTGGCCGGGCCATCGCCACTCTGCATGAGAGAGAGCCGTGAGGCTAGCTCTAGCCGCCAAGAGGCCAGGCCATCGCCCCTACATGAGACAAAGCCGTGAGGCTAGCTCTAGCAGCCAAGCGTCTAAAATCTGCTTGTATGGCCTAGCTCCGCACAGGGAACATGCCTACATATGCGTAGCACCTCGCTTACACTTTTGTCCTCGTTTTGTGTAAAAGGGTTAACCCGAAGATGCTATGTTTGGAATCACAAGGATTATAAGCTAGCCCTTACCCTCCTAAACTTCCAAGATGGTTGAAGGGGACCGTGACGCCTAAGCGGGGGGGTGAATTAGGCAACTTAAAAATCTACTTCTAAACTATGGCCTCTTTTTCTAACCCTAGCAAAACCTATGCAAAAGATAAACTATCTAAATGTGCAACTACGGTTTTGCTAGTGTGTTGCTATCTCTACAGCAAAAGGAGTAATACAATCAATGTAAATGCGGAAGCTAAAGAGCAAGGTAGAGATATGCAAACTCCCGTCGATGACTCCGGTATTTTTACCGAGGTATCGAGAAGCGCGCAAGCTTCCCCCTAATCCTCGTTAGAGCCCCTCGCAAGGAATCCCTCGCAAGGGCCAAGCTCCCGGTCAGGTAACTCCATGGATAGCCTCGGGCCTTCCCCACACGCAAGTGGGTCTCCGACGTGCCTTCCGGCAAGCCTCTCCCGAATGTTCCCCGCCGTCTTCACTATCAAGCTTCCGACCGAAACGCCGCGGGCCTTGTTCCCTCTGGAACACGGTGGCAGCCACACCACAAACGCGGTTGGTGTGATCTCACAAGACTACAAGCCCCTCCGATGTACAACAATGGTGCGCGCAAGCACCGAGTGGTAAGAGGTATGCAAACCTCACTAAACACTAGGCCTAAACCTAGAGCAAGCGCATAAGCGGTGGTCTAATCAACCTAAGCACTTCGCAAAGCACCTACGCTAATCACCTAATGAATCACTAAGCACTATGCAAGTGAAGATCACTAAAATGGTGTATCAACACCCTTGGTATGTTTCCTTAGCTCCACACACATCATTTGGCCGGTTGGGGTTGTATTTATAAGCCCCACTGAGAAAGTAGCCGTTGGGGATGAAATCCCGCTTTTCTGCTACTGACCAGACGCTGATGCCGTCCTGATCGGACGCGTCCGGTCGTCCCGACCGTTGGAGCCACGAACAACTGATCGGACGCTGCTAGCGTCCGGTCACTTGCCACCGGACGCGTCCGGTTGCAGTTTCGCCGCTCTGGAACCTCTCTGTACTCGATCGGACGCTGCTGCCCTGTGTCCGGTCGATTTTGCCGCCAGCGTCCGGTCCAGCGTCCGGTCGCTGCTGCTGATGCTAGTTTGCTGAGCCTCTTCATCAGCACGTCCGGTCCAGCGTCCGGTCGCCTCTACGAGCTCGTTTCTTCGCGATCTTGCGTACGGCTTGGTTCCTATCTTCGTGCTTGGACTCTGTTTGATATCTTAGGTCTTCTCTTGTGCTTCTAAGGTCTTGATTATGGTGTTGATCATCGGATCATCACTTCGCCTTCATCCAAGTCACGTCTTGCATCCTATTGGACTATAAAAACAAACACTTGCAGATTCATTAGTCCAATTTGGTTGTGTTGGTCATCAAACACCAAAATCCAAAGTAAATGGGCCTAGGGTCTATTTTCCTTACAGTGGTACTAAACCCAACAACAACATAACTATTGTAGGCTTCTAACAGGCTGGAGCTGACGCCCTCGGCAGCTCACTATAGAACGCGTACTAAACCCACCAACAACACAATACTATAGGCTTCTAACAGGCTTGGGTGTTACATTCAAACCCCCCTTAAGGGTTGACGCCCTCAGCGGCTCACTACAAGGGTGTTACATTCAAACACCCCCCGCCCCCTTAAGGGCTGATGCCCTCGCCGGCTCACTACAACACGCGTACTAAACCCACCAACAACATAACTACTATAGGCTTATAATGGGCTCAGGTGTTACATTCACTGGGCACATGCAGCAAGGACAGCAAGTGTAAAGGACCACCCCTTCACGAGCATATGCAACAAGGGTTGATGCTCTGGTCTAGCTCCGCACGTGGAACAGGCTGCATACGCATAGCACCTCGCTTACACTTTCGTTCTTATTTCGTATAAAAAGGTTAACCCGGATGTGCTATGTTTAGAACGACAAGGATTATAAGCTGGCCCTCACCCTCCTAAACTTCTAAGGTGGTTCTAAACCCAACAACAACAACACCTCAGGTGACACATGGGCCAACAACACAACTACTACAGGCTTCTAACAGGCTAGGGTGTTAGAAAATACCCCATCAATTGGCTTGAAAAAACGTGTCGAACTTAATGGCTATACAGTGAGGGAGACAGGGGCCATGGTTCCGAGAGGGAGATGGATTCGGCAGGTGGGGAAGAGTAGGTTAGGGGCCTCTTTTATATACTTTGATATTGTTAACGGGTCGAGAGGAGCCAGATGCTTATTATCGAGCTGGCCTCAATTAATAGGGCGGGTCTCTTAAGAGGTCCGTCTGTCGATGTTTTACCACCGATAGCCTACCATGGGGGTACCGTGGCAGTATCGTTCGGGTTTCGGCGTATGCTGAACTCGATGGTGAACGCAAGAGACAGTCGATTTATCCTGGTTCAGGCCCTCGATCGTAGATCGAGTAACGACCCTACGTCCAGTCGGCGTTTGCCTTTTACGTTGGATTGATTATGAAGTGTTATGTCGTACCCATTGTCCCTCTTCAGGAGCCCTGCCCTCCTTTATATAGTCAGGAGGCCAGAGTCCTAATCGGTTTACAATGAGATTTCCTAGTAGGATTACTTAATAGTTCTATTACTAAGATTACATGGGAAGAATCCTAGTTGAACTAGATCTTCTCTCTCTTGCGGGGTATCCTGTGGGTCCCGCATCGACAAGCCCCCGAGCACTTCATGGTTGAGCTCTGAAAGTCTCGCTTTGCTCCTTCAAGTCTTGTTGGGTAGGAACAAAATGTTATCCGAGTGCTTTCTGGAGTGAAACCTTGTAGCGCTTCTTGGAACCTTCGAGTGGTGAGTGTTTTGTGAAGAAAAAGTACATCCATCTGGTTGTAGCCCCCGAGCCTCTTGCTATTTGGAACAAGGAGCTGGAGGATCTTGTCTTGAAGTTGCTCTGATTGTTCGTTGAAGTTTTGTCAAAAAGAACTCGAATATGGCTCGTTCCGGGTTCTTTTTGTCATAATGTCTTGAAGTAGTCTGCGTTGAGGAAGTCTTTTGGTGACGTGCGCTTTTTCGGAGAAAAAGTGCACTCACTGAGTGTAGCCCCCGAGCCTCTTGCTATTTGGAACAAAAAGTTGGAGGGTCTTGATCCTTTATGTTTGTTTGAAAATCTGTGCTCTGAAGTAATCCCTGAGATTTGAATTTTGTCATCATCCGAGTAGTTTTTGTGGTATCTTTCCGAAGCGGTCCTTTAGTCCTGGATTAAACCATCATCCGAGTAGTTTCTGTGGTATCTTTCCGAAGCGGTCCTTTAGTCTTGGATTAAACCATCATCCGAGTAGTTTCGTGGTGTGCAGCCTCCGAGCCTATGTCCGGGTTCTTTTTGGGTGGGTGCAATTTTTCATAAAAATTGCACTCACTGAGTGTAGCCCCCGAGCCTCTTGCTTTTGCTTGCAAAAGTTGGAGGGTCCAGATTCCTGTCTTCAAAAAATTCTGGGACTATGTATCCCGCAGCCTCGTGCTTTCTCCGAGTTCTTTTCTTTTGAAAAAGAAGTCGGTTGAAGAGTCTTGATGCGTTGTCGTCGTTGTAGTCTTGGGTACTTGTATTCTTGGTCTTTCATCCTTGAATTCGAGCCCCCGGGCGTAGTTGAAGCGAATGCTGAGCCCCCGAGCTTAGTGTTTGACTAAGCCGTGATGCTCTTCCGAGTTGTTTTTTATTCATCCAGGTTGTTTCTGGACTTCTCTGGTTCTTGATGTACCTCTTCCAGGTTGTTTGCACTTTGTCCAGGTTCTTTCTGAACTTGTCTTGTTACTTGCAGCACCTCTTCGGGGTTGTTTTCTGATCGTTCCGGGTTCTTTCTGAACTTGTATGTACCTCATCCGGGTTGTTTTCTGATCAATCCGGGTTCTTTCTGAACTTGTTCTCAGGAGCGTGTTTTCCTGATCTCATGGTACCGATGTAGCTCCCCACAGCCGGGTTGTCGTTCACCGCAGCCAGGTAGTCGGTCGGCGCGGCCAAGTAGTCGAATGTGCAACCAAGTAGTCGAATGTGCAGCCGAGTAGTTGGTGTAGCATCCGAGTAGTTGTTCGTTGTTACGTTGAGCGTAGGTGGAGTCGGCGGGTTGTTGTAGTGGTAGCCGGAATCCGTCGTCGTCGTGGACTACTCGGAGAGTGTTGCGCTATTACCGGGTTGTTGTAGTGGCCTGCTTGCTTCCCGTCGGATGGCTTGCTTCTTGGCCAGCTCGGCCTTGCTTGCTTCTTCTCACGTGCTGGTTGATTATTTTTTATTGAGCCGAGTTGTTGTCATCATGTGCATGTAGTTGAACAACTCGGTGTAGCTTCCTTAACTGTTTTGCTTGATTGGTCATGACGAAGTCCCGTGCTTGTCTTGATACGCCTTCTTTCATGGAGCTGAACTCGACGGTAGGTGCGTGCCAGTCACAAAACTTTGTATGCCTTAATCCATATACGCATATATGCAAGACAAAGCTTCTTCATATATCTTGATCCCGTGGCTTGCTTGTTCATAGATGCATATATATATACACGTATATGTCGTGGTCTTTTTTTCCTCAATTGTTGGCCGTGTGTTTTTCCTTCTTGGTCAGGCCCAGCAGCCGAGTTGATCTGTATTGTTCTTGCAGAGGTTTCCGTATCTGAGTTGATCTTGGCTTGTTGCGTTCGTGCGGCTTAGGTACTCCTGGTTCGTGTGGGTGATCTTTGGAACTCATCGTCGAGTGCTCAGAAGCCGTCGTCGAGTGCTCGGAAATCATCGTAGTTGATGTAGTCGTAGAGCTGTTGTTGTTCACCGTGGCAGAGTAATTTTGTCCGAGTAGTTGAAAGTAGCTAGACTTGGTGGCTTGGATGGATCGTTGCTTGACCCGATTTGATGCTAGGTCTAGAGCACGCTGCATGTACTGCCTTGTCCGGGTTGAAATCGATCATGAGCCAGAAGCTTAGTGGTTGGACTCGAGTATGACTCTGATATCAGTCGGACTTGGGAGAAGTCAGAGTCGAACTCGGTCAAGATGGATTCAGCGGAGGAGAACGCTGCCGTGTCATTGCAGTCCGCCGAAGTACTATTGTCTGAGCTATTGTAGCCATGCTGATCTCGTGCTGATGTAAGGTTCCCGTATAATATACGAGTGGCAATGTAGATGCGTTGTTATCATCTCAAGCAAAATTCTGCCAGACGGATCGGATCCGAGTATATGGATATTGAGCCAGCCGTGTTGATCTTGAGTTGATATTGACGATATTGTCGACGAGTCGGCGATGAAGGATACGACCAGAATCTCCATGGAAAAAGCAGAGTTGTTGCGGACAGCGTCATTGGCGCGCCAGCTGCCGGGATGCTCAGGCATGTTTTCAGCCATTTTGCTTTTTGTTTCGGGTGTTAGCTTTTAGCTACCCTCATCGGCGGGCTCAAGCGTCTTTTCAGCTATTTTGCTCTCGGCCGGGATGCTCAGGCATGTTTTCAGCCATTTTGCTTTTTGTTTCGGGTGTTAGCTTTTAGCTACCCTCATCGGCAGGCTCAAGCGTCTTTTCAGCTATTTTGCTCTCGACCGGGATGCTCAGGCATGTTTTCAGCCATTTTGCTTTTTTGTTTCGGGTGTTAGCTTTTAGCTACCCTCATCGGCTGGCTCAAGCGTCTTTTCAGCTATTTTGCTCTCGGCCGGGATGCTCAGGCATGTTTTCAGCCATTTTGCTTTTTGTTTCGGGTGGTCAACAACTTGCTTGATGTAGTCGAACAGCATGATGAAGTCGTCGGACAGCTCGGCCGAGTTGTTTGCTGATGAGTTTAACCAGACGAGTGACTGTCATGTCGAGTACTCGAAACAACTCAGAACGTGTTGCCGGGTTCCCAGAATTTGGTTGCTTGCTCGTGACTTGTCGGCTTGCTGTAAGTGGTCTTCTCTTTATTGACCGTATAGCTTGTATTTCTTGACCTTCTCTCGTATGAGCATGTCGTATGTATAAATCAATGCACAAACACCTTTGGCTTTGCTTGCTTGTTGGCTCGGTGCAGTCGGACATGGTGCTTCTGGATCAAACTTGGATGTCGATGTGGCTGGGTGTCGCCTTCTGACATGGGGCCAATAGTTCTGGTCCGGGTAGTCCGAGATATATTGCGGCTGCTTGGTCTTGTCTCTCGCCTCTCGTATTAGCCTGATGCAGTACGACCGTTCTTTTTGATTTGATGACTTGATGGTTTGATGAACGTAGTTGAAAAGCCTTGGGAGCCGGATTCCTTGTCTGAGTAGTTGGAAATTCGTGGCAAGTGCTCGGACACGTCCCGGTCCAGTCGTTGGTCGTTGGTCGGTGTAGCACTCGGAACCTGTTCAAATCCTGTAGGTTGTACGCTTGCTTGTTGGTTTCTAGTCTTGCACGGTTTCGAGTTCTATACGGCATCCTTGTCTGATTTGGTGACGAAACAGGCCGGCGATCCGACTTGGGTCCGACTCGAGCCTTCCCATCTGACGGTAAGTGATAGTAGGAAATTAATTCGGTCAAGGAGCAGAGTGCAGATCGAGCTGCTCGAAATCCAATCGTGTCGTGGTTCACCGAAGAACGTCGTCTTGTGAGTCTGAGTTGCCGCGGACGTTGTTGATCGCAAGGGTCGACGAGAACCGCCGCGACTTGTCGACGAGGGCCGACGAGAGCCACAGCAAGTATTAAGTCTTGATCGCGAGGTCCACCGAGCTCTCAAACGCAAAGCGCCGAGAACCCCTACCTGGCGCGCCAGCTGTCGATGTTTTACCACCGATAGCCTACCACGGGGGTACCGTGGCAGTATCGTTCGGGTTTCGGCGTATGTTGAACTCGATGGTGAACGCAAGAGACAGTCGATTTATCCTGGTTCAGGCCCTCGATCGTAGATCGAGAAACGACCCTACGTCCAGTCGGCGTTTGCCTTTTGCGTTGGATTGATTATGAAGTGTTATGTCGTACCCATTGTCCCCTTCTTTAGGAGCCCGGGCCTCCTTTATATATTCAGGAGGCCGGAGTCCTAATCGGTTTACAATGAGATTTCCTAGTAGGATTACTTAATAGTTCTATTACTAAGATTACATGGGAAGAACCCTAGTTGAACTAGATCTTCTCTCTCTTGCGGGGTATCCTGTGGGTCCCGCATCGACACCGTCTCTTTCATTTTTAAAGGTAGACCTCTTAAGAGGCCCGTCTCTGATAATTGATTTACAGAGATGATAGCTTATTGGGTGCCTCCAAAAAAATGGTTTGTCCGCCTCTGAGATTCTCTATCCATTTTGGAAAACAAGCACACTTCATTACACTTCTAAAATATTTTTTGTAATAGTGTTATTTAGCACCACTATTAGCTGTTAAATAGGTACTGGTGTGTTACCATAGCTAGAGATTTAAGACACCGGTGTGTTGCCATGCTGTAGAGAACAAAATTCTTTTTGTATGTTCGGGGGGACATGATCTTCTAGCATGCGTGATGTGTTTGGCCCATACACATGTTCATACAGTATACGATAAAAAGACACTATGCATGAATGCTAAGGCCATGTTTGGATGGACTAGGACTAGTGATTAGCTGACTAGTAGTTAGCTAGCTAAAGTTTAGCCCAGTACTGCTTGGATCCACAACTAATTGTTAGCTCTTTTTATTTCTCTTTCCTCGTCTACCCTTCCTCTCGCATCAATCCTTTTTCCCCCACACTTCGTGGTCTGCACCTTCCTTCTCGCCATGGAGGAGATGCGCGGTCTCGGCGACCACAAGCGCCTCCGCTCATCGCGAGTGTGCAGGCCCCATCTGCCTCTGCTCGTCGCGAGCATGCGGGGGGCAGGGACAGCTCGCAGTCGTAGCCGACCATGGCGAAGCTGCAGGAGGTGCACAGCGTCGACTCCTCTCAGCTACCATTCATCCGATTGACCCCGACGCCGGCGCCGAGGGATGCCCCCATCCGGCTGTTCGGCTGTGACTTCTCCAATGACTAGCAGCGGCAAGCGCAGGCCAAGCAGCAGGACACCGCCGACGGCAGCACGGTCATGTCCGAGAGCAATGGCGCGCCACTGGTGCCACACTGGCGGCCGTGGACTCCGAGAGGAAGTTCGAGTGCCACTACTGCTACCGCAACTTCCCGACATCGCAGACGCTGGGCGGACCAGAGGAAAAGGGCGGCGTGGCGGGCGGGCGAGATGCAGCGCAGGCGGTGCCAGAGGAAGGGGTATCGGTGTCTTTTTCCTAATCGGGTGGAACTTTAGTCTATGATAGGTAGGTTCTATGGACTAATGAACTAATAACTAGTTAGGGCTTTGGCTAAACTTTAGCCCACCCATTAGCCCCTCTAGTTTGGCTCCTCAAGGGCTAAAGTTTAGCAACTAGTTGTTAGCCCAAGGGATTCAAATAGGGCCTAATTACTAGCGAAAATTGATCATCTTCAGGCTAGACATGCATTCTTTCTGAAGTTATTAGTGGCGGCTAATTTCCTTCTATTATTTTAAAGTTGGGGCCATGTTGCCAAAATAATTCCATTGGTCTTATGGATTGATTTGCTTGATCCCATTAAATCTCTATCAAACCACTGCTAAAGTTAGAAAATATTGGTATCTTAGCAACAGTCATTTACCGCCATATTTAGCTACTCTATGTTGGGTTACTTTCCTTCTCTCAGGCCACAATCCTCTTAAAATGCTAGCCGAATTAGAGCAACTCCAAAAACTAGTTAAAAGGATCCGTGGAGCCATATATAGCGAGTATGGGCCCAAAATCATCTCCAACAGACTCTCTAGGCCCGTTTGCAAATTTACTCGTTGTCCATTCCGTAGAGATCCCTCACTAAAAATGGACAGGCAGTCTCGCACTATTGGAAAAAAACTGCCCTATCCGCACCTCCTTCCTGCACGAGACGTCTCCCTTCCCATACAACTTCTCCTATTCCTGCTTCCTGCAGACCTGCACGTACACATGTTTACCGAGGCTGTTGGAGTACACATGTTGTTTTAGAAGATTTTACTTTAGAAGATGGATAAAAATTATGGATTTGGGAATCTATTTTTAACTAATCTCTTGGAGTTGCTCAGCTCGCTAAAATTTAGGCAGCTAGTAGATAGCGATGGGAAATTATCTAGGAATGGACACATAAATTGCACTCCCTGCAACGTCAAATAAAGCAAATTCCTCGTGAAAGTATGCAAGATATAATCTTTGATATTGTTATTTGACTAAAATTATCAACGAGAGAACACATACTATTGCAAGCGACTAGAATTGTCAGATAATGGTTAGTCCGGGATAATCAAACCTTTTACTAAATCGATTTAGCCGTTGTGTAGCTCACATCGAGAGATCACCCTATTTGACTTTGAATTAATAAAGAGATATGGCAACCAGAAAGCTCCACGATCGACAAAACTGGAGGACCCTGCATACATCGCAGAGTTCGATTTTTACTAAGCATGTCGGATTTTAGTCAGTTCTAAGAACAGTTGATGATGTATTATTATTAAAACATTCCAAGAGGGCCGGGTAAGACTACCTCACCCTATTAAAATGAAAGCCAACAAATATGAAAAAGGCCATGGCTGATTAAGGGTGTCCAATTGCATCTATCAAACATCTGTTTTGTCTTTTTTTACCTTTTTTATTTTATCCCTTAAACACTACATTTCCAAACCAATGTGCTGTTTTTTTCATTACAATGGAGTGATTTGTACAAGGTCCATGTAGAAGCACAAGCTTGGGGAAAATCAGCCTAGAAAAAGTGGCCCAAATGACCCAATAATGATGCGGTATGTGGGCTTCCATAGCCCAACCCGTGATCCTAGAGTATTCACATGCAATTGACCTCACGCGAGGATTATTTAAACATGAAGAAAATAGGCACATGGGAATTTTTCAAAGATCTCAAGATAGGATCAGGTGAAGATTGGAAAGAGATGATCAATCTTATCTATTGGGCCAATTCCTAAATATTATGAAGTGAAGGACCTACATGCAAGTGACCTAGAAGATTATGAAAACTGCCATCATGGACATACTCAAAGATGGAAGCAAATGACATGGGAATCAAGCTAGGCCAACCAACCTAATCTATTTTGGCGCTCAGTTGCTTTCCTTTAACTACAACCTCCTTGCATTATAGATGTCCTCCGCTCTGCTCATTCGACGCATTCATCCACCACAACTCAACAAGAAGACTAGAAGAGGGATAGACACAAGACAGTTGATGGCCTCTGCAAGTCTTTGGGATTTTCTAGGAGATGGCTTAGGTTAGATCCTAGCCGCCATCATCGTCCTGCGAGGTTCAAGCCATAGCAGAGTTCTAGAGCCACCAAGCATTCATCATCGGTGGTATATGTGTATTCAGTGGTGATGATGTATGCACCTTTGATTGAGTAAAGCTCATCATGCTTTCCAATCTGCTAGCAACTTAATGCCTCCTTTTATGCTTTTCTAGCTATCATGAATGGTTGTTTCATTCCTTAGTCTAATGCAAGGTTAGTCTATTTCGCTGATATACATGATCCTCCATGGTAGCTATATACATGTAGGAATGTCTCCCTTAGTGATCCTATGTGGTCGTTCCCTTGGAAGACCTCAGATAAAACAGCAGGGATGCGATAGGTCTTGAGCTAAGTAATAAATGGGCAATAATTAGGGTAGACCATAGGGTATTAGTTTAAAGATGCAATATATGAGATTCATCAATGAACTTGTTCATTGGCTAGAACTACACCTAGAACATGATAGGCTTTTATTTACTTGTGGTTGTGTTTTACCTCTTATTCATGTTCAGTGATGTGATCCACCTCTGTTCATTACTATTATCTTCTGATGGGGTTTACCCTTATAACATATGCAATCCATCCATGTGGATACAATATAAACCATGGAAGACTCTTGTGGAAAATCTACAATGTCACCATGTACTTGCAATTTACGAATTGTATGCATACGAGTAACCAACACATAGAAATGAGTAGACTCTTACAGCTTGTTCAAATGCAATTCGTAGCAAACACTCATAAATCCATCCTAGATGGAGCTTGGTAACATTTATTGCATTTAAAGAAAATGAAAGACCCTTTAGATATATCTACCTTCAAGAATGGAAAACATGACATTTGTGGCAAAGTAGTATGCTACACTAGAAAACCCGGTAGGTACAAATTGTTGTTTGCAGTTTTTATCAATGTATTTTTCTCTTACTTTTGTATTATTTTTTAGTCCGCCTTTAAAAAATCGAATAAAGACTAGAGACTCTCAAGTGCACGAGAGAACGGCCCTTTGGACCCTCATTTTTTTACTTGCAGATTTTATCCCTTTATGAGTGTTATTAGGCAAACATAAAGTTGAGGTTTATTTTGTGTTCCTCACCTGTCATGGATTTGCACCAGGCCTTCGAATGTGTACATCATCAGATCAGACCATAAACCCAAAACTAAACAAACATCCAAGACTCGCCGCCGATCACGTGGTTCATACTGTCGTGGAAGAGGGGGGGGGGGTTGGAAGTTTGAGAATTCCAACGTGAATATTGCTAATTTTGAGAAATGCCGCCCTCGTTTTCGCACTGCGAAAAGTGACCGAAATGCCCCCTGCTGGCATATATATTAGCGCCGGTGAAACCGGCGTCCTCCATTTCGGCGATCTCGAAACGGCAGCGACCATAGTCGCCCTCGCCATCGGGCGATCCTGGTCCTCTCTTTGCCGATCGATCGATCGGTCGAATCCTTCTCGCTCCTAGGTAGCCATCGTCCTCCGATCCGCCTCCTCCCTAGTTGCAGCCACAGCACGTAGGGAGTGGAGAGAGCGGAGAGCCGCCAGCCGCACTTGGATTAAATCTGGTTTGCTGGTAAGGAAATAAAGAGCCCGACACTCCCGTGTACTATTGCTCTAGCCTAGGAGTTCGATTGATCGTCCCACGTTAGTTCCTTTCGGCCACTTAATCGATCAGCGGATTTGTTTGCCGTGCTAGCTAGCTAGGATCGTCTTTCTTTCGTTTCTTAGTGGGCTAGGGCACAGCACACCATATCCAACCAACATCGTCGGCCACCGTCTGCACCTACACGTGAATTCCTAGGGTTCAACACTCCCGGCAACGAGCCAGCGATGCTGGTCTTTGTATGCTTAAACTGATTCAGGCACGATGAAACTTGATATATCTGTGTATAGGGACCATTGGATCTGTAATCTGTTCCTGTTCATGTCTTTCGTTCACTGCGTTGGAGGAGATCATGGCAGGGGGTTTCGTAGTTGTTACCCTCATGCTGTGATGTATGTGCCATCCTTGCATGGAAGCTCGGTGCCATGACCGCCGTTGGAATCGGATAGCGCGGATTAACCCGTCTAGATCTAATGGTCAAGTCCCGACCGTTGGAATCATATATATCGGATAGCGTGAGCTAACCCACCTAGATCTAATGGTCAAGCCTCGACCGTTGGAATCGGATAGTGCAGATTAACCCAACTAGATCTAATGGATATTTAATGTTTTCTCACATGTTAGAGGTGCATTTAACTAAATGATGATTCCTTTGCTTGGCATGCGTATATTTGCACGCTTTCATTGTAACGTGGTGTTCACGCATTTAACTAAAATGCGTGCTATTGCATAGTTCAATCTGATATTCAATCTGATGTTAGAGTACGAAGGTGTTTGAGTAGTTTTGGCTGTTATAATATTTACTGTGAAACAGCTGGGTTCCTTTTCAATATTTCTCCACCGTTTTGTTCGAAGTCATCAAGTACTCAAGAGGATGTTTGTGTGGAGTTTGACTTATTTGGGAGCACACAGAAATCTATTTGCCGATGAAAAAACGATGTGCAATTTTGGTTGAAGCATATCCATCACTATGTTTACATGTTTTCCCAATATTTCCAAATCCTGAAGCTCATACTTTCTATTAAGAGACATTGTATTAAAGTGAAATAAAAAAAAAAGATAATATAAGCTTTCATTTGTTATCTCTCCAATTATATATGCTATTGATGGTGGATGTCTGCAGAAAAAAAGAAAGTTTTCACCTGTTTAGAGAATAATAATGTACAAATTTACCCTCGTTTTCCTTATTACAGCTTAGCACTGATTTCTTTCTGTTTTCTCTGATCATCAGCTGCTTACGTGGGTTTATATATGTGGTAGGTTACAGCATGGGTCTGACAGAAGGCCTGCAACTGGTTTCGTCAAGGACTAATGAAGGGCATATGTCATCACAAGTTGTGGAAAGTAAGGGTCCTGAAAAGAAGGCCATGCCAGAGCAATCTGTTAAAAAGAGGTGTTTTGCTTGTCATGATACATCGCACAATTTGGAGCAGTGTGGAATAAAATACAATCATACCACTGTGGCACATCAGTTTGGCTATGCTACAAAATATCCGTTTACCATGATTCATCCTTCAGAGGAGACGGTTGAGAAAGAGAAATTCTACCATCACTTTGATCACATCCAATCTCAGTAACTTGGACCAGGGGATATTGAAATCTGAACTGCAGACGTTTTGGAAGCTGTCCGGTGACTGGGAGCTAAGGAGGGAATGCAGCAAGAGTTTCCTGGCCTCTTTCAGCTCTGAGGATGAAGTCATAAGTTGTTTAAAGCATCCTAAGATGGAAACACTACTGGATGATAAGGAGGTAAACTTAATTGTAACAAGGTGGGAGGAAGGCGATGAGGAAAGTCTTGAGTTGATTGAAGAGTGGCTTTTAGTGCGCAGGGTTCGAAGAATATACAGAAACTGGAAGGATTTATATCAAGTTGCTTCCGCGTTTGGAGTGCTGATTGATGTGGATGAGAAAAGTTTGGAAGCTGGGGATAAGGAGCCTATTAGGCTGAAGATTGCACTAAGAAGCCTTGATGGTGCTCCTTTCTCATACTACTTAGCGCTTGGAAGGTCTTCCAGACTGGTCATGGTCACAGTAGTACAAGACAAAGCAGAAGGTATGCAACAGCAAAATAAGGAATCAGACAAGGAGCATAATAAGGAACTGAATGCCTCACAAAGTATATTTCTGGAAGAGCCAGAGTGCATTGAAGAGTCAAGGTTGGCAATGTTAGATAATCCATTGCTACCTTGTGTGAACACAGCGAGGGAAGGCGGCGCCGAAAGGCCCCCTGCTGTAATATTGTAGCCGCTGCAGGTGCAGGCGCCGCACGGCTCACCTGCAGCACTATAGGCACATGCAGAGGCCGGCGTAGAGTCAGACTTGTATGTTATCTAGTTACTGTTACAGCATGTGCGTTGTACTAGGACTAAATTGATATAGTTGTATAAATAGACTACCACGGCAACTCAGTAAAGAGAGTTCAGATTTGCCATCTCACAGACAGGGCTTCGGCCAACGCTGGTGTCTTGTATTGTGTGTGCATGCTCTGTTCTCCCTTCTTCTTCTAGCTCCAGCCATAGTGTGTGGGGACGGACAACGCTCGTTCGTGGTCGGCATGGCTAGTGGGTGCTCGGCAACACTAGCGGGTGCTCGGCAAGACTGGTGAGTGGTTCACTCGCCTGAGCCGGTGATCATGTGGGCCAACAAGTGATATTGGAGCCATACAAGCGCCGTCGTCAGACTAACCGCTGGCGATGACGGGCGGTTCGGAGATGGGCGACAGCAGTGGCACTGCTGTGGCTGCCCAGCCACGACCGGATGTCGTTGTTCACACGGTGCGGGAGGTCAGCGGCACCAGTTGGCCGACGCTGACTCGCACCAACTATGGAGAGTGGTCGGTGACCATGAAGGTTAAGCTCAGAGCCCGACGGCTCTGGAATGTTGTTGACAATGGCACCGACAATGAGGAGGATGACATGTCAGCGTTGGAGGCTATCCTCGCTGCTGTACCGGTGGAGTACAGGGAGCCATTGGGGGCAAAGAGCTCGGCTAAGGAGGCGTGGGAGGCTATTGCGACGATGCGTGTCAGTTCCCACCGTGCAAAGAAGGCGACGGTCCAGCTTCTAAAGCAGGAGTACGCCAACTTCAAGTTCAAGGATGGTGAAATGGTGGAGGACTTCTCCCTCTGCCTGCAGACGCTCATCAGCAAGCTGAAGAGCCATGGCGTCACCATCGACGAAGAGGAGGCGGTCTCCAAGTATCTCCACTCCGTGCCGGCAAAGTACATCTAGATTGTTCTCTCCATAGAGACGATGCTGGACTTGTCCACCCTCACCATTGAGGATATGACAGGCCGTCTACGGGTGGTGGACGAGCGCCTGGAGTAGGCGACAGCAACGAAGGATAGCGGAAAACTCCTGCTGACGGAAGAGGAGTGGGCTGCTCGGAGGAACTCCGGGAAGGCAGCCTCCTCTAGCCGCGGTGGCGATGGCAAGCGCCGCGGCAAGGCTTCTTCGGAGAAGAAGCAGGTCGACCCCAACGCCTGTCGGCGCTGCGGGAAGATGGGCCATTGGGCACGGGAGTGCCCAAATTGCAAGCAGGAGAAGAAGGCGCAGGCTCACCTGGCGCAAGCCAATGATGAGGATGAGGCCACTATCCTGATGGCGACGTTCTGTGCACTGCACGACGTCGAGGCCGAGGAGAGGGAAGAGGCGACGATGGTGGAAGGACCTAGGAAGGCCCTGAAGACTGTCAACCTCAACGAACCACGCGCCCAAGTCCACCTCGGACGTGTGGGCGCCAACCAAGAGCAGCGGTGGTATCTGGACTCTGGTGCTAGTAACCACATGACGGGCTCCAAGGCATCCTTCTCCGAGCTCGACGATGATGTTACCGGTACGGTGAAGTTTGTTGACGGCTCAAGGGTGGCTATCCAAGGGCGCGACACCATTATCTTCATATGCCAGAACGGGGAGGACCACGCGCTAATAGATGTATACTACATCCCGCAGCTGCGTTCTAGCATCATCAGCATTGGTCAGCTGGATGAGCGCGGTAGCGAGGTACTGATCAAGGACGGAGTCCTGAGGATCAGGGACCAGGAGCAGCGACTTCTTGCCAAGATGAAGAGGTCTCTAAACCGGTTGTACCTGCTCGACCTAAAGGTAGAGCAGCCGGTGTGCCTAGCGGCAAGGAAATCCAAGGAACCATGGATGTGGCATGCCCGGTTCAGACATCTTAGCTTCGACGCGCTTGGTCGGCTGGAGAAGATGGTCTGAGGGCTACCCCACATCAAGCACGGAGGCGAGCTATGTGACAGCTGCCTGGCCGGGAAGCAGAGAAGGCTACCTTTCCCAAAGGCGGCCAAGTATCGCGCGAAGGACGCTCTCGAGCTCGTTCACGGTGACCTCTGCGGGCCGATCACGCCTGCTACAAATGGTGGTTGGCGATACTTCCTCCTGCTTGTGAATGATTGCAGTCGCTACATGTGGCTGTAACTCCTGATGAGCAAAGATGAAGCGGCGGCGGCGATTAAGAAGTTCAAGACGTGCATGGAGGTCGAGAGCGGCAAGAAGCTCCGGGTGCTGAGGATTGATCGCGGCGGCGAATTCACTTCGGTGGAGTTCGCTGTGTACTGCGCGGATCAGGGTGTAGGGCAACACCACACCGTGCCGTACTCGCCACAACAGAATGGCGTGGTGGAGCGACGGAACCAGACGGTGGTCGGCATGGCTCGATCCATGATGAAGGCCAAAGGCATGCCGGCAAGGTTCTAGGGAGAGGCAATGACCATGGCGGTGTTCATCCTCAACCGCGCTCCGACCAAGGCCCTGACGGGCAAGATGCCGTTCAAAGCTTGGTATGGGCGCAAGCCGAGCGTGTCCTTCCTTTGGACATTCGGCTGCATCGGCCACGTCAGGAAGATGAAGCCGAACCTCACCAAGCTAGAGGACAGGAGCACACCCATGGTGTTCCTAGGCTACGTGGGGGGTACCAAGGCGTACCAGCTCTATGACCCACGCGGAGACAAGGTGCTTGTCTCACGCGACGTCGTGTTCGACGAGGAGGCGGCTTGGGACTGGAGCAGTCCAAGCACGGGGGAAGCTGGCAGCTTCACCAGCACCTTCGTCGTTGAGCACTTGGTCATCCACGGTGGTGGAGGCGCTAGGGAAAAGGTGTCGAGCACTCCGGGAGGAGTGCCGAGCACTCTGGGCAGAGCACTTCGGAAGGGATGCCGAGCACTCAGGGAAGAGTGCCGAGCACTCCTAGAGGGATGCCGAGCACGCCAGGAGTGGTGTCGGGAGGTTCTGCAGTGGTGGCAACCACTCCAGGACGGGTGCCGAGCACTCCCATGGCGGAGCCAAGATGTCTTGAAGTGGTGCCGACCACTCCAAGACTAAGGCTGGGCACTCCTACAGTATGGCCGAACACTGCAGGAGTTATGACGAGCTGTCTAGAAGTAGTGTCGAGCACTACAACCAGGGTGTCGAGCACTCCAGGTGCTGTGACGAGCACTCCGGTGGAACAGAGAACTCCATCGACGCCGATCGAGTTCGCCTCACCTCCAAGTGACATCACTGAGTTAGTGGATGCCTTCCACGAAGGTGAGGAGGTGCGGTTCCGCAGGCTGGACGACATCGTCGGTGTCACAGGTCCCTCAGGTCTGGCGGGCAGGCTACTCAATGGCGCAGAGCTGCTACTCGTCAGTGCAGAGGAACCATCCACGTTCGCGCTAGCCGAGCGTGATGGAAACTAGCAACGGGCGATGCTAGAGGAGATAAAGGCGATCAAGAAAAATGAGACTTGGTAGCTCGTCGATCCATCTCTAGGATGCCGTCCGATCAGCCTGAAGTGGGTGTACAAGGTCAAATGGGACGAGCTCGGTGCCATTGTCAAGCACAAGACGTGCCTTGTCGCCCGAGGCTTTGTTCAGCGCGAGGGCATAGACTTCGAGGAGGTCTTTGCGCCAGTAGCGCGCATGGAGTCGGTCCGCTTGCTACTTGCTTTGGCAGCAACAAAGGACTGGTGTGTCCATCACTTGGACGTTAAATTGGCCTTCCTCAATGGTGAGCTGGCGGAGACAGTCTTCGTCAGGCAACCTCCAGGTTTTGCCATCAAGGGAGAGGAGCACAGGGTGCTCCGAGCGCGAAAGCGCTCTACGGACTGCGGCAGGCCCCTCGAGCATTGAACGCCAAGCTTGACGCCACGCTAGGCGAGCTTGGGTTTCAACGGTGTGCAACCGAGCATACGCTCTACATGCGGCGACGGGGGAAGGAGGATCTCGTCGTCGGTGTGTATGTCGATGACATGATCATCATCGGCGCGCGCACGGAGGACATCAACAGCTTCAAGCGCGAGATGGCGGCTCGTTTTCGAATGAGCGATCTCGGCGCACTCTCCTACTACCTCGGCATCGAGTTGAGACAGGGGAAGGAGGAACTCACGCTCAGTCAGAGCGCGTATGCCTCCAAGCTGTTGGAGCAGAGCGACATGGCTGAGTGCAAGCCATGCATGACTCCGATGGAGGAGTGACCAAAGCTGACGAAGGCCAGCACTGCGGCGAAGGTGGATGCGACACTCTACGGGAGCATTGTCGGCGGTTTGCGCTACCTAGTCCACACGAGGCCGGACATTGCGTTCACCGTGGGCTACGTCAGTCGCTTCATGGAGGATCCTAGAGAGGATCACTGGGCTGCGATGAAGCGGCTACTACGCTACGTCAAGGGGACGGTGGATCAAGAGATCATTTTTCCCAAGACCGGCGGGAGTAGGCTGTAGCTCACTGTGTTTAGTGATGCAGACATGGTGGGAGCCATCGACGGAGCACCACGGGCGTGCTCGTCTTCCTCAGGTCGGCTCCAATTTCATGGTTGTCGCTGAAACAAAAGGTGGTGGCGCTATCTACGTGCGAGGCAGAGTACGTAGCGGCGGCCACAGCGGCGTGCCAAGTTGTGTGGCTACGCCGGCTACTGGGCGAGCTGACCGGTGTGGAAGCTCACCCACCAGCACTGATGGTGGACAACCAGCCCGCCATCGCCCTCGCGAAGAATCCGGTTCTACACGACCGGAGTAAACACATCGACGTGAAGTTACACTTCCTCAGGGACTGTGTCGATGGAGGGCATATCATCATCGAGTTCGTCGAAACTGGTCGACAACTCGCGGACGTCCTCACCAAGCCGCTCGGACGTCTTCGACTCACGGAGCTGAAGGAGATTATAAGCATAGAGGGGTACAAGGGTTAGCAGTAAGATTAGGGAAAGATTGTTAGATAATCCACTGCTACCTTGTGTGAACAAGGGAAGGCGGCGCCGAAAAGGCCCCTCATCAGGATATCAGAGCAGCTGCGAGTGCAGGCGCCGACGGCTCACTCTGCAAAGATCAGAGGCACATGCAGAGGCCGACGCAGAGTCAGCCCTGTATCTAGCTACTGTTACAGCATGTGCGCTGTACTCGGACTAAATGGATAGAGTTGTATAAATAGACTACCACAGCAACTCAGTAAAGAGAGTTCAGATTTGCCATCTCACAGACAGGGTTTCGGCCAACGCTGGTGTCTTGTATTGTGTGTGCATGCTCTGTTCTCCTTCTTCTTCTAGCTTCAGCCATAGTGTGTGGGGACAGACAACGCTCGTTTCAGTGGTCGGCACGGCTAGTGGGTGCTCGGCAACACTAGCGGGTGCTCGGCAAGACTGATGAGTACTCGCCTGAGCCGGTGATCCTGTGGGCCAACACGCTGGAGAGATCAAATGAAACAAAATAAGTGCTCCAGCAGCCACTACAGCCAACACCAAGAAAACAACAATGGACAGTTCAAAACCAGAAGAGGTGCGACCTGTAGGTCGAAGTTCAACAACCATGATTGGAGAAGAGCACTTCGAAGGTAAACAAGCACGATTTTTTTCTAGGTTTTATCCTAATAAGCATCTGTGGGTGAATGTTTTGAGTACGTAGGAGGTAGGACTGTTTGGTTCTTTTTTTTTTTTTTGATTGACATCATTGTGTTGACATTTCCCTGAAGGTAAACCAAAGCCTCTATATCAAACATGTGTTCAAAAGAAGACGTAAGCAGCAGCAAGTTACTGAAACTGAGGACATCCATATATATGGCAGTTTCAGTGATATGGGTCTTCATGAAAACCTACTCAAGGGAATGTATCAATACGGTAGGTCATATGTTATATTTGTTTTCTTGAGATGCCAATATGTAACAATTATTTCTGGACTCGAAAATTTTCCTACACCCGATTTTTGTGCTTATTCAAACATTCCTATGCAATTTTGTTTAAGGTTTGGAGAAGCCCTCCGTAGTCCATCAAAGAGGAATTGTCCCATTTTGCAATGGCCAGAGTGTTATCCATGAGTCTTTCGCTGGAACAACTGTAACTCTTTGCACTGGAGTTCTTCAGCGACTTGATTATGGATCCGCAGAATGCCAAGCTTTGATCATTGTACCAACGCGCGACTTAATGTACGAGATCGAGAAAGTTATTGATGCACTTGGTCAGTTTCTTGGTGTTAAACCTTACACTTGTACTGGAGGAACGAGTTTCCGCGTGAACCAGCAAACTCTGTCAAGTAGAGTTCAGGTTGTCATTGGAACTCCTGGGCGCATTCTTGACTTGCTGGCAAGGGATGCATTGTGTAAAGACCACATCAGAATGCTTGTTCTGGATGAAGCAGATGAACTACTCACAGGAGGTTTCAAAGACCAGGTTAGTTATTAATTCATTTACCTACCAGCTCTGTAGTGGTAATCAAGATGAATGACCACTATAATTAAAACCCATACTAACATAGAATGCATCGTCCAAATATAAGCTCTTGCTATGCTCTACAATATGACTACCTATGTATCTTTTTCTGCAGACATGTAACATTATCCAGTATCTCCCAGCCAAAATCCAGATCGGGCTTTTCTCTGCTGCCTTCTCCAGTGAAGCTCTAGAAACTAGCCACTGGTTCATGGATAAGCATGTGACAATTAAAGTGCCAAGAGATGAAGAGCTGAAGGATATCGGAATCAAGCAGTTCTATCACAAAGTTGAGAAGGAAGAGAAGCTAGGAAAGCTGTATGCTCTTTTCAAAACACTAGAGTTCACACGAATCGTCATCTTTGTGAACACAAAGCAGGGTGTCAAGTCGCTCATAGAAGATGTCAGAGCCAAGGGTTATGCTGTCTCAGCTAGCCATGGCGGTATGAGCCAGCTTGGCAGGGACACTGCCATCCAGGAGTTCAGGGCTGGATCATCCCGTATTCTCATCGCCACTGACCTTCGAGGCACCAATCTGGGGCAGGTTCACACAACTGATGCAGTATATCAGCCGTGTTCAGCAGCAAAGGAGATATTCTGAAACTGAAAGTGTGGCCATTAATTTTGTGACTCCTGCCGATGAACGCATAGTCTTTGATATCCAGAGGTTTTGCGACGGCCAGATGATCAAGCTACCCTCCAATCCAACATTTGAACTCTTGGTGGGCTGTGATGTTCAGAAATGTTCCTAAAAGTCTGTACACAGGTTCTTACTGGCTACAAGGAAGCTTGATGTTTGCCCTAAGACTCAATGTGACGGTTTCTTGTGATATGTGGTCACTTGTCAGCTAGACTTTTGCTGTTCTGTTTGGAAGACTAAACTATGCAACATCTGCGTTTGTTTTTGGGATATTTCTCCGAGTTAAAAGAAAAATTCATGGTAACTGTCATCTAAATTCGTACTTTGAGCTCCCTGGAATTATTTCATTGATATCATATCATCATTTGAACTAGATGTGGTGGTTGAAATGTTTAAGTATCGCTTCTCGGGTGTTAATCTTTTTTTCTTGTCATAGTTACAATATTAATTATGAAGTGAAGTTCCAGCATATTAGGAATGATGTAATGCGTAGCTGCTGAGGAAAAATATGAACAGAAAACCATGCAAGGTACTACAAACCAATCCTAACATCGAGTTGCAGTAAAATGGATTTTGCACTCTGTTTTCAGTGTACATGTTGGTTCAGATTTTGCAAATTGGCCTCCCTGTATTTTGATTCACGCTACGCCACCGTGCACGGGATTCCTCAAGGACCACCCCGGCGGTGCCGACAGCATCCTCATCAACGCCGGCACCGCGACTGCACTGAGGAGTTCGACGCCATCCACTCGGACAAGGCCGGCGACCTCCTCGAGATGCACCGCGTTGGCGAGCTCGTTATCACCGGCAACGACTACTCCCCACAGAACAGCCACGCCGATCTTAGGGCCATCGACGAGGCCCCTGCTGTAGCCACGCCGGCGCCGCTGCCAGTGTCGACCATCGCGCTCTCCAACCCACGGGAGAAGGTCAGGTGCCGGCTCGTCGACAAGAAGAGGCTGTCCTACAACGTGCGCCTCTTCTGGACCGCGCTGCTATCGCCGGACCAGAAGCTCGGCCTGCCGACCGGCAGGCACGTGAAGCTCTGCATGCGCGCGTACACGCCCATGAGCCCCGTCGACGAGGTCTGCCACATCAAGCTCCTAATCAAGATATACTTCAAGGGCGAGGACCCCAAGTACCCAGCGGCGGTCTCATGTCGCAGTACCTAGACTCCCTGCCGCTCGGCGCGACCATTGACATCAAGGGCCTTATAGGGCACATCGAGTACGCCGGCCGCGGCGGCTTCGTGGTGAACGGCGAGAGCCGGTGAGCGCGCAGGCTCGCCATGATCGACGGCGGGGTGGGCATCACGCCGGTGTACCAGGTGATCCAGGCCGTGCTGAGGGACCAGCTCGAGGACGACACGGAGATGCACCTCGTGTACGCAAACTGGACGGAGGACGACATGCTCCTGCGGGAGGAGATTGACCGCTGGGCTGCTGCACACCCGGCGGCCGGCGCGGCTCAAGGTGTGGTACGTGGTCAGCAAGGTGGCACGGCCGGAGGACGGGTGGGCGTACGGCGTGGGGAGAGTGGTGTTGAGGATATAGACTCGGTCACCGCAGCCACCAGAGTGCGCGGTCACCACGATCACCACACGCACACATAGTGCTTTGACTAGGGACAGTTGCTGAAGATAGCAACCTCCATCGATGTATCTACACTACTAATGCACCATCTTTTCTTTCCTACGTCCACACAAGAAAACGATCCTCGCTGAGATATCCCCTCTAAGTCCACCCCAAAAAGTGTACCCAGGACAACAAATTTCAAACGAACTGTCCAGATGCACTCTAAACCTTCTCTCTCCTTACTCATTACACAATCGATGGCCTAGATTGAGTGTATCAAATCTCCTCATTCTCCCCCGCACCCACGTCATGCAGCCCCCACCGAGTATTACGAACGCCACGCCGCCAAAGATCACGGAACTTCCCGGACACGCACGGAGGTGGAGGAGGCGCTGCTACTCCTGCCGCGGTCGGCGGAGGAGGCGAGTAGGCGGTGATCGCACGCACGGCCGCCGAGGTTGTCGCGAGCGAGGATCAGGGTGCACCGGCGCCGTCGCATACGTCTCGCTCCTGCCGCGATTGTCGTCTCCCGCGGCCGCTACGATCGCGCGCGCGAGGAGGATGCGTGGTCGGCGAGGTGGTCGCGAGCGAGGAGATCAGGTACGCCTGTATACTTCAATCGTCAAACATGTTGCCGCCGAGATGGATCCATGCCGCCGTATATATGTTCCATGCCCAGCTCCTGTCTTTGTTTTGAGATCGCATCTGAACACATGCATACACCTAACTGCGTATATATACGTATAGATGCGTATAGGGTACATGAATTTTTTATCTTTACTTTTGATCATAGTATATATGAAACTACAAAATGTAGATTTTTTTTCCAAGTACTATCGGTCACTTGGCGAGGCGGTTCAGATGTTCAGAGATGTAGCAAGTACGGTAGGAAAATTTTTCATCTTCAAATTCAGAAGTTCAGATTAGCATTTAGAGGTTCAGATTAGCATTTAGGCGGTTCAGATGTCAGTATTCAAATAACCACTGGCGGCAAGATATATCATGGTTCTAATGGACATGTCTATTATATTATTATTACTAGCCCTTGACCGCAAAATGGGGACGCCAGGAGAAGACCGCACTGCGCTCAGCGATGTAACGAACATACCTACTCCAAGTATTTTCATACACTCATATTTTTTATATAAGCCATCATCTATAAAAGTATATAAATAAACAAGGCTATGTCAACAGCTTGCAGCGAAGAACAATGCAGGAGAGAGGAAAGGAATAGAAAACAACGTGAGTACCGCGCTAGGATTAGGGCTCAAGAAACAAGCGAGCAAAGGGAGGAGAGAAATAAGAGGCAGCGGGAGTACCAGCGGGACTACCGTGCTCGGCGAAATGCACAAACAACGGCACCTCCTAATGCACCAGATCAGCCAGGTGCTAAAGAATGCTCTTTGCAGGTCATCTGATTGCTATCTTTTTATTATTAATATTACTTACTGACCTTGTCTTATTACTTCAACAGCAGCGCAATATCCAACTTATGGGACAACGACATCAGCCGTTCTGCAACCAATTAATGAAGGATATTTTTCCGCCCCAAACATGAATTCTATTGACGTTAATATGACCCCATGTACGTCAATTCAAGGAGTGCAGGAATCACCATTTCAGACGGGGAATTCCGGAATTTTTACTGGCCCAACCTCGGTTCAGGACAAAGAAAATCAAACCGCATGCGATGCTTTAGAATGGTTGCGTCGAAATGATAACTACATCATACCAAGGCAACAAGTATGTGGGGATATCGCAATGCAGCCGTCTGCTCAGATGGTTCAGGATCCATGTGAAACAATAACTGGAATTTTATAGTACCTACTAATGATGCTTTTTTCCATTTTTACGATTTATTTATATCTCACCATATCAACCAAATGATTAAACAAAATCCAGTTCAAGTGCCAATTAATTGCGGAGAAATAGAGAAAGGTACAACAATCTTGAAGAATCGATAAAACAAGAATTATTGGATAAAATGCGAGGCTATACAAGGGACAGGAGAAATATTGCACATCAGTCCATTCAGCATACTCCAAGCAGCAATGCCCAGCCCACAGGTTGCTTGATTCATTTTTCTTCCAATTCATAGTTTCATATATGTAAATTTCTGATGTTAATTATATAACTTTAACCTATAATAACTACTATACAGATGGGGACACCGGCTCTTCGCACGTGGTACATGTATATCCTGTCATCTATGACATATCACAAGAGTAGATCGGATCGATCTCGATCCGGCCCGGTGGCATAGATGGTCCTGTTTCGACTCAAGCGTCTAGTTTGTTTTTGTCTCCACGCGGCATCCACATAGAGCTACGACACCAGATTTGCATGATGGCTTGCTATTACATGCACGATGAAGATGACGTCAAGCAGCCATGCAAGAAGACGGAGTACAAGCAAGTGGGCCAACTATAGGTGTTCGTGTTATGTATGTATTCATACACAATGTACAGCGACAACCTGGAAGGACTCCGTGTGCTTCTCCAACTCCAAATATGAAGACCACATACAATCTACTAAATCACCATCAGGCTACTCCGTAACCTTCACGCAAGCAAGGAAGATCTCCGACTGCGCCCGACCTCGGCTGGACATGTCCGAGGGCTTTTGCCTCCCCATGCGATGGAGCTAGGTACATGCCCTCCGACCACCGAACTGATCGAGCAGCCACGTCGACCACGCCCCGAGCGGCTCCGCCGAGCTCCGACCACGTCGACCACGTCTCGAGCGGCTCCACCGAGCTCCGACCACATCGACCACGGACCACGTCAACCACGTCCCGAGCGGCTCCACCGAGCTCCGACCACCTCGACCACCAGACCACGTCGCAATGATGATTGCCACGAAGAATGGCGCTATGACAACCGCGACCACCGTCACAACAGGCCGAAAAGCACGAGGACCGGACAACTTTATCGCCATCGACTAGATTTCTATCCAAAGATAAGTACACTTCTAATATTTATATTTAATATAATTTTTATTACGACATTTCTCCACAACGTCCTTGTCATGATTATTCTTCAAATAATGTTTGTCCATGTATACCATCTTAAATATAACATACAGCTATACTTAATGCAAATCCTCAACCAGTCATGTTGACGCTCGATGTCTCCGATATACGGTACAACATAATATATATGATGTACGCATACTTCTTTAAAATTCTTCAAATAAGAAGTTCATAATTAACCTTGGTGTCTCGCTCTTAATAGTTAATAGGAATGGAACGACTAATAAAACATGTAGCAGAGAAGATTCAACTCGATACAAGTAAATGGGTACACGGTATCGAAGTGTCATCCTGGAAACCTAGACATATGATCACTGAACAAATGCAAAAAGATGTGTAAGTTAACTTTCCATCTTGTGTATAGGCCATTCTCTCATAACGAACAATATCTATATACCTCACTTTTTTGTATTATGCACAGATGTAGTTTTGGATTATGGATGATCAATTATATGGAGTATTGGACTAGAACTAATTTATCTAACCATGTCACACAGGTAATTCCTTACGAATTAATTTCTAGCTGTAATAAGTTTTTTTTGTATGTATTGATTAATATATCGTGACTTCATTATGTTTTCAGGAAGATATAAGTAACTTCAGGTTTAAGCTACCTGCCATCCTGTATAACTCCCCGTTAAATGAAGCAAGAGGATTACCAGATAACGAGCAACAGAATCAGACCCCAGTTCATCTGGTTGATGATGTCGTAGAGCTAGATGAAATGGATATTTTAATGTCGGGTAGCGCCAAGTTGATAAGTACAATAAAGTGGACAAGCAAGGAAGAACTATTGTCATGGATTTGCTCAACCATTCGGTGCACCGCGGATGATGGAACTTTAGAGTAAGTCTTTCTTCTTTCTGAATAGTTCATAACAGAATTGTTTGTGCATTAAGTAATTAGTTTCTTGTTCTTCTTTTTTTTGCAGCAAAGAGTGGGTACGAAGTACACGACCATATCCAATTAGTTTAAGTCTTAGGAAAATTATAAATATTTTACGTGAAGATACATAGATGGAACATGAAAGCTTTAATATGGCTATTCGGATGGTTGTGTGCAACAAAGAAATGATGCTGCATAAACAAAAATACCACTTCATGGATCTTAAATTTGCTGTAAGTTCTAAAATTATATAATTCATCAAAAACTTGTAATATATGTGATTAAAAAATTATATACTAACAATTACAATCATCATCAGGAAATAACTGGGTTTGGAAGAGATCCACGATGTACTGGTGGCATTGATAAGGTATTACAAAACTGTGCACATTATGGATCCGCTTGAACCGCTACCAGATAATGCATGTTTGAAGGGTTATCATCAAGAAATGGCATATATACCTACATTCCACACTAATGCTAGAATGTTCAATCTCGCCATGGCACTATCAAATTCTAGGTGGAGCGAAAATATTTATTACTGGGAGCGAAAATACCCTAAATATGTAACAAAGGTTTCGGGTCATAAATACTGGTAAGTGTCGCAAAATTTGGTTCAACTTTTCTATAAAAAACAGTAATTTGATTTATGTACATCAAATAAACAACTGATCTTCTCCGTCAGTAAATTGGGAGGCTTTCTCGGTCTATAATTTCATGAAGTCGTGGGATGGCGTAAGATTGTCACGGATCACCACTGTAAGCATATATAGTCTCCAACTATATTCCATACACTACATACAATACTAACATATTATATTCTATACCATGCGTAGCTATCATCTACACTGAGGAAGAAATTCTTGGCTGATATTTTGACGAGTCCTGCAAACGAATGTTTCAACATCCCTGAAGATGTGCAACAAATGATAAAGGACTTACGCCAAATGTAACTTAGGCTACAATATAATAATTGGGTAAAGATTAAACTATAAAATAACAAATTGGATGTTTTTATGATCATTCTCTAGATAAAATCGTTGCGTTAGCACGGACATTATACTGGTATATATTCATTCATTGAGATCAATACGTGTTGTTGGCTCCTATTTCTCTTCTACATGGTATCAGGAAGCGCGGGCTGATCCTGCTCCCCACCGACTGCGGACCACAGGTCATGAGGGAGCACCTGCCCTTGGGAGACAGCGAGACGCTTGCGCTAATGTGTGGGCCGCCGGTGATGATCTAGTGCACGGTGCGCTCATGTCCTTGAATTTATCAAACCATGTTGCAAAATTTACAATTATTACTGAATTGTTAGGATTCACCGAATCGTATATGAAAATTTTTGGACGGCATACCCTAAACTAAAATCCTAGATTCGCCACTGGCTTGCCTTGTCTTCTAAGCTAAAGCTTAGCAGCTAACGGATGTCGTGCAAGGTGCAACTGTACATAGAAATAAAATACTGCGTCTTGAACCCTAGTAACGCGTCGATCTAGCTAGAACTCTACCGAGTTCTTGTAATAATAGCGAGTGAAAGTAGATTGTAACTGGCCAAGTGGCCATGGAAGTTCATACTAGCTGGTGCCATGGTCGTCCTGTCATGATGAGATGTATTGGTCCTACAGCGCAATAAAAACCTGAGAAGGCCATTGCAATTGCTTGGTGAGATTCGCTGTCCTACAGGCTCACCAACATGGACGACGGTGTGCACGGCCACCACCAAAGGGATGTGCTGTGATGCCTCCTCCCGTTCTACCAAGTCAGCGGGACGCCTGCACCACCTCTTTTCTGGCTGACGTGTATCAGTGTATACGGTGATTCTAGCGTCCGGACGTCCGGCGCGCGAGTGCGTCGGACGCCGGTCCCTTTCCCAAACCTGCCCGCCCTCCGCGCGTGAATAGAACAGAACCCCCGCTCACCCCACGCGTAACGGAACGCGCACTGTCCTCCGCTCCCCGCTGCGCCCCTGTCCCAGTTCCCCAATGCAACCCCGTTCCCCCACCGTGTCCTTGTCCCAAAAGAGCATGAAACACTTCAAGTGCAACATTGAAAACATATAGAAAAACTATATAGTACAACATCGGGATATAAATACTGCAACATCACAAAAATATATAGTGCAACATTGAAAAATATGCACTGCAACATCAAAAAAAATGTACTGCAACAACAAAAAATATATACTGCAACATCAAAAAACATGTACTGCAACATTGAAAATTATATGATGCAACATCAAAAACTATGTACTACAACATCTCAAGCAGAAGTACTGCAACATTGCAAAAACATCTATAGCAACGACCCAAAAATCTCATTGCAACATTCGAAAAACATATGTTGCAACGACCCAAAAATCCCATTGCAACATTCGAAAATCATCTTTTGCAACATCCCTAAAAAAACCATTGCAACATGGGAGAAACTGGAAAAATGCGTACAAAAACAGCCCCTGGCCCATCACCTCGAGCTCGCAGGAGGGAGGAGGGAATAGGGTCCCAAAGCTTGCCGAAACCCTAGCCATCCCCGCGTCCCTCAGATCTAGAGGAGGAGGGCTCAGATCCAGAGGAGGAGGAGGAGGGGGGGAGGAGGGATCAGATCCAGAGAAGGACCGACCTACCTCGTCGGAGTTGCTGCCGTCATCCTCGTCTCTGGTGAGAGGAGCAGGAGTCGAGTCGCTGGGGAGCGCGGAGTTACATTGAGGGCGTGGATGGGCGAGGGACGGAGGGAGGGAGCACGGGTGGCCAGGGCGCGCAGTGAGCTCACGTGCGCGGGCGCGGCGTCCCTATCCCGGGGACAGCCCGGAGAGCGGGCGGGCGGAGCGGGGAGAGAGCAAATGCGGGGGAGGCGGGAGGGGGAGAGCGAGTGCGGGGGAGCGGAGTGTGGAACGGCGCGTCCGGCCGCCCGGACGCCTGGTCTATATCATTATCGATGTGTATACGATATTGTGGGGGTATAACCCCGGATACCCATAGGGCGCACATGGGCCGAGCCACCAGGGGAGGCCTAGCCCACAAGACTACGCCATGAGGAGCACGGCACAGGTCGACGTGCCTCGTAAGGCTACGAGAAGATCCTTGGCGATCAAGAAAAATATGTTCTGATATGCTAGATTCCGCAATCTCTGTAATTCCTATCATGTGAACCGATCAGGATAGAAACAACCGACCTATAAACCCTACCCCCATGCCATATAAGGCGGGTAGGGACCCCCCTCGATTTCATCTCACCTCATAATACAATCCACCAAAGACATAGGGCGTAGGGTATTACATCAAGCTGACGGTCTGAACCTGCGTAATTGTTGTCTCTTGCATTCTGTGTCACCATCTAGTTCTCTCACGCGCACCTCCACCGATTCATCTACTACTATGGGCATACCCCTCGGTAAACTGCCGACTAGATTTCGTCGATAGTGGTGCGCCAGGTAGAGGGTGTGCACGATGATTCCATGGCGAGCCAGATGGTCCGCTTCTCGAGCTCCATGGTTCGTCCCGAGCCAGGCCAGACTTTCACGGTTGGATCCATGACCTGGGTCATCAGCGCTAACGGCGTCGGTGAGATTGTGGAGGCGGTGCAGAATCACCCTGCGCCGATTGTGCCAACATCTGCAACAACTTCTCCGATCTCGACGCCTCGTCACTGGATTAGGAGATCCATCAACAATGACGATCTGATCGCATCATTTATAGGGTCACCAACGTCTTAGCCGAACGCCTGTCTCTCACGGAGTCGATCTTAGATCGGTCTACCGCGAGCGACAAAGTTCCTGCACTCCAAGATCGCCAAGCCGCTATGACCGAGCGACATGCTTGGCCACATCGTCCGAGGTGGCTAGATTCAGATCTGGTGATCACAGCTACTCCGGAGGGGCGCACGGTGCGACGTCGACCACTCCCTGCTACCGGCTTACACCTGGCCGATTACGAGTCCCCAATGGAGAACATGTCGAGGCCCTATCCTTTCGGACCAGAGGGTGCGGGATCCGCGTACCAGAACGCCATCCACCACCTCTTCATCAACCACGTCAAGCGCGGCCACATCAACGACCTATCATTATACTCACCAAAGTGCAAATGGCCCTATAGAACTTTCGGCGGGTTTAGGCTGTACAATTTCTGTAATGTGCTTATATGACATCTCTAAATTCACAACAGAAAATATGCAAATGCCATACTTTGGAGCATTTGCATGCCACGTGTATGTATTTAATAAATACCGAATCACCTCAAAGAAAGAATGTACCAGTACGAACAAAAAAATTTGGGAAGGTCACAAGTCTAGATAGCTTTGATTATATACAGCTAGGGAAAAACGATAGCAGAATAAAAAATCAAAACCAAAAACTCACATAGTTGATTACCAGTTACCACACTACAGGATCCAGAACATGTAAACTAGCAGTGTGATGTCGGAATGGTACAAATCCCCCGCGTACAAAACTTGTTCTGCATTGACAAATGTGGGGAAAAAAACTAAGATTTCTGTTAGCCCTTTGTTGCTGGACTACCAACCTGCCCCGTACAAGTTTGGATAGTATAGTATCTTACATGTTACAGCTTTCTGATTATACAACGGAACACATCAATAGCTAGATCACATACTGCACATGCATACTGAAGCAGCACATTTGAATTTGAACAAAACCAAATACGTGATTCCAATAAGCACATTTGGAAGTGCTCTCAAGTCCTTTTCCTCCTCTTCTTACTCCGCCTCCTGTCACTCTCATCAGAGCTTGATTTTGACTCAGACTCAGAACTAGACCCTGCGCTAGAGCTTTCCGAACCAGATTCAGATCCACTTGATTCTGACTCCAATGATTCCGGCTTCTGCTGCTGCATTATTAGGCGCGGCATGTTCTTCAAGTACTCCCTCAGGCTTTCCGTTATACCACCAAGACCAATGGACGTGAAGAAATTGATCGAGAACCTTGTATTCTTCGGATGATCCTTTGGGAAGATAGACTCGAAGGAACCTTGCATGTTAGGATCATTCAGCCTCTCATTGAGTAGGCGTATGCCCAGGTGCTCCGATAATTCCTGAATCAGGAAAAAGGCATATCAGTATTCTAATACAATACAAATAATGATAAATAGCTATGGCTTGAAAGCAGAATCTTTGCAAACATACTTGGAATAGAATTTTTATAAAAATTCGAGAAGATGATGTCGTGTCTTCCTCTGTCAACCTGATGTAAGCCAAAACATGCCAAGGGAGCGCATCAGTCCCCAACAAATGTGCAAAGAACTTGGCAACATTCCTCAACTTGTTTGTTTCAAGACGATGAATCATCGAATATTGTTGCACAAAGCATTTTTCAAAGTTTTCTTGGTACACTTTATTGATCATGCAAAATCGCTGTCCTAGCAGCCCATAATAACGAAGGTATGTTCTCTCCTGACTGCAACACTCAAGAAGCATAATGCACAGCTCCATCTGCCACAAAACAAACAATTTTCGTCAGGGAACAATACTTGCAGATTTCTCCTCAAAAAAGTAAAGATTGCAGATTCCGCATCAAGCCATTGCAGATTTCTCCTCAAACAAGTAAAGATTGCTGATTTTGCATCAAGTCAACAACAAAAGACAAAGCAATTAAAAGCCCCATATTCGACACCCCCATATGAAAAGACACTAAACCCAACAAAAGATTCATTACATTTATAACTATAAAGAAGTTACTTAACCTTAAGCATTATTTGTTTCTGTGCATATTATCTGTTTCAAGCTTAGTGACAATAACGAAAAGGATTAAGTCCACTTTTAGCCCCTCAACTATTGGGTTCGTCTCATTTTGACCCTCAACTACAAAACCGTCTAATGCTAGTACCCCAACTGTCAAAACCGTTCACTTTTAGCACCTGGGCGCGGGTGAGGCTGTTTTGTCCAACGTAGAGCGGTTTTGTCCATCTCAGTGACATGTGGGGCCCACGCGTCATCGACTCAACACCTCCCTCTCCATCCTCACGGCCACTCCCCCGACGCCTCCTCTCTCCGCGCGCAGCGGGGCGGGTGCTGCTCCCTCGTGCGGCTCCCTCGCGGGCGCTGCTCCCTCCGACGCGGCGGCGCTGGCCTCCACTCCTCTCGCGGGGGCGGGCGGTGGTGAGATACCACAACGGCGGGGATGACCCAAGCAGAGGTCCAGCAGCTTCTTCCTGGCCTCCACCACCTCATCGAACAGGTCGTCGATGAGCGCCAGCACATCCTCGCACGCGGCCTGGAGCGCGCCCGCACGCAGTCCCACCTCCACCGCGGCTGCCGCCACGTCACCGCCGCGCTAGACGGCGTCCTTGGCCTCCACCGCCGCCGCGTGCGTCGGAACTCGTGCATCATCACCCCGGCGCCGCCACCGGGCGCGTGCGCCTTGGCGCTGACCAGACCTGCCGACATCATCACACCGGCCGCGCCGCCCGCCGCGCGAAGTGGAGCTGCCACAGACTGCCGCCCACCATGGCGCGCGCGTTGCATGCCAGCGAAGCGCTGTATGCCGCGCAAAAGTAAGAAAGGCGCGCGAGCCCGGCGCCCATTGCCGGGCGGGCGATAGTGAGCACGCCCCCACGAGAGAGCGTGAGCAGAAGAAGGAGATGAGCATCCGGGTGGCGACAAGACGCCGCTGAAGCCGTTAAGCCGCCCAGCTTGGCGTCGGCGGGGGCGCCCTCGGCTGAGTGCGGCCTTGGCGCCTCCAGCAGCGTCTCCACCGGTAGCTGGTTCTCCTCCTTGAGCGCCATGGCCTCGCGCCTGCACACGCTGATCGCACGCGACACCAGCCATTCCAGTCGTTGGATGCTATTAATGCTTCAACTTGAGCTAGCAACTTCTTTCTCCGTCGTTGCTCGGGACTCAGGAGGAGAAAAAGAAGAATATCACTACTTACCTGTCTCGAGAGGTGGGGGCTCGAGGGTGCTGCTGAGTAGCGGAGGCGGTGGTGGTGGTATTGTTGCCAAGATAGCCCTCGACGGCGGTGGCGCCGAGCCATAGCGCGCGGCACGAGTCGCAGAACCACGATGCCTCGTCCATGTACTCATCCAGCCAAGCCGCGCCCCCCAGAAGGTGGAGCGACGCGACGAGGCATGCCATGCCGCGTCTGTGACATGGAGCAGCGGCGCCAGCATGACCGAGCAAAGCCAGCGAGGGAGCGCGGCCTTGGCCATTGCAGCGGAGAGAGGCGGCGGGGAGTGGCCGTGAGGATGGAGAGGGAGGGGTTGAGTCGATGACGCGTGGGCCCCACATGTCACTGAGATGGACAAAACCGCTTTACGTTGGACAAAACAGCCTCACCCGCGCCCAGGTGCTAAAAGGGAACGGTTTTGACAGTTGGGGTACTAGCATTAGACGGTTTTGTAGTTGATGGTCAAAATTAGACAAACCCAATAGTTGAGGGGCCAAAAGTGGACTTAATCCTAACGAAAACAATGGACGTTTGCTTTATTTAAATTTTTTCTTGAAGGCCACAGCTAGTTGAAATATTTTCATATTTTATGACAGGTGGAACAACAAAAACCAGATCAAAACCAGAAAGATAGTCTTAATGTAGGTTACGCACTGCACTGCTGCACACAATATTAGTATTTGTTACAATACGTCTGTTACTAGCAATGCATCAACTAACAATTAATGTCAAGTCATGAATACATTTCACATGTATCCTCAGAATTTTCAAAACTAGTTTTATGCTCTTCTGGACAGATCAGTTACTACAATTAATCTAATCTCTTGAGGTTACAAAGTGCATAGCATGTAATGAAATGCTCAGAAGTAAAGACTGCAGACCAATTTATCAGAAAACGGTATCTTGTGAAATTACCAAAACTAGCTCGGCTAAACCAATGATAAAAAGGAGTCCATGAAGGTGAAGAGTTGTAACAATGCAATTTATTATATATGTTAAAGGAAGGATTAACCAGCCAATGATAACTTGTACTCCTGTTAGCACCTTTGACACAAATATACAGCAATAAATTCAGCGTATGTCCTAGAGGCAATCGCAACAGGATTTCTCTTTCATGCTCAACCATTCAAGAGCACTTTGCATGTAATGGATAGTTATCTTTCTAATTACCATTGAATCAGCCATTGAGGCTGTAGGCAGTGACCAAACGAGTGGTCACTTTTCACGACATATCTAACCTCTATAAAATGGTGAGTATTGAAGTATTAGGTTTAATCTAAAGCAAGCTTTACTCAAACATAGCTATGGGAAAAATTTGTCAAGATAAATTAGTCCAATAAAAAGATAATCAACAAAACTTGAGGAGTATGAAAGTTTAAATCAGTGTAAAAAAGAATAGTGGTACTAGAAGCAAATACAGAATGTAAGTTTCTAAACTGTGGCAGCTTACTATCAAAAAGGAAAAGGGAACCAAAGACAAACAAGCAAGCAAGAAACACCTCAACAAACAAACATAAATCAATATTAGATATCAAAATCAATATCAGAAATCAGAATCATATGAAATCAAGAAGGGCTTCTGATGCTTACCTCTTGACCAGGCTCAAGCTTAATTTTCATAAGCTTGTGCCCAGCTTCTTCAAAATCAACACTGGACATAATAGTCAAATATATTGTTCTTCTAAGATTCACAAGATTCGTCTCTGTTCTATCCCTTATCTCCATTTGTTCCTCATCCTCTTCATCGGATTCTTCCTCATCTTCATCATCATCAGAAGCAGCATCTGATCCTTCTTCATCTTCAGAAGACTCTGCTCCCAGGATGCTTCTCTTTAGATTCTCATATGCCTTCTCATCTTCAACAAAATTGGGGTTTGCCCGGAAAACATCTGCAATTAAAGAGAGGTCAGCATTACATTACACACAACTGGATCTCCAGTCAGAAAGTTCATATTATCAATGTAGCATAGAGGAATATCTATGCAGCAAAACCTTACTTAGATTGGTCTCAGGGTCTAGGTTATCTTCAAGGGATATCTCATGTGTAAACTGGTCCTCCTGCTCCACTAGATCCAGCTCTGGACGGATGGCTGGGAAACCCTACATAAATGGAACAAAATCATGTCAGAACATTCAATTGAACATGCAACACAAAAAACACCAGGCTTCTCAACTTCGAGCCTTTTCTAAATCAGGAGCATGGTTTTTGAGGCGTCGCCTAGGCATTGAGGCATACCCCAGGTGCCACAGGACGACACAAGGTTTTAGTTACACCATATCACCTAGGTGTCGCCTAGAAGGAGCCTAGGCGTACAGCCGTATCCCCAGCACAACAGGACACCACAGCACCTCAAAAACCATGACCACAAGTGTAACTTTACCTGGAATTTAGCCTTTCTGATTGCAAAAAGGCCTTCAATAAGAAACTGCACTCTCTTGTCTATTTCTCCTTCATGAAGAATGCCTCGAAATCTTTCAAAAATAGCTGCATGAATTGATCAACAGGTAAATACTTTGTGAATGGAACAAGAAATATTAGAGAGAACAAAACTAACAGCGTGGGATCAATAAGGTCAAATTAAGGATGAATAAGTGTTTCAGCATTTATAAATAAATAATCACTAATCACATTTAATGCCAAACATAGCATTCACCCTCGAATAAAAAATAAATATTTTTGGACACAGTATTCAAAAGAGAACAGAAAACTAAACATCAATCCGTCTTATAATGAGTGACAAACATAAAGAAAAAATAACAAGCTTCAATTACAACCCAAACAAGTCCACTATATCATCTTTTGTATGTCTCATCCAGTTTTTAATGGAGAAATATATTAGCCAGAACATAAATAGTTGACTGTCCACACACTAAAATAATATATGCATATAGTTAATGGAAAGATTATATGCATCGGCTCGAAGGAATACACCCTCCGGTCCAGTTTGCACATGCATATCAAGATTCAAACTTCACAATCTTGAACCAATAATTTGGCCAGTAATTGTAATACAAACTTGATATAGTTAGATTATAAATCAAATATACTGCCAATGATCATAAATTTATAACCATAAAAAAAATACAATAAATGAATGACCAAATTGTAATTTGGGAGACCATGTCATGTCTGACTGTGCCTTATAAACTGGACCGGAGGGAGTATTACACAATCGAGATGTATAGAACAATTCAGAAAAATTTTGACCGTTTACTTATGGTGGCTAACAGTGGTTTGTACCTTTAAAAGCAACCTTCATGTCACATAGCTAACCTATGTACACAAGTTTCCATCTTACTTAATTAGGCAACTAGCACAGAGGATAATGTTGCCAGATTCAATTCAATTCATATAGCAGCATAAATTAAATAATTGTACTTACGCATCAAAACTTTTCTTCTCCAGAGCATCCAAAACTAAGGCTGAACATCTAGTTGTTCACCATTGGTCCACAATAATGCATCTTATACAAAGTTAAAACGCGGTTTCTACATTCTGCCAAAACCCAGATAATCACATGATTGACCTAACCATCATCATGGTATCCAAGTATTTTAGAATTAACCACGAGACCATACTACATTAGAGACTCAAACAATTTGAAAATCCATAAATGAATGTCGATGGTATAAAATGTGTGTTGAGAAAACCATTCTGCATCACCAAAAGCTAACAAGTTTAGCAAGCCATACTCAGAGCACTGTTTGAAATAGCTTACCATGAAGCCCTTGAGGAGACAAGTCCTGCAGCATTGCCCCACACTCTTTGACAAACCCCACAGCGACCTATCATTGACAAACATACACATATTCCAGAAATGAGTAAGTTGTTAATTGTTAACAAGATAAAAAAAAAGTCAAAAAGTACATAAGGTCCAAGCTATGTACCTCAACACTATCATCAGTTGGATTTTCCAGGAGTACAGTAAGAAGCTCCAGCGCCAAAAGCTCATGTGCCACCACCTGATTTACCAAGTGCGCAATGAATTTGGTTGCCGCAAGCAATTGAGGCTGCAAGTAAAGGAGAACTTTAGTAAGAAATATATGCAGAAACTAACAATAAAGTATGTAATTCTTCATACTCAAATATTAAGCATCCTGAATGTAAGCAACAATTCATCCTATGTACATAAACAGCAGACGCCAGTGCATATAGGACCCAGGTAGAAACAGCAACTTCCGTTAGTTCTTTTATTTGATTTGAAACCAGAATCCAAGTAGAAGGTATACCCTATGTAACTTTCCAAACCTGCATCGATCCAGTCCATGCGTTCTAATACAAATGGAAAACAATGTAAAGTGTTGAGCAAAAATTTTCATGAGCCTAACTACAACCCTTTGTAACAACAGAACAGCAGACCTATTGGTACAAATAGTTCTGCTTCGCTGCAGACTTAAGTAGCCAATTTTGTTTTCCAGACTACTATAAATGGCATAGCCCATTTTGTAAATGAGTGAGTTGAAACAATTGCAAAGATCTTGATCAGGATTAGGTAAGCAACCTTACATTAAACTAAATTAGTTCTATGAAATCACCTTGGAATGCAACTAGACCCCAGCATTTGTAAATTCTAAATAAATGGGTCATTCTTAAACCAAAAGGTAAAAAAGTATTAATACTTCTTGAGCTAAGGAAAATGAAGACAAGCTCACCTTGTCATTTCGCTTATATGCCCTCTTCAGCTGGAGCACAACACGAACAAGAAGCAACTGCCCAATCTCAGGGAACTTGGTATTCACAACCGCAACTAGAGCAGCTAATACATCAGTGAACCCAGGTGAGGCCATCTGTGACTTGATGCAAGACTGACAGAAGAGCCCCCGCCCACGAACAAGGTTCTCTGCTAAGAGCTCCGGCACTATATTCTTGATATTGGTCGCATTCACCTTATTCACCAGCCCATTGATGCTCTTCTTGAGAGCATCCCAGGTGAGGCGCTGATACTCAGGGCTCGACTTGTCCTCCACATCACGCATCATCTGCGCCATACGGAAAGGCGGGATGTAGATCCCACCCGTGCGGCCAGGGATCATCTCCGGAAGCAGCGGTGGTGGTGGAGGCAGTGGCGGGGTCGGCTCCCTCTTCACAGGGCTTCTCCGGCGCTCGTCTCCGTCGTCCTCCCTTCGCCTACGGTCATCCCGCCGCCTGGAGCCCTCGTCTCGGCGCCGGCGGCGGTGGCGACGGTCGTCGGATGAGGACCCTGACTCCGAGCTAGGGCTCCGGCGGCGGTGGCGCCGGCTGTCCCTCTCCCTCTCACGGTCTCGCTTACCACGGCGGTCGTCCGGCTCGTCATCCGCGTCCCTAGCCCGCCTGCGCCGACGGCCTTCCTCCTTCTCATCGTCGGAAACCCTATCGCGCATCCTCCGGCGTTCGACACCATCCTCCCCATCTGAAACCCTGTCGCGCCGGGGAGGGCGGTTGTCGCCGTCCTCATCCCTTCCGGGCTTGGCGTGGCCGTTCTCCTTCTCCTCTGAGGGCTTGGCGTCGCGGCGGCGGCCGCAGCGGTCGGAATCGGGCGGTGAAGCCCTAGATCTGCGACGGCGGTCCGCGTCGACGCCGGGGGATGGCGAGCGGGGTGGGGACGGGGACGGGGACGCGCGGCGCTTGCGGCGGCGCGGGGAGACGTCATCGCGGTGGCTGTGGCGGCGGCGCGGCGGGGAGGCGGAGGCGGAGGCGGCCATTGCCGCGACCGAGGGTTTTGCGCTTTGCGGGGTCGTCAGTCGTGTCTGCGAGATTGAAAAGGGTAACGCCCTAAAATTTGGTTAGAGCTAAATTGATTTAATTTTGTTTTTTTTTCTCATGAAACGTAGGAAACTAATATTTTTTATTAAATTAAAATTTATCATAGGGTTTAGCAACATTGATGGTGTATTCATGCCGGTGCATTTGATTTATTTGGTTGACTGATTTTGATTAAAATTCAAAATAGTTTGAATTGCCTTTGGAAATAACTTTGAAACAAAAGAAAAGAAAAAGGGAAAATAAAAGAATTTAAAAGAGCCCTTGTAAAAGTTTATTTTTGAAAGCCTACCAAAATTGTCCATTTTAATTTGAATTGAAAAGTATATCTGAAATAATATTTGAATTTGGTTTTGGTTCAAGGTTCAAATGAATTCAAAATCTATTTGAAAAAGTATTAAGAAAAACAATTTGAAAAAAAGAAAAGATTAAACCCTCTCCCCTTCTGGGCCACGACATGCTCCAGCCCAGCCTCACTCCTTCCCCCTTAGACCCTTCCCAAAGTCGGCCTACTCTCCCCTCTTTCCCCTCACTCCCCGCGTGGGCTGAGCCAGCCCAAGTGCTCCCTCCCTGCTCTGTCTCGGTCGAGGCCCAAGCTAGCCCATAGCCGACGGCAGTGCGCCCGCGCCCCTTGCTCCTTCTCTCTGTCACCCTGGACCCGCTTCCTCTCTCTCTCGCTGTCGACGAAATCTGGTCGATAGTCTACCGAGGGTATACCCATGGTAGTAAATGAATCGGTGGAGGTGCGCGTGATACGAACCAGACGATAACAGAGACACAAGACACAAGATTTATATAGGTTCAGGCCGTCAGCATGACGTAAAACCCTACATCCTGTGCTCTGTTATTTTGTATTGATTGTGTATCAGATTTGATATATCGTCTAGGGGACCCCGCACCCGACGGCTGTGGTATCTGTGCAACGTCTGCTGGTACTTAGCTAAGCGAAGGAGGGCAACGTTGCGCGCCTCGTCAACCTGATCCATGGCATCCTCGAGCAATGCCTTGGCTCCGCGACTCATCGTCCGCCAAACTTGTTCAACCGATTGAAGATCCTAGGCTTGAGGCCTTGTAGGACCATGCCATTCGCGCACTCGACCTGCCTGTTCGTGCGGGGGTGCGCCACGGCGGCCCAATCGATGCGGATATGGTATTCATCACAGAATCGAAGGAACTTTTCCTAGGGAACTGTGTGCCTTTGTTCATGATAATGGAGTTTGGGACTCCAAAACGATAGACGATGTCAAGAAAGAACAGCACGGCTTGCTCGGACTTGATCACGGAGATCGGCCGAGCCTCTATCCACTCTGTAAACTTGTCTACGGCGACAAGCAAGTGCGTATAACCCCCGGGCGCTCTCTTGAGAGGTCCGACCATATCGAGCCCCTAGACCGCTAACGGCCACGTGATGGGGATCGTTTGGAGTGCTTGGGCCGACAGGTGGGTCTGCCGAGCATAGTATTGACACCCTTCGTAGGTGCGCACAATCTGTTCACCTTCAGCTACTATGGTCGACCAGTAGAAGATCTATCAAAACGCATTTCCGACCAGGGTCCTAGGTGTGGCATGGTGCCCACAGACGCCACCGTGGATATGTCTCAGCAACTGCTTCCCTTGTTCGATGGGGATGCAGCGCTGCAGGATTCTAGTGTGGCTTCGCTTGTAGAGCTCCCCCTCAATAACGACGAAGGACTTGGCGTGACACGCGAGCCACCAAGCTTCCATTTTGTTCGTCGGTAGCACCTCATGGAGGAGGTAATCAAGGTAAGGCGTCCTCCAGATAGTAAGAGGGTCGGGCTCTGCCACTGGGTCTACGTCAAGCTCCATGACCTCGAGGTATGGGGAGCTGAGGGTTGGTCAGCCCCCGAGTCCGGGGTCGGCGACCTATCACCAGTTCATTTTGGCTCCTCGTAGCGGACCAAGGGCTTGTACTGGTCAGTGGTGAAAATGCCCGTCGGCACCGACTCTCGGCTGGATGCCATCTTTGCCAGCACGTCGGCTGCTTCATTGAGCCGCTTTGGGATGTGATTGAGCTCGAGACCATCGAACTTGTCCTCCAGTTAGCGGACCTCTCGACAATACACAACCATCTTGGTGTTGTGGCAGCTTGACTCCTTCATGACCTGGTCGATGACCAGCTAGGGGTCGCAACGGACGTTGAGCCATCGGATGCCCAGCTCAACAACAATGTGTAGGCTGTTAATGAGTGCCTCATATTCGACCACATTATTAGAGGCAGGGAAGTGGATGCAGACCATGTACTTCATGTGCACTCCAAGGGGGGAAACGAAGACCAGCCCCACGCCGACCCCTTCTAAATTAGCGACCCATCGAAGTACATTGTCCAGTACTCCTAGTGGCATTTGGATCTTGGTCCATTCTGCCATGAAGTTAGCCAGGACTCGGGACTTGATGGTCGTCCGAGCGACGTACAAAATACCCTGACCCATCAACTCGAGTGCCCACTTTGCAATCCTTCCTGTGGCATCCCAGTTTTGGACAACCTCATCGAGGGGGAAGGACATCATGATCGTCACCGGATGTGACTCGAAGTAATGACATAACTTCCTCTTAGCGATAAGGACTGTGTACAGGAGTTTCTAGATTTGGGGTAGTGAGTCTTGGAATCGGACAAGACCTCGCTAACAAAGTACACAGGACGCTGTACTTTGAGGGCGTGTCCCTCCTCCTTCCGCTCTACCACCAGGGCGGCACTGACCACTTGCGTGGTGGCCGCAATGTAGAGTGGGAGTGGTTCCCCATCGGTCGGGGGGACCCGGATCGAGGCCTTCATCAGGAGCTGCTTGACCTTGTCCAGTGCCTCCTGGGCCTCAGGCGTCCATTCGAAACGATCAGCTTTCTTTAGAAGCCAATAGAGGGGGAGACCTCATTCGCCGAGGCGCAAGATAAAATGGCTAAGCACGGCAAGGCACCCTATAACTCGTTGTATCCCCTTTATGTTCTGAATTGGGCCCATCCTCGTGATGGCCGAGATCTTCTCCTAGTTGGCTTTGATGCTACACTCAGAGACGATAAAACCCAACAGCATACCCCTTGAGACCCCAAAAACGCATTTCTTGGGGTTGAGTTTGATGTCGTTTGCTCGGAGTTTCGTGAAGGTCTGCTCTAGATCGGTTATGAGCTGGTCAGCCTATTTGGACTTGACTACAATGTCATCTACATAGGCCTCAACAGTTCGCCCGATGAGGTCCCTAAAACACTTGAGCATACAACACTAATACGTAGCCCCCGTGTTTTTCAGACCGAATGACATTGTGACATAGCAGAACGATCCGAACGGGGTGATGAAAGATGTCACGAGCTGGTTGGACTATTTCATTATAATTTGATGGTATCTGGAGTACGCATCAAGGAAGCAGAGGGTTTCGCACCCTGAGGTCGAGTCGACTACTTGATCTATGCGCGGCAAAGGAAATGGATCCTTTGGATATGCTTTGTTGAGACCCATGTAATCAACACACATTCTCCATTTCTCACTCTTTTTTCTTACCAGAACAGGTTTGGCTAACCACTGGGGTGATACACTTCCTTGATGAATCCGGCCGCCAAAAGCTTCGCAATCTCCTCACCGATGGCCCTACGCTTCTCCTCGTCGAAGCAACGCAGGCGTTGCTTCACTGGCTTAGAGCCTAGCCTAATCTTCAAGGCATGCTTAGCAACTTCTCTCGGAATGCCTGGCATATCCGAGGGTCTCCACGTAAAGATGTCTCTATTGGCATGGAGGAAGTCGACGAGTACACTTTTCTATTTGGAGAAAAGCGTGGTGCCGATGCGCCTCACTTTGCCCTTAGAGCTGCTAGGGTCTAGAGGACCTCTTTGGTGCCCTCCTGAAAGCTCTAGTTTGGTTTTGGTGAATTGATGAAACCCTGAGTGCCAACCTAGTTTATCAAGTGATCATGAGATAGGTAGCACATTCCAAGTGGTGGAGCAAATGAAGATCATGACATGAAGATGGCGATGCCATGGTGATGATCAAGTGCTTGGACTTGAAAAGAAGAAAGAGAAAAACAAAAGGCTCAAGGCAAAAGGTATAAATGGTAGGAGCTATTTTGTTTTGGTGATCGAGACACTTAGTGAGTGTGATCACATTTAGGATCGATAGCCGTACTATCAAGAGGGGTGAAACTCGTATCGGAATGCGGTTATCAAAGTGCCACTAGATGCTCTAACTCATTGCATATGCATTTAGGATCTAGTGGAGTGCTAACACCCTTGAAAATATTTGTGAAAATATGCTAACACATGTGCACAAGGTGATACACTTGGTGGTTGGCATATTTGAGCAAGGGTGAAGAAGATAGAGGTAAAAAGGAGTTAGTCTCGCTGGTCACAAAGTGACTGGACGCTGGTCTTAGAGGGACTAGCGCGTCCGGTCAGTTGTAACAGCGAAGACGCTGGCGTCGGTCAAACGACTGGACACTGGAAGGCTGCGTCCGGTGATGCTGACATGACAACACAGAGGAAGACACTGTGTAACCGGACGCTGGCTATGTCCGATCAAGCATGACCGGATACGTTCGGTCGGGAAAAATCATTTCTGAAAGCTTACTGGAAACGATCGGACGCTGGGGGTTCAGCGTCCGATCACTGTTAGCTACTGCGTCTGGTCATCTTCTGACCGTTGAGATCGAGCGCACAGCATTTGAAGAGAGGGACATGTGGCGTGCATCGTGTGACCGGACGCTGAGGTCCAACGTCCGGTCAATATGACCGGAGCGTCCGGTCACCCCGCGTTGTGTCCAGTGAACGGCTCTATTTCGTGGGGGCTTCTATTTAAGCCCCATGACCGGCTCAAGCTCACTCTCTTGGCCATTTGCATTGACATAGCAACCTTGTGAGCTTAGCCAAAGTCCTCCCACTCATCTCCATCATTGATTCATCATCTTTGTGAGATTGGGAGAGAATCCAAGTGCATTGCTTGAGTGTTTGCATCTAGAGGCACTTGGTGTTCGTGTTTTGCTGCGGGGTTCGCTTGTTACTCTTAGTGGTTGCCGCCACCTAGATGGCTTGGAGCAGTGAGGATCGTCGAGTAGGGGTTGGTGATTGTCTCTGGCTCTGATCGTGGTGATTGTGAGGGGTTCTTGACCTTTCCCCGATGGAGAGTCAAAAGGTACTCTAGTGAATTGCTCATGGCTTATGTGATCCTCATCTTGTGTTGGTTATATGGCACCCTATTGAGGGTTTGGTGTGTGATGCCAATTAGCTCGTGAAGCTCCAAGTGAGTGAATCGCCACAATGAGGAGTAGCTTGCCGGCAAGCAAGTGAACATTGGTAAAAAATCATTATGTTCATCATTTGATTTTGAGGTGATTGGTCTTCATTGTTATTCATTTTTATGATTGATTGGCTCCTTCCTTGACACGGCGGTATAACCTTCTTGCTCACTCTCTTTACATTACCGCAAACTAGTTATCAAGCTCTTTAATGTAGCTAGTTTTGAGAGCTTGTTAGTTTGGTTAGTGTGGCTCTTTAGTTAGCCTTTGAGAGCACACTAACTTAGTGTAGTGACATAGCTATTGTGTGGATAGAAACTATATCAACTAGAATTGTGGTAGGTGGCTTGCAATTTTAGTAGGCTAGCGCAACACTTGCTTCGCCTCATAATTGTCTAACCGGTTTGCTAAGTGTTGTTGTAGAAATTTTTATTAGGCTATTCACCCCCCCTCTAGCCATTAGGACCTTTCACCTCCATGGGCTCAAAAGACCCGGCCGACCGCTTGGGGTCGGGTGCTTCTTCGATGATCAACTCCCTGATGGCCGCAAGCTCTTTGGAGACGACAATCGTCGCGGCGTGTTCGCAGCACTCGACCTCACACTCATAGGCATGTTAGAAGGAGGTGCCGATGGTGATGACCTCACGTGGACCCGGCATGTTAACTTTAGATAGGTATAGTTGGGGACGGCCATGAACTTCACGTAGCATGGACGTCCTAGGATGGCGTGGTAGGTTCGTCGCGGCGTGTTCGCAGCACTCGACCTCACACTCGTAGGCACGTTAGAAGGAGGTGCCGACGGTGATGACCTCACGCGGACCGGCATGTTAACTTCAGATAGGTATAGTTGGGGATGGCCATGAACTTTATGTAGCATGGACGTCCTAGGATGGCGTGGTAGGTCCCGTGGAACACGTCACCTCGAAGGTAAGGGTCTCCGTCCTGTAATTGATCGGATTCTCGAAGGTGATGGGCAGATCGATCTGCCCGAGTGGCATGGCCTGACTTCTAGGCATGATGCAGTGGAAAGGCTCCCCTGTTGGCTGGATGCGCGATCAGTTGATGCCCACGACATCGAGCGTCTTAGTGTACATGATGTTGAGGCCGCTGCCTCCATCCATCAGCACCTTGGTGAGCCGCTTCGTGCCGACGATTGGGTCTACCACGAGCGGGTATCTTCCTGGCTGCGAGACGCTTTCTGAGTGGTTGGTCCAATCAAAGGTGATGGCGGACTCCAACCATCGAAGGAAGAAATGCATGGCCGGCTCGGCCGCATAGACCACGCGGGGCGCAAGCTTCTGGCGGCACTTGGAGTCGTAGGTCGTCGACCCCGCGAAGATCATGAGGCAGCAATCCAGCATCGAAAAGCTGTCGTCCTTCCCCACGGCATCGTCTGCCGCTGGCTTGGGCTCCTTCCTATGCTCCCCCTTATTGGAGCCACCGGACAAGATCCCCTTCATGAGGGCGCAATCTTTGTATAATTGCTTGACGGGGAAGGCATGGTTCGGGCAAGGCCCTTCGAGCAGCTTCTCGAAGTGGTCTGGGGGACCCTCGGTGGGCTTCTGACCCCCCCTGCGATCGGCAGCGGCCACGAGCGAGCCCTCGCACCGCTGCTTGTTCTTCTTGTTGGGGCAGTTGGAGGCGCCTTCGCCGGCGTCCTCGTCCTGCTTCGCTTTGCCCTTAGGACGGTCAAAAATTGCTCTGACCACCTCCTCGCCCGAGGCGTGGCTAGTGGCAATGTCGAGGAGCTCCTTGGTGGTTCGTGGGCCCTTGCAACCTAGCTTGTGAACCAGGGACTCGCAGGTGGTCTCGGACAGGAAGGCTATTATAATATCGGCGTCGGCGACGTCGGGCAGCTCGTTGCATTGCCGGGAGAAGCGTCGGATGTACTCACGAAGAGTTTTCCCAGACTTCTATCTGTAGTTTTTGAGATCCCATGAGTTCTAGGGACACGTGTAGGTGCCCAGGAAGTTTCCCACGAAAAATCCTTTAGGTCCGCCCAACTTTGAATCTGGTTGGGCGGAAGGTGCTCCAACCACGTTCGCGCCGAATCGGTCAGGAACAATGGGACGTTGCGGATAATGAAACTGTCACTATCCGCTCCACCGGCTTGGTAAGCAAGCTGGTAATCCTCGAGCCACAGTCCGAGGTTCGTTTCCCCGGAGTATCTTGGGATGTTGGTTGGCAGTGTTACCACGGTGGGAAGGCGGTGTTGAGGATGTGTTGGCCAAAGGCCTGAGGTCCCGGTAGGTCAGGGCTCAGGCTCTGGTCATCATCGTTGTTGTAGCATCCGCCGTGATGAGGGTGGTAGTCGCGGCCGATTTCCTCTCTCTTGTCGATTCGTCCATGTCTACAGGCATCTAGGGTGTTATGTGCTTCATGGTGGACGCCAAGACGCTCATGCACCGGAGCCACAGTGCACCCCCCATCGTTGCGTGGTGCCTAGTGGATAGACACGTCCCTAACATGTCATCCTGAGGGCACGCGCGCTAACTGGCGTCGAGCTCGTGTTGCCGAGACAGCGAGCTCTCTGCCTGCTGCATTGTCGCGCGCTCGAGCAGCCTGCAGATCTCGTGATGGGCCCGATGATCCTCCGGTGTCATGGGCTTTGGGAGCCCTCAGAGCAAGGACACTACATCAGCGATGTTCTGGCTTGCTCGGGCGAAGTGTGGAAGGGCTCCATAATCTTCGATGATCCTTTGGTTCACGTCGCGGTCCATGACACGCGCATGCCTACCGTCTCCACGGCGCTTGATCTCTCGCTCGAGCTCTGTGCTCTCCTGCTAGAGTTGGAGTCATGCATCCTCGAGGTCCTGGTGTCGCGCCCTTAGCTGTTCCACCTGCATGCGACGAAGGGCCACTACATCTTCCTCGACCTCATCGTCGAGGTCGTTTGGTGGGGTAGCCCCTCCCTCGTGGACGCTTTCGACGCGTCCCTCAGAGGTACCTACCAAAAAACATTCCCATGAGGGGTGATGGCTTCCCCTGCTGGAGTCAGAGCTGGAGAGCAACTCTGAATCTACTACGAGAAGGTTGTGGAAAGATTCCATGACGTATTCGGTCATCCCCACGAACTCGTCGTTCGTAGGGGATGGATGCATGCGCTACGCCGCAAGGTGGCCAACAGTCCCCGCAGCATTGCGTAGATCGAACAGGAACGCTGCTGGGGTGCCACGGGTGAGGTGTTTCGAGGAGAGCGGGTCCCCTCTGGTGAGTTGCATCAGGGCGTTGGCGAAGGAGAAAGTAAGACAGCTCAGCTCCTCTCGGAACAAGAATGCTACCGGTCACTCTTGGGGACACGGGCCTCCAACATGTGCAGTTGTAGCTCCTCAAGCGTCTCGACGATCGCATCGAGGCCGGTGGAGTAGAGTTGCTAGACGGCGGCGGGAGACTGCACCAACTATCCCTCCATCATGACGATGAAGTCTAGGTTCCCGAAACGCACGTGCGCGCCTGAGACCCAGCTGACGCCGTGACTAGCCATCCGAGGCCTGATGTGGACGTCGAGACGCGCAAAAAGCCCTTGCTTGGCGCGCCAATTGTCGATGTTTTGAACCACCGGCTAGTAAATTTGTATCTGCGTGTCTGACCTAGATGGTATGCTCAGAGGACACAAGGATTTATACTGGTTCGAACAGAATGTCCCTACGTCCAGTCTGCTGTTGCTCGTGTTACCGGCACTAGTTTGTAGTAGGGGTTACAAACAGGAGAGAGATGGAGAAGGTCCCAAGTCTCTGATGAAAAGATCGAACGGAGTTGAGTCTTGTTGAGCTCGTTCAGCCGTGTGCGCGTGCCTCTTCCTCTCCATGGGGCGTCCTGCTTCCTCTTTTATAGGTGAAGGGGAAGGCGTAGGTTACAGAGAGAGAAAGAGAGAGAAAAGGAAAAAAGCAAGGGAGAAGAAGTCCTCTAGGGTCGCGGCGTCCTTCATCTCCTTTATGCGGGTCCCGTCGGTCCTGTAGATGATGACGAGGATGGCTCCATGTCGCGGCCCTGTTCGTCACTGGCGCTATACGTAGGCGTCGTCAGCCGGCCGCGACGCTCCACTCCGTTTCGGCGGGCGGCGTGGTCAACAGGTACTCCTATCAGAAGCCGTACGGAGATTAGGCAGCATAGCACCGGCACGCCCGACACTGTTGGCGACGTGAGCCCCCAAGTATGGTCTGTCGTGGCCACGGGTCACGTCGAGAAGTTTGACCCTAGGGCCGTACTCTTAGACCCGTAGTGGTTGGAGACGGTATGGATCCCTGTCGGGTGAGACGGAGCCCGCACCCGAGGGGTCGAGCAAGATGGGGGCCGCGCCCTCGGGGTCGGGCGAGACGAGGCCCGCGCCCTCGGGGTCGGGCAAGACATTAAATACGTCTTGGACCATCTGGGCGAATTAACATTCATGGCGGTTAACTTCCTTCCTCCGGGTAGCCCTAATATCGATACCCGACATTTATTTTTATGTATATTGTAATATCAATATCATGAACCTAAAACTAGAATATTGTTCTTCTAAATTGAGAACATTTTTCTTATGAAGATGGAATATTTTTTTCTAAACCTAGAACATCGTCTCTACTCAATAAAAGATAAAATGTTCTATTTTCATAAGATAAATGTTCGTTAATAAAATTTTATCTAAATATATCCATGTGAGATCTTGTTTGGAAGTATTTATTGCAAGAAATCTAATGGTATAATCAGAATCTAATTTGGATGTTTGGTTTGTCAGTTATGCCTTTTTTAGTTAGTTGAAAGACATGCGTGAGCTGTAGATAAGGTGGGCCCCAAATTAATTACCAGCGCCAGATCCTCCCACCAGATCCTCCTACGCGCGCTGCCTTTTCGGCGCGGGGTACCATCCTCCCACCAAATCCTTCCACACGCTGCCTGTTCGGCGCAGGGTACCGTCTGGTCATCGGACCGTAGCAGCCCCCTAGTTCACCTCACCCCCACGCCGGCCATCCCAACTCCCAAGGCAATAAGGCCTTGTTTAGTTTCTCCCTAAAAGTTTACATCCTATCACATCGAATGTTTGGACACATGCATGGAGTATTAAATATAGATTAAAAAATACTAATTGCACAGATTATGACTACTTTGCGAGATGAATCTTTTAAGCCTAATTAGTCCATGATTTGACAATAAAGTGCTACAGTAACACATGTGCTAATGACGGGTTAATTAGGCTTAGTAAATTCGTCTCGCGTTTTTCTGACGGATTCTGTAATTTGTTTTTTATTAGTATCTGAACACTCCATGTGACACCCGATATGACATCCCAAAACTTTACATTCATAAACTAAACAAGGCCTAAATACAGAAAAACCCTGCCTGGCTGCCTGCTTGCCCCCTAGCCTAGAGGTCATTAAAACCCTTGCACCCGAACCAGACCGCACCACATCGGAGATGTCAAGAGCAATAATGATGGAGGCTGCAGGGGCGGTGGGTGCGGCCTAGAGCGCCGCGCGCGGGTGGCTCATGCTCGCCGTGCTGTTCGTGGCCAGGAACCTCGTCGTTGCCACCATCGTCGTCGCTTCCAGGCTGATGGCAGCGGCGCCCGGAGGTGCCGGGACGACGACGAGGGCGCGGGCGAGCTGAGGGGCCTCCTCCCGCGCGCGCCGTCGTTCCTCACGGTCGACTACCTCCGCTGATTGTTCAGCTTCTCCCGCATTGGCCTCGCCGCCGACCACGCGCAGGTGGTACAGCAGCTCTCCGGCGACGACATGGCCCTAGCGGAGCCAGAGCCATATCTGCAGCAGCAGCAGTGCGCGGCGGAGGCCGAGCATCAGCGCGAGGAGTCTCACGTTGAGAGGAGCTAGTCGGAGGCTGCAGCGACGCCTAATAGCAGGCGGCGGCCAAGGAGCTGGACGGCCTCGGCGGCGAGGAGGTGGCTGTGGTGGAGGAGGACACGCGCGCGGACGACTTCATCTGAAAGTTCCGGGAGCAGCTCCGGCTGTAGCGCCTCGACTCCATCCTTCGGTAGAGAGACTGGGACTCGCTCCATCGCACCAGCACTACCTAGCTTCGGATTGCAAATTACATTTACTGATTTACCATAGGGGGGCAAAGTGCAGCTGCCGCTTCTGTCAGTCCACCACAACACCGTATTACCGTCAGACATCTGTCGATGTTTTACCACCAATAGCCTACCACGGGGGTACCCAGGACAGTTGTTCGGGCTTCGGCGAATAGCGGAATTTGGCGGTTACGCAAAGAGACTCATGATTTATACTGGTTCAGGCCCTTGACTTGGTCGAGTAATAACCTTACGTCCAGTTTTGGCGTTAGCCTGTTTGCGTTGTATTACTTTGAGTATTGGGTATGCATTCTCCTTACAATGGGTACCCTCACTAGCCCTTTATAGTCTAGGCGCTGAGAGGCATTGTTTGTGTCCTATTCGGATACAAGGTCAGAGTCCTAAGCTACGCTTCGGGCGCCTTTCCTTGTATAGTTTGCGTTGGAGTTTCGGTTTTGCACATTGCTTTGCTTCGCGTTCTTCTTATCGATTGGGCTATAGGTCTTGTTACCAAGGTCTACCTCCCTACAGTATGGTCCATGGGGGCCGTAGGGTTCTCCATCGACAAGCCCTCGAGCATTTTATGATTGAGCTTCAAGGGCTGAGTTGTTGTAGTCTTGATCTGGGTCCTTCTTGAAGTGAAATCTTGAGATGGTCTTCTTTGATCCTTCTTTTGGCTGATGTGCACTTTTGCTTGATGTCCTCCGGAATTGCACTCATTGAGTGTAGCCCCCGAGCCTTCTGTTTTTTGGTACAAAAAGCTGGAGGGTCAAAAAATTTGAAAATATGTTTTTCTGTGGTAGGTACTTGCAGCCCCCGAGCCTTCTCTGGGTTCTTTTCTATTGAAAAGAAGCCGGAAGAAGGGTCTTGATTTGTACTCCTTTGATCTTTGTCTTTTGCTGGTCACGGATGGGTCTTGTATAGCCATGAGTGAGCGTCTTCTTTTACTTTTTGTCAGGAATCTTGCTTTTGGGTACTATTCGCCTTTGTTGCTTTGCTCTTTTGTTCTTTTCCTCTCTCTTTCTTGTGATCTTTAGCCTTGTTTACCTCTGGTTTGCTATAAATACCTTCTTTGTTGGTTGTGGTTCTGCCTTGAGTAGGAAAATTCTTCTTCAGTTCTTTCTTCATTCGTAGATATGCTGGTGTGCGAGGTTGAGCAGCCCCTGGGCTTATGCTTGGTTGGTAATGATCATGTTGCTCTATCTATTCTTCTACGTCCGAGCTGTCGCTGCTGCCGCCACTAGGTTCCTTGTTGCAATATTCAAGAATCTTGTCTCTATCTTATGTCTGAGTTTATCCGGTCATGTTTGGCTGTCTGTAACCTTTGTATTTGTCTTCGATCAATGAGATTTATAATTTTTCTCCGTCCGAGTTCTTTTTCAACTGTAATCCTTTGACACTGTAATTTTGTATGTGATCCTTCACACGTCTCCGAGTTGTTTGTTCGGTTACTTATTGCTATTGTCATTCTAGTTGTTGGAGAATTCAATGCATGTCTTCACGGGTTGTATTGTTGCTTGTGGAATATTCTCTTGGATATGCTTGTCCTTGAGTGCTGTTCTTTCACGCCAAAGTCCTCTTTCATTGAATTCTGTCTTTTCATTGTGTCCTTTGTTAGATTTCTTCTGTTGGTGCTCCTAGTCCATGTGCACCGCTTCTTTTGCCTATAAATGCCCTTCCTGAGTGCCGCTTTGATTCATTGAGCCTTTTGTTGCCTGTTTTGAAGTCTTCTGTAGTTATGAATATGATAGTGTGTGAAGTAGAGCAGCCCCCCGGTGTATTTTGTAGTTCTTGTACATTTTGTTGTAGCTGGAGGAAGTCTTATGATAGGGATTAGAGGTAGACTAATCCCGCAGCGGCATTGTACTTGGAAGTACGTGGTGGTAGTTGGAGGAAGTCTTGTGATGTGGGCTTCGTTCCTTCATCCGGCAGTTCTGGGTTGATCCTCGCCGTCTGTCTTGAATAGATGTGAAAAGTCAACCTGTCTTTCTTTTCTTCTTAGATGTCTTTGAATAATATGGACAAGTTTCGCCCTGTCTTTCCTTGTGACTTTTTCGTGCTCGCCTGCCTTGACTTGTTTCTTCTTGGTGATCTAGTAGAGCTGAAAAGGTTGATTATACTTTTTCTTGGGGTAATCGACTGATTTGTCTTTGTAGAGACTGCGTCATTCTTGAGGCGGGGATAGTTCGAGGGTAAGCTCCCGAGTTGTAATTGTTATTTGTGCCGCTTTTGGGGTGAAGTGGTCGATTATATTGCTCTTGGAGTAAGCGCCAAGTTGTTTTTGCTTGATTGTTGCGCTCCTTGGGTGAAGTAGTCGATCGTACCGCTCTTGGAGTAGGCGATCGAGTTGTTGGAGTGTTTGTGCCCCTCCTTGGGTGACGTAGTCGATCGTACCACTCTTGTTGTAGGCGATCGAGTTGTTGGAGTGTTTGTGCCGCTCCTTGGGCGAAGTATTCGATCATACCACTCTTGGGGTGGGCGACCGAGTTGTTGGAGTGCTTGTGCTCTTCTCTGGTCGAAGTAGTCGATCGTACCGCTCTTGGGGTAGGCAACCGAGCTGTTGGAGTGTTTGTGCCGCTCCTTGGGCGAAGTATTCGATCATACCACTCTTGGGGTGGGCGATCGAGTTGTTGGAGTGCTTGTGCTCTTCTCTAGTCGAAGTAGTCGATCGTACCGCTCTTGGGATAGGCGACTGAGTTGTTTTAGTGATTGTGTCCCTCTCTGGGCGAAGTAGTTGATCGTACCACTCTTGGGGTAGGCGACCGAGCTATTGGAGTGCTTGTGCCGCTTCTTGAGCGAAGTAGTCGATCGTACCACTCTTGGGGTAGGCGACCGAGTTGTTGGAGTGCTTGTGTCGTTTCTTGGGTGAAGTAGTCGATCGTACCACTCTTGGGGTAGGCGACTGAGTTGTTGGAGTGCTTGTGCCGCTTCTTGGGCGAAGTAGTCGATTGTACCACTCTTGGGGTAGGCGACCGAGTTGTTGGAGTGCTTGTGCCATTTCTTGGACGAAGTAGTCGATCGTACCACTCTTGGGGTAGGCGACCAAGTTGTTGGAGTGCTTGTGCCGCTTCTTGGTAAGTATTCGATCGCACCACTCTTGGGGTAGGCGACCGAGCTGTTGGAATGCTTGTGCCGCTTCTTGGAAGTAGTCGATCGCGTACCACTCTTGGGGTAGGCGACCGAGTTGTTGGAGTGCTTGTCTTTGTTTCTTGGGTGAAGTAGTCGATCGTACCACTCTTGGGGTAGGCGACCGAGTTGTTGGAATGCTTGTGCCGCTTCTTGGTAAGTAGTCGATCGTACCACTCTTGGGGTAGGCGACCGAGTTGTTGGAGTGCTTGTGCCGTTTCTTGGCGAAGTGGTCGATCGTACCACTCTTGGGGTAGGCTGACCGAGTTGTTGGAGTGCTTGTGCCGCTTCTTGGTAAGTATTCGATCATACCACTCTTGGGGTAGGCGACCAGGACCCAGATAGCACAACTGCTTCCGGGTTGGTGCATTTGCGGGGTAAGTAAGCAATCGTACTAGCTCTTGGGGTAAACGATTGCCAGATAGCAACAACCGTTTTCGGGTTGAGCTATTTGTGTGGCTGCCCTTTTTCCCCAACCCGATTACGGGTTGGTTCTCGTTAGCTGGATGTATCGATCATACCATCTCTTTATGGTAGAGTGACAAATGCTAGCTTGGGTCTCCTTACCCAAGAAGCTATTTGGCCGTTGGCCGTCGATCGAGACCATCTCCATATGGTTGAGTGACAAGATTGCCCATGTAAGCGCAACCATTTCTGGTTGGTCATTAATGAGGAAGCCCTTTTTCCCCCAACTCGATTACGGGTTGATTCTGTCCGTTGGACAGGGCTCATATTTGAAGATGTTCTTCTTGAATAATCTCTGTTTTATTTCTCTTGAAACTTGAGTACAATCTGTTGTACTTAATTGTAGAATCTTTTAAGCTGGCTGATATGCCAAGTGTTCTTTCTGATTATTTCATCCGGAGTCATCAACTCGTATGTGTCGGGTCTGTTGTTGTCTTCACGATGAAGGGTCCTTCCCATAGACCGAGTAGTTTGTGTCGTCCATCTTTCTTACGGATTAGTCGTAGTAATCGAGTCCCCTGGCTTTAGCGATCGGGGTTGAGTACTTTTGTCATAATGTCTTCGTAACCCTTGCGATATCTTGCATTTTGTATGATTGCACTTTGTCTCTTATTTCTTCTATTGAATCAATTTCTAACCGCCTTGTTTCTTTTGCTTCGCTTTCTTCATATTGTTCTATTCTTGGAGATAGCCATATTAAGTAAATTTGGTAGTACCGCCTACGATCCGTGAGACCGGAAAGAACGGTTGAGTATTCAGTTGTTGCTCTCTTGATCGGGTTCTTAGACCCCATGCCACTTTTGGTAATTCGTCGATCCATTTTCCACCATAATCTTTCAAATCTTCATATAATCTTGGTTTTAAACCTTGTAATATGAGTCCATTTGCTCTTTCGACTTGTCCATTGGCACTCGGTGTGCTCTTGGACCTTAAAGTCGATTTCTATCCCACAATATCTTGCCCAGATGTTGGAATTCTCTTGTCAGTAAATGGTGAACCAAGATCTGTGATTATTACATTGGGCATGCCGAACCTATGCATGATGTCTTGTATGAATTCCACGCCTTTTCTCGCTTTGTATTTGACCAAAGGTTTGTATTCAATCCACTTTGTAAATTTGTCGATTGCCACAAATATGTATTGAAGCCCCTTTTGCTTTTTTGAGTGGTCCGACTTGATCCATTTGACATGATGAGAACGGCCAAGCGGTGGTATGCATATTAAGTTTGTGAGCGGCACATGTGATTGCCTAGCAAACATTTGGCAATTCTTGCATGTTTTGACGAGCTCTTCTGCATCTTTGAGTGTTGTTGGCCAATAGAAACCGGTTCTGAATGCTTTGCCGACTAGTGTCCTAGAGGCTGCATGATTTCCACAGCATCCTAAGTGGATTTCGTCCAAGATTTCCTTTCCTTTATCTGTCGAAACACATTTAAGCAGTACTCCTGATGATGCTGCTCTTTTGTATAGTTTATCCCCACCGTAACGTAGTTTTGCTTTCTTCGCATACAACCCGAGTTGCTTCGCTTTGTCTTCGGTAGTTTCTTCTCTTTGATAAAATCAATGTATGTTTGTCTCCAATCACTTTGTATGACCATGATTTGTCTTGACTGGTGCGGTTCTTCCGCTTGATCTATTTTCATTGGATCTGTTGTCTCCTTCTCTTTTTACGTGTTTCCGAGTTGTTTGATGGATGGGGTTGTGAGTTCTTCCACAAATATACCGGGTGGTACTTTGCTCTGCTCTATCTCGATCCTAATTTGGCTAACACATCCGCTGTAACGTTGGAATCTCTTAGTACATGATGGATTTTGAGCCCTTGGAAAATTTTCTCCAATTTTTCGACTTCGCATGAAGACGGCGTCCATATTATCTTTTGTACAATCCCAATCCTTGTTGACTTGATTGATTACTACAATTTGAATCACCGTGAGACAAGTAGTCTTTTGATCCCAAGCGAGCTTGCAACTCTTAGACCGTGTATTAATGCTTCAGATTTACGCCTCATTGTTAGTTGCCCGCCAAAGTATTTGTAGCATATATTTTAACTGTCTCTCCTTCCGGTGATATGAATCGTACTCTGCTCCAGCTCCTCCTAACTTTAGGGAACCGTCAAAATACATTTTCCAATGATCAAGTATTGGTTCGGGTTCTTTTTGACTGATTTCTGTCCATTCAGCAATGAAGTCGGATAATGCTTGAGATTTGATTGCTGTTCTTGGTTTGAAGTCTAGGTTGAGAGCACCGAGTTCTACTGCCCATTTTGATATCCGACCTGTTGCATCTTTGTTGCGTAGAATGTCTTGAAGTGGAAAATTGGTTACCACTATAATCTTGTGTTCATGGAAATAATGTCTCAGCTTTCTTGATGATATCAACACTACATAAAGTAGTTTTTGCACGTGTGGGTATCTCACTTTTGATTCTGTTAGTACTTCGCTTATGTAATAGACTGGTCTTTGCATTTTGTATGTGTGTCCGGGTTCTTCTCTCTCAACCACAATTGTTGTGCTGACAACGTTCTTGGTTGCTGTAATGTATAGCATCATGTCCTCTTTGTCTTTTAGTGGTGTCATTACTGGTGATGATGCCAAGTATTCTTTTAACTTTTGGAATGCTTTTTCTGCCTCTTCTGTCCATTCAAAATTTCCTGCCTTTTTCAATAATTTGAAGAAAGGTAGCCCTTTTTCTCCTAGTCGTGAGATGAATCTGTTGAGTGCTGCCATGCATCCTGTAAGCTTTTGTATGTCTTTAACTTTCTTTAGAGGTTTTATATCCATGATGGCTTTAACATGCTTTGTACTTGCTTCAATTCCTCGGTTGCTGACTAGAAACCCGAGTAGTTGTCCTAATGGTACCCCAAAAACACACTTTGTGGGGTTTAGCTTCCACTGCCATGCTTTTAGATTCTTGAAAGTCTCCTCGAGGTCTTCTATCAATGATCCAGGTTCTTTTGTCTTGATTACTACATCATCAATGTATGCTTCTGCATTTCTTCCGACTTGACTCCCCAAGCAAGTTTGAATTGCTCTTTGATATGTTGCCCCTGCATTTTTTAGCCCAAAAGGCATTGATTTATAGCAATATGCCCCAAAGGGTGTAATGAACGATGTCTTGCTTTGGTCTTCTTCTCTTAAGGATATTTGATGATAGCCTGAATAGCAATCTAGAAAGGATAACAGAGCTGATCTTGCTGTCGAGTCGATGATTTGATCAATCCTTGGTGGGACATATGGATCTTTTGAGCAATGTTTGTTGAGGTCTGTGTAGTCGATGCACATGCGCCATTCTTTTAAATTCTTCTTCTCTACTAGGATCGGGTTGGCAAGCCAATCCGGGTTGATTATTTCTCTGATGAATCCTGCTGTCATGAGCTTGGTGATCTCTTTTTTGATTGCTGCTTTTCTGTCTGGAGCGAATCTTCGTAACTTCTGCTTAACGGGTTTGGACCCTTTGTTCACATCAATTATGTGCTTAGCCAACTCCCTTGGGACCCCTGGCATGTCTGCTGGCTTCCAAGCAAAAATATATTTGTTCTCACGAAGAAAGTTGGTGAGTGCGAGTTCCTATTTGGGGTCGAGATTTGCACTGATGATTGCCGTCTTCTCTGGATCACCAGTCAGTAGGTCAATAGTCTTGGTAGCGGCTTCTTTTGGTAGTGCGAAGTTGCTTGGCTTCTTAGCCGGTATCTTAATCTCATCTGGGTTCATTTTGTTGGCCAGCATTGCAATCTCCTTTCCTTCCTTTATATCTTGTAATCTTTCGGATATTTGTACTGCTTGTACGTCGCAATCATGTGCTTTCTTTAGATCTCCTTTTAATGATAATACGCCCTTTATTGTTGGCATCTTGAGTAGTAGGTATGGATAATATGGTACTGCCACGTATTTTGTTAAAGCTGGTCTCCCAAGTATTGCGTGGTAGCATGATTCAAAGTCTGCAACTTCAAATTTGATGAATTCCGTCCGGTATTTGTCTGGTGTGCCAAAGGTGACAGGTAGGGTTATCTGTCCGAGGGGCATAGCTGCTCTGTCGGGTACTATTCCATAGAATGATGTGCTTGTGGGTGTCATTATCCCTTCACAATCCAGATTCATCCTTTTGAGAGTATCTGCGAAAATTATGTTAAGCCCGGCTCCTCCATCGATGAGTACTTTAGTTACTGCTACTCCTATGATAGTCGGACCCAGTACCAGCGGGTAGCATCCTGTGTTTGCTACACTGATATATTTGTCTTCTCTTGTGAAGTGGATGGGGTACTCTGACCAATCTAGATATCTTGGGATGGCTGGTTCAGCTGCCATGATGGCTCTGTGAGCTAGTTTCTCTTGTCTTTTGCTTCGTGTGTTAGGAACACCTGAAAATATCACCGCTAATTGGCGTTGGGGTTCTTGATAACTCCTTCAGCTCTCTTTTCCTCCTTGGATTCTTCTTGCTTTGGCTTCGAGTTGTTTTGATTCCTGTTTTCTCTCTTCATGAATTGCCGCTGAAAAGTGCTACATTCAACTAACTTGTGTCTGGCCCCTAGGTGTATGTGACACGGCATGTTTTCTATGTTTTCCGGCGCTCTTCCTCAGTAGTTGTTACTCTGATAGTTGCTATTACTGTTGTAACTACTGTTGTTACGGTTGTTGCTATTGTTGTAGTTGCCATTGTATCTTCTTTTGTTGTCTGTGGTTGCCACCATATTGTCCTGCCTTGGTCTTTTGTCTTGCTGTCTATAATCGGGTCTTCTATTCTCTGGGTTATCCCTAGCAAATCTGTGCCGAGTTCTTTCTTTTGACAAAATTAGCTTCTCAACAACCCTCTTGAAGTCTTCATTTGTTCTTGGGTTCTCATTGAAATAGTCCTTGTATTGCCAGTTTGCCCAGATTCCTTCTACAAAGGCCTCTATCACCTCTGTGTCAGTAATGTCGTGGACTTGAGCCCTGAATTCTCCAAATCTTCTATAGTATTCCCTTAGACTTTCTCCTCTCCTTTGCTTTACTCCTTTCAATTCGGCTGTAGTCATTGGATGGGTAATAATGCCTGCGAAGTTGTTGCAGAAAGCTTCCTGCAAGTCTTCCCAATACCTGATTGATCTTGGCCTCAATTTGTCAAACTATTGTAGCGGCATTGCTTCGAGGGCCATTGGAAAGAATAGAGCCTTGATGTCGTCGTCTCCTCCAGCCCAATAGATTGGGAGTAAACCCTTAGCCATTGTCTTGGTTCAACTTTGCCATCATACTTGGAATGATTTGCTGGTTTAAACTTGTGCGGTAGCTTTAAAGTTTGTAGTCTTCCTGCGAAACAAGGGAATCTGTCGTATGGTTCCGTTCTTCCGTAATCTAGCGATCTTGCCCTTCTGTAATAAGACATGTCTTCTTTTAACTCAGACTCTCCGTAGTCATCTTCTTTGTCAAATCTTCTTGACATTTCTTGGTAGCGTTGGCTCAATTCTGGTTTGTCTCTTTCTTGTTGCTTTGAGTAGTGCTCTTTCCTTCCATTGATATCAGCACTTTCTATTGGTCCTATCCTTTGAAAATTTGATTTTTTGGGTGGCTGCTCCCTTTATGGCTCCTATGGAATTTCTTCGCCGGGTTGTTTTTCTGATCCCCCAACTTCTTTCTTCTGGTCTTCCCTTGCTTTCGTGTTATTCGTGAGGGTGTACAATTCCTTTGTTAATTCTTCAATTCTTTCCCTTTATGTATTTTTTGTGGCTTCTTTTTCCGCCTTCTTTCTGTTGTATTCCGTTAGCTCCGCTTTGTATTTATTCTAGACCTGCTTCCTTTGTTTAGCCCGGTTCCTCCTTCCAACTTTCAATTTGTTCTTCTTTAGCCTTGCTAGTCTTTGCTCATCATTTTCGTTGTTGTCGCTTTTCTCATCTGGCGAGATGTTGCCTTCTGATTCATTTGAAGATTTTATATCTGGTATCTGTGGTGGCTCCAAAGGTTGTTCTAACTGCTCCGCCATGTATACAGTATACCTCTTCTGAGCTCTTCTTGTACGGTATTCCATCCTTCGTTTGGTTGAGCTGTCTGTAGCTTCTGAACTGGATCCGAGATCTTTTCCCTCTTGATAAGGTAGTTCTTCAACGCGCGTGCTAGTCTGGACTTTGCTTGAGGTGAAAGAACCTGGCCAATGCACCACACAATCTTGCGGGGTCACTGTCATGATCATCCCTTCTTGTGCTCCCTCCAGGAGTATTCTTCTTGCTGGGTTCATCTTGTTTTGGGTAAAGTGTTGATAGACTGATGCCGCATTGCGCAGTCCGTAAGTTCCCAAGTTCTTCTTTGAGTTGTACGGGTCGTATCCCTTCACGATCGTTGTTGTGTCTCCGAGTCCAATTAGGCTTGGCTCTTGTGCCGTGAAGATTGTCTTGGAATCAGGTTGTATCTCTTTTTCAGAGTCGGTTTTGTATCCGCTTTCTTCCTTATTCCGAGTTGTATCCGAAGTTGAGAGTTTCGTCATCTTCTTGGCAAGTTTGTATTGAACTTCATCATCGAATTCTTTTTCTTCTCGGAGATGGGTACGAAGCTTGTCGTCGCCGTCAGCCTTGCAGATCTAGGATCCAAAGACAAAGGTTGTTCCCGCCGAAAAGGTCATCTTGAGGTTGAGGTCCGCCGAACTCTCGAGAAAAAATTCGTCGAAAGCCCCTACCTGGCACGCCAGCTGTCGATGTTTTACCACCGATAGCCTGCCACGGGGGTACCCGGGATAGTTGTTCGGGCTTTGGTGAATAGCGGAATTTGGCGGTTACGCAAAGAGACTCACGATTTATACTGGTTCAGGCCCTCGACTTGGTCGAGTAATAACCTTACGTCCAGTTTTGGCGTTAGCCTGTTTGCGTTGTATTGCTTTGAGTATTGGGTATGCGTTCTCCTTACAATGGGAACCCTCACCAGCCCTTTATAGTCCAGGCGCTGAGAGGCGTTGTTTGTGTCCTATTCGAATACAAGGTCAGAGTCCTAAGCTACGCTTCGGGTGCCTTTCCTTGTATAGTTTGCGTTGGAGTTTCAGTTTTGCACGTTGCTTTGCTTCGCGTTCTTCTTGGCGATTGGGCTGTAGGCCTTGTTACCAAGGTCTACCTCCCTGCAGTATGGTCCATGGGGGGCCCGTAGGGTTCCCCATCGACAACACTTGATGCTAAAACTTTTTTTATCGATGGATGACCTGACGCTAAAGATAGCTCACGGACCATCTAACGCTAAATCCACATTTAGCGATTCAATGTCTGTCGCTATAGGTATTCATTTTTAACGTTTAACGGTCTGTCGCTAATATCATGTACACCGTCAGTCAGTCTGACGCCAAAAATAAATGGGCCCCACCTAGCTCACGCGCCCACTTCTCGCGCGCCCAGCTCCCGTGCAAAAGTTGGTCTGGCCCACAAGTCAGAAACCCTAGACCCTTCTTGAAACATCCTCAATTTTCCGCGAAGGGAATATCCACAGAATGAATTATAATATGATGAAACCAATAGTTGATTCCATCATATTATCATATATCAGTCGATATCACAGTCGTACATCGTAAGCTTACAGGAATACAAGATATTACATCACTGGGGAACACACCTATTACAGAGTTAATCTAGCGGAAGACTATCGAGTGAAGGCTTCTCCTTCACGGGTCGTCATCAGAGTTGGCGTAGTGCAGCGTAGATTCTATCTCCGAACCAAACTTGAGCGTAGGCACGAGACCTCCTAATCCTTTTAAAGTCAGCATCTCTGAGAAGCAGGAAAATCTGCACACCACCAGATGTGTGCAGGCCATGATCAGCACTGATGAGCTTTAGTGGAAAAGATAAACAAGGGATCTGGCGATCCTAATATTTGGTTGTGGTTTGCATCCTTAGTGCATGAGAAGTAACTAACATTAGTAATAATAATATCCAATTTTTAACACATTCACCCCCACACCATCCGTATCCATCCACCAACCATCCATCCCAAACCATCTCCACACCACCACACCATATCTCATCTCACACACTCAGGTCGATAGGCCAACTCCCTCTCGGCCTTGTCTCAATGGTCCGCAGCCCCCAAGGCTCATGATCGGAAAATACCCCAAACCCTGGAGGGAGAATAGAAGGACTCATCTTCTATCTAGTTTAAGCGAAACCCAGGAAAGGTCCATAGCCGACAAGTCGGCATATGTATCGATCGATCAATCATACACTCTGCAGAGGTTTCACATACCCACAAGATAGCCATCCTCGACGGTGCCCCGTCTAGGCAGATTCCGGCCGCTTGCTAGCCTAGAACAATGCCACCCTACCTCTCAGCCCTGGAACATCCCAAGTCTAGTCTGGGATGGCTGATACTGTGAGTCATAGACAGAGCCGGGGCCCACCGGATGTCAAGAGCCGGTCCATAAGGCCTCCTGAAGTCTCGGAAGGGTGTGGGGGAAACCGCGCGCCCCGTACCTCCTTGCACACGTTCGCCTAGCAGTAGTGGCATCATTCTACCAAGTAGTCCGACCGTCCCGCACCATATAGGGCGAGTGGGATGTAAAGGATTCACGGTGAATCTGAGTACTAGTAAGTCCTTAGGGGTGACCAAGCCAGAATGTCTTCATCAGGGTTTCCATTTACCGTGCCACCACAACACCTCCACCCCGGGCTCCACCTCTCCGAGGTTCACACCCAAGGCCACCTCCAATTACCATTTACCCGCCACAGGTATTCCATATCCAAGTGCTCAGGTAGCACCACATGGCAAGACTCGCCCCAGGCTCATCGTTATTCTAGCTCGGTCGACACAACCCTCACTCTCCACGCACCCAAGACACACGCAGCACTCTCACACACCACCAAGTCCGGCACCCATAGCCGAACCATTCCCTAGGGGTTCACCACCAGCATCACATCCCTAATATAATGCGAAGTGGAGTTATTAATAAGTATAGTGGTGTAATATGCAAGCAAGCAGGCAAGTAAGCATATATAAACAAGCGAATGCACAAAGCAGGGTGAAGTGGTAGAGTGGGTTGCATCAGGGTAATAATGGCTCAGGTAGTAGCATGCATCAAAGTACTATCAAAGGAATAATTATAAAGCGCTAGCAGTTCTAGATATTATGCAATGTCTAATAGGATTCTCTAAAAGAGGGTGCTTCCATGACACCTGCGATGTAGAGGTAGTAGTGGTACAATTCTCCATTCGTTGGTGTTCCAATAGCGGGGTCACCTCCTCCTGCGTTGACTCCATTCCATAGTCCTTGTCGTTGTCCATGTTCTCTTGGTCCAATCGTCAGCTACTCCACGAAGCGACACGCAAGGCAAGAGAGAACTCAACGCTCGAAAAGACGACAAGACGTAGGAAAATCCAATAACACTAGTGAGGCAATAAGAGATACATGGCTTAGCCCTCTCGGCGGTTGTCCGATTTCCTCGGGCCAAAGAATCACAAGTGGTGGTTTGCTGAGCATAAGCTTAAGTCATGGCCAAGCTAGTATGGCTTTACGATAAACGGTTTAAGCCAGAGCTTATCCAGAGCAAACACCACGGCTCACGATCTTTCGATCCGGTGTCATTGGGTTGACGGGGATTGGAAATCGGGCCCCAAGAAAGAAGAACAACGGGGTTCGACTCTTATAGCCTTATCCCGCAAGTCATAATTGGACACGAGTAGCAAACAAGAACGAATAACACTATTGTAACTTGGCTCCAATGTACTTTGGCTCACCCGCTATGGTAGGAAGCGGTAGCGCAAAGAGGTTGGACAGCGACGGGTCCTCTCGATCCACATGACACATCAACATCAGGAGCCGAGGAGATAGTCGTTCAACATGGCAAAAGCAGCGAGGTTAGCTAGGCATGTCCATGTTATGTTCCCAGACACATCTTCGGGGAAGATGGTTTTTAGACGGTCGATCGGGTCAACACGCACGGGTTCGAGGTACGACATAGACCATAGCTTCGCTAACAAAAGGGAATAGTCCGGTCTTTGATCCAACAGTTATAGGCATGACGGGATTGAATAGAGCAGGCTATCGGGGCAACAAGAGCAGGAACAACCAAGAGCAAGGTCCACTTCTTCTAACGCACACGCTACGACAAAGACGGGGCATCGGAAGGAGCGACGCTCAAGAACACCAAGTGCGTAAGCCACTCGTAGGGTACCCGACTTGGGTGCCCTGGCACTGAGATATCTCTCGGATTCGAAGCGGTGTGGTTGTTACCGCGAGAATCAGAGAAACATGATGGTCAAACGGGGTACAAGCATACAAGGGCTTGAGCACGAAGAAGCAACTAAAAGCGAAAGAGAGGCGTAGCTCCATGGTCATGGCGAGGTGAACTCACGGCCACAGGCTATGCCTACGAGTTGGCATTCATCGTTCCATGATTGTTTACTCCTAGGTTTTCTCCCACAGAACTTGGTCAGAGAAGGCTCAAGGCGTGCGGGTGATATCCGCATCGATGTTAGTATCGACATCGAATCCATCACGACCATGTTCTAGGGCCGAAGGCAGGAGCTAACACTCGTGGTACTATGAAGTCAACTAAAAGGCGAGGGGTCGAGTTACCCTCGGCATCACGGTCATGGCGAGACGGATCCCGCGATCGTAACGTCCGGACGAGGTACGATCCCTCAGCCGGCTCGAAGGCTCGGCACACAGGCAACAACACCAACAACCAGCGATAAGAACCAAACACGACCAAAAGACGTAGCAACTCGACATGACTGCAGAGTAGCACATCCATAACTGGGTGATGGATAGATCCTGTAAGGCAGTCATGGATAGATAGGTCGTAAGAATAGGGCCCGATAAGGTAGATATGCGTATACGGAAAGATGCGAGATGGGGCTTTCCATGGTCTCGATAAGACATACGACTAGGGTTCATGGTCCAGAGGTTACGGCTCGTAGTAGGCAGGGTCATGGTGGTCTCGGCAAGCGAGGCCATGTGGTCTCGGCCAGCGAGGCCCTGTGGTCTCAGCCAGCGAGGCCATGTGGTCTGGGCAACCGTGGTCTCGGCAACGATGGTCTCGGCAACGGTGGTCTCGGCAATGGTGGTCCCGGCAATGGTGGTCTCGGTCAGCAAGACGCCGAAAAGACTCCACTTGTCATCGGTACGATGCTAGGGATCACCCGGTTTCTCAACGGCTCGCCCTCGTTTAATGAGGCTGCTGGAATGTCGGGAACAGACTCAATACATCGACGGCACAGTGTCGACAGATATAAATAGATCAAGATCACATATTGTAAGTGTACAAACGAGTATAAGAATGAGTAGGAAGGGGCTTTTGTCGGTGTCGGGAATGGCGTTCGACTAGGATTTGACTTTGCGGCAAAGATGTGGAAGGCCATAGGCTGTTGTAAGTTGTCCCGAAGGGTTGTGGCTTCTTCTGGCCAGCTAAGGCCAGCTATGGCCTGCTGTGGCTTGTTACGGCTCGCTGTGGCTGGCTGCGGCTGGCTACAAGTGGCTATGGTTGGCCAAGGCTGGCAATGGCTACCTTTGGCCGGCTGCGGCCAGCTACAGCCAGTTGCGGCTGGCTGCATCTTGCTGTTGGTTATCAAGGGCTGGCTATGGCTGGCTGGACATGGCCATAGTTGGCTACGCCTTGCTATAGGTGGCTAGGTGTGGCTTCTACTGCTGGACATCGCCGTGGTTGGCTGTGGTGTGCTGCTGGCGTGCTGCAGCTTGTTATAGTTGGCCAGACGCGGCTGCGGCTGGCCAAGACGTGGCTAAGGCTTGGTCGAATGATGGATGTTGTCCTCGGACTTAGCTCCAGTGGCTATGGCGTTGGCTCGCACACGCGGCTATCCAGGGAAAAACTCTACAGCCTTCCTTTGGGTCACGAGGTGGCCGAAGTCCGGCGGAACATTATCGGCACGGCGGCGCTCCACGAGCGGTCATGCCGACGAGGCAGGCATGGGCTTATGCTAGCTCTACTGGTCCTCGGGGGCCGGAACGTGGCTGATCCATGGCAGAATCTGGCCATGGCGAGCATGGTGGTCGTGTCTGGGCGGCGTCGGCGTTCTCGAGCACTAGTGGCTTGGCAAGGCCGCGCTTGGGCCGTGTGCGTGCGTGCATGTGTTCGTTGGTCCAAGGGCCGGCCTTGTGTTAACTCTACTGGTTCTAGGGGGTCGGAACAAGGCGGTGTCATGGGAACGCGGTGACGCTTCGGCGGTGCACGGGCAGACACGGTCAGCGGCTCGAAGGCCGGTCAGGCAGGCATCAAGACATCAGACAAAACGTGGGGTTGGTCATGGCGTCCGGGCACGCTACAGCCAGTTGCTGGCCAACTGTGGCTTGCTGGTCGTGGCCGCGGCTGGCTGCAGGTGGCCAGGGTCGGCTGCGGCTGGTCAGGCCAGAGCAGCGGGTGGCCAGAGGGGTGACGGAGTCGGTGAAGGGTGCTTCAAGGCCTGCTGCTCCCTGCGAGGTGAAGGAACATGGCACGAAGGCCAGTCTTAGGCACAAACTCCACTACGGTGCAAGGAAAAGCGAAAGCATGGCTTTGGGAGGCTCACCGTCATCAGAGGATGGAGGTAGGCCGCCTGGTGTAGGAAGGGCTCGGTGCGGGCAGATCGCGTCAAGGTGGTGGCATTTCCGATCGTGGCTGCGACGTCGTGGTGTGGCTGTCCGGGCTTGGTGGACGAAGGTGGCGCCAGTGGCTCTTGGCTGTGGTTTAGGGCGACGCCGCCGTGGTCGGGGTGCAGGGCGAGGTCGAGGCCCAAGTTGGTGATGGTCCGACGCAAGGACATTCCGTAGCGGCCACGGTCTCCGAGGGCTCGGTGTCGCTGCAGGTTTCAGAACTCGGCGAAAAGGCCGGTCAGGCATGGTCACTGAAAGGCGTCAAAGGGTGAGGTCTTGGGCTCAGGGAAGGCTCACCGTCCGCTTGTGAAGGCCGTGATGGAGATGAGGTGGATGGCGGCTCGATGTGGTGTCGACGCCGGGGCTTGACGCGAATCCGTGGCTGCGAGGTCTCTGTGCGACGCGGCTTGGCGAGGCCGTGGGTGCGGTGAAGTCTTGCGGTTGAGGCGCGGCTTGAGGAAGACGGACGCCGTGGGGATGTCGGCAGCGTGGTCGTGGAGGCGGTGCTGTAGGGGCGCCACGGAGGTGCCGTAGCCGGCATCGCCTTGGCCTCCGGGCGCCATGGCTATGGCTCTCCTGGAACTGGGAAGGAGGCAGAGGAGTGGAGAGGCTTGTGGCGGCTGGGGAAAGGAGAGGGTGCCGGCTGCTGGGGAAGGAAGAAGGGGATGGCGGCGGCTCGGGCTTCTTATGCTCGTGGGCTAGGGTAGCCAGGGGTCACGGACGGCGGCGATCTTCGGGGTCCGTGCTCCCTGCCCACACGGCGCGCATTGAGCGAAGGTGCGGAGCTTGGCGTTGCGCGCACGCAAGTTGCAGCGAACGAGTGGCGGCGGCGTGGAAGCGGGGTCGCGGCGGGCGCGCCCTAGGGTTGGAGTGGGCGCCGGCTGCGGCTACTGGCCAGGCTGGGCCAAGCAGGCCACGGGCTGCTACGCCGGTTGGGCCAAGGCACTGGCGGACCAAAGGGAGGAGTGGCGAGTGGGCTGGCGGGGTAGGCTGGCTGAGCCTGCTGACGCCGGTTGGGCCAAGGGGAGAGGTGTTCGGTTGGGCTCCTGCAGCCTGCTGGGCCTATGCAGTAAGGAGGGGAAGAGAGGGGGTTGCTGGGCCAGGCCAAGGCGTGAGGGGAGAGAAGAGAGAGAAGGAAATAGATTCTTCAATTTAAGTTTGAATGGTTGGCACAAATATAAATGGCAAGTCCGGGTTCTAGTGGAGTTTGGGATTATAGAGACAGATTCACGGAAGGCTCGAGATAATCCCGTGAGGATCTCAAGGAGGTTGCTATGGTTGTGCTCTCCAATGAAAATGAGGCTCAAACACAGTACAACTCGAAAACGCCGGCAATCACCTACAAACCATCTATATGTATGCAATGTCTTGTTAGCGAGTTGGACTCGTGTTTGACCTAGCAATTACATGTTGCAGAAAAAATTTTAAAAAGTTCATATTTTTGGCTTCTCCAAAAACCCGGGTTGTTACGCTTCTGTTCCCCCAAATCCCAAATCCTGGAGCGGTGACCTGCCCGCGCCACCGCCCTCTCCCACCAAATCGCGCCCACCCGGCCCCAAATCCCGTGCCGGCCACCGCTCAGCTCCCTCCCAAATCCCAGCCCGCCCCGTCCCCAATCTACCGCTCGCAATCTCCTACCCACCGCTGTCCTCCCTCCCGAATCCCAGCCTTCCGCTCGCTCGCCTCGCCGCGCCCCGAAGCTCCCGCTCGCCCGCCCCCTCTGTTTGGTCTGGGAGGGAGCTGAGCGGTGGCGGGCTTGGGATGCGGAGGCGTGGGCTCGAGATGCATCAGCGGCTCGGGTCCGAGATGCTGCAGCGGCGCGGATCCGAGCAGCGGCAGCCGGCGGAGGTCCGGGATGCGGCGGCTGCAGTTTCCACGAGGGCCAAGGAGGCAGCAGAGGCATGGCTCGGGAGGCGCGCAGCCACGAGATGCGGCAGCGGCGCCGGTCCGTGATCTCGCAGCGGCAGCGGCGCGGGCCACGCGCTCGCCGACGTGGATGGCAGAGCTGACGCTCCCTGCTGTGGAGCTCAGGTGGCTGCGGCACGCCGCTATCAGGATCAAGTCCAAGACCAAGGTGGGCGGGGCCGGGCTCACGCGTGAGGTCGTGGAGAAGATTAAGGAGAAATGGAAGACGGAGGAGGTGGTCAGGGTCAAGGTCTCCGGCACGCCGGCGCTCAATATGCTCCTCTTCCACAAAATACTCGAGGTTCATTCTGATTCTGCAACAATTGTACCCTTTTATCAACCTAGCTTGTATATTGGTTGCTCTATAGAAAATTGTACCGATAGATACTTGAAAGTATATGACAACTTGTTCTACTTGCATACTCATAGCCTGCATTGTTACCTAGGCAGTCTATAATTACCGTGGTGTGGTTTTAGCATTTCTTTGATAGTACACAATAGGATTGTACACCTTTGCACACTAAGAAGGAGAAGAACATGTTAATGTGTCTTGAAACAAATCCAGAACTGATTTACTATTGTCTGTATAATTTGCAACAAACGTTAAGCAGTGAACTAGAATCATGAGTCTACTCTACCTATCTATTTGTCTGAACTCCTCTATGCTATCTGTTACTCTGTTAGCTCCATCAGCCCAAGGCCTAAACTGCCCCCTGTTGAAATCTGTGTTTGTCACTATGCAGTTGTACCCAATTGTTCATTAGTTTCCCTGAGTTAGGTTGTTGAAGTAGAATACCACATAGCTCGTAACTCAGTTACTCTCAGCGAGGGACAGGATACCAATGAGTTGCATCTTGTTAGTGCTTGAAAACTCTATACAATTGATGTTTATGATGTTAATTATCAAGTTCTATCATTCCACTTATTATGGTTCTTTCCCATTGTAGAATTGACTTGAAAATGAGTGCTACATTCTGTTTCTATTATTAAGTTCAGTTGAGAAAAGATACTAGCAAAATCGTATTAAGTGCAGGTAATATCATGGAATATCTGGATACAACTACTACAGTATATTCGGTGTACAATTAGATCTTTGAAAAACACTGTGCTTTTGAAACATTATGAAATGTTCGCAAAAATATTCTATTGTGAATTGAGTTGTGCGCAAAATAGTAATAATAAAAGTCTAAGTTGAATATAGTGGCTTTGATTGATTCTCAACTCATCTCTGTTCAAATATTTGATGTGCTTGTCATCTGATATACTTTCTTCCTTTTTTTGTGTGTTATAATGGTGGTGATTAGAGAAAAACAGGAGGATTAGTAATATGGAGATCAGGGACTTCTGTTTCTCTGTACAGGGGAGTAGATTATGATGAACCGGAAACCACTAAGGGGTCAAAGAAGAATTCAGTCTCTTGCTATGAAGTCCCCAATTAAAGGGCCTCCTAATGCTTCCTCACTACCAACTGAGAAAGCAAACAGTGGACAAGATAGCAATGGACCTTTAGTTTCTAATGCTGTGAAAGAGGAAATAGTTGTACAAGCACCAGAAATCAAGTATGAAGATGAAATTGACAAACTGTTGGATGAACTTGGACCAAGATACACTGACTGGCCTGGATCCGACCCGTTACCAGTAGATGCAGATTTACTTCCTGCAACCGTGCCAAGTTACAAGCCCCCTTTTAGAGTTCTGCCATATGGTGTCCGGCCATCTCTTAGCCGAATGGATACTACCAATTTACGCCGTCTTGCCCGGGGACTGCCTCCTCACTTTGCTCTCGGTAACTTCTGTTATGCACTTATGCTTTAGTTAAACTATGAACTTGTCGATCCATTGTACTATCTTATATTAATTTCACCCTTACTAATGGATGTTAGGACGAAGCAGACAACTCCAAGGCTTAGCTAATGCTATGGTAAAGTTGTGGGAGAAAAGTTTTATTGCTAAAGTTGCTTTGAAGAGAGTAGTACAGCTTACCACCAGTGAGAGGATGGCTGAAGATATTAAAGTAAGCAAAGAAAGTGTCTCTTGTTAGATTTGTACAATTTGGGTAGCATATGTAAATATTTGTATCCTAGTTAGAAATGTTAATTGATCACTAGCAACAGCACAATACAGATTCGAAGTCCTTCTAGGTTTTCTTTTGCAACTGTCATTTTCATCCATTTTCTGCAGCTTGAAGTTTGTATTTTATTTCTTAGTCTTACTAAATGAGCATTAATGCTACCTATGTACTGATTTGGGCTCTTGATCAATAAAAAATGTTGGCTGATTTTGCATGAAAAATTCATAGTTTCTATGAAAGATTAAATCGATGAGAGTTGTGGTCCTGTGGAACATAGATTACGAACCAAAATGTTAATGTTTACATTTGGCTCCCTGTTATAGAGAACAATCTGCTACTGCTGTTTTTCTTTTCACTTATCCATTTGTTCAAGTTTTTAGGTAGGTCTTGTAGTGAACTAATGATTCATAGCTAATGTTTTTTTTTTCAATCCACATCAGAAATTAACAAGTGGCGTGATGCTTTCAAGGAACAAAGAATTTATAGTCTTCTACAGAGGGAAGGATTTCTTGTCCACAGAGTGGAAGCTCACTTGTAAGTGACCAAGTTTAGGGCGTGTTCTTTTCTCTTCTTGTTGGTGTCTCTTGTTGGGTTTTCAATCTAGGCCCCCAACTGGCTTGGGACTAAAAGGCTTTGTTGTTGTTGTCATAAGTAATATAGGGTCATGTTGCATCTAAACTTGTGTGGCTAAATTCTTGTATGCATTGTATCACTGGAAGATGCAAGTTATATGATTTGAATCAAACCAATTTCACTTTATTTATGTACAGGCACAGAAAAAGATGGAGAAAGCTGAAAGGGTACTAGGAAAAGTTGAGACAGCCCTGAGGCCAACTGAAGATTCCAGACCTGAAACAATAACAGATGAAGAGAGGTTCATGTTTCGGAAACTTGGTCTAAGGATGAACGCATTTCTGCTCCTCGGTAATTCTCTGTCTTTTTCTTTTTTGTGTTGGACTTTTGCACAGTTATTGGGAAACAGTCACTGGACACATATGTCCTATTACATTTTTAGTCTGTTGCTACCTCACATCGCCTCTCTTCAACCTTCATTTTTTTATTCTTAGTTGCTGATGAACAAAGATATTGAGTTGCATAGATGTTGCATGCATTGAGGTATGCACGTTTTATGAAGATGTAGGTCACATATAAAACAATTGTAGCACCTAATAAAATGTAGACTTCTCAGTTCCTAAAATAGCAGTTAGAAACGAATGGAGGTAGTAAGCCAATAACAGTGAAGGTAAGCTTAATTGACTTCTTAGATATCTTAAATTTTTTATGCTAAATTACTGTCTTTAGTGTTGGGCCTCCAAACAATGTCAAATTTTTATGCATATGTGCATTAGTAACTAAGATATAAGCTGATTCGTAGTAGCTGCTGCAGCTATCAGTCAAGCGATATTTGGAAGGCAATTACTACATTCTGTCAGAGATAATGGAATAGATACAACTATGACCTGTAGCTGAAATAAGAAACCTGCAGTAGGAAAAATGAAAATTACCGCTAGGTTTTTTCTCCTAAGTGGTTCGAAACAGGGGCGGAGGGCTCCGGCCCCTGCTTGCCTGCGACCAAACTGAAGGCCTAGCTGAGCCTGTGACCAAACTCTGCAGGGGCTAGCTATATCTCCCAGCTATCAGCTTGATAGGATTAGTAGATACTAAAAGCCTGTCACACAAGGAGTTGCATACCGTACATGTTGGAGGCAATGAATCATACGTAGTCTGTCACCATGCATGCCTACCTAGCCATTTGTACTTAGTAGGAAATTACAGTTCTCAAGTGCAGACTCTTATAAAAAATACAGTAAGTGTCCAAGTAACCTGCAGTAAGTGAACCTTTTGTTTTTTTCTCAAGTAACCTGCAGTAAGTAACCTGCACACTTACTGCAGTAAAAAATACATTAAGTGTGCAAATGAACCTTTTGTTTTTCTCAAGCGCATGCCTACCATGCCTTTTCTTTGTTCTGTGGCTTCAATGAATCAGCATGGATTTTTTTCCTTTTACTGTGATGGTAGTAACTGAATATAGCTAGCCATTCAGTCATCGTGTGCATTGCTCTCCTGTGTATTGTACCATGTTAAGTGTCTTTCCCCAATCATCTCCTGTGTATTGTATCAAGTGTTGGTAATTGGTTTACTTGTATCAAGTTGAGTTCTCATTTTTTATGCAGGAGCTGAGTGAGATGAAGGACGAGGCCACCATTGATCTTCTGCAAGCCGGAGCTCATAAGGCAAGAATCTTATTTCTTCCTCTTCTCTGCAAGCCCGAGCTCTGCAATATGGCCTGTTGTTCCAACGCTGGATGCCTGTCTCTTTTGCTAGTTAAAAAATTAAGCTTGTTTTTTCATGAGATGGTCTGGAGAAAAATTTAAGCTTTCCTCATAACAGCTCTAGGTTGTTAGCTTATGATAGCCCCTGACTTTTATTTTAGAGCATATATGAAGCTTCACTGTGAAATATTAGTGGCTCTGTGAAAAAGTCTCCTGTCGACTGTGGATCTGCATCTCAAAATTTATATTCACTCTAGAATCTCATATGAAGTGATAGTTGGTGCTGCTATCTTTAATAAATGGACTGCATCACTGTGTGCGTGGTAGCTTTGTTTCTTTAAAATTTTAGCAAGAACAAGATTACAGATGCATGCAAATATCTATGGCAACCGAAAGTGGCATCAGCCACTAAGATCATTAAAATTTTGCTTGTGGGATTGTCGGCTTTGATATACAGTGTCATTTCAGCTCCTAGTATCTGTACTTTGTTTTGCTTGTGGGATGCTAAATTGAATTACCTTTGGACAAAGAATCATACATTCTATAAATTGTTTGCAAGCCATTACTTTTGGTTTCCACTTGCCTAATTACATGGTTATTATATTTTTCAGGAAGTGTTGGGCACAAGAGTTTCTAAAAAATGGTTCTCCACGCATAACCTGATGGAGTGTTGGCAAGCCATTCATGTAATCTTTTGGTGCCTGACTTTGTTGGATGGTTCAAACGGTGTGCAAGACAAGTTGTATGTTATATAAGTATTGACCTCTATGATGTGTTGTATGTTTTTCTATATCTTTATGTGATGGACATTAAGCTTGAATGTGGGTTTGATATGTGCTAAATGTTTTTTTCTAATTGTATTTATTTTTTTGTATATTTATAGCGTCCTGTTGAACCATCTGTCGTTGTAAATACATGGGCTATTGGATGGTCTGTCGGTATATGCTAGGTAACAGGGCATCTGTCGCTAAAAATTAGCAATGGACTATCTGTCGTTAAAAAAATTCAGGCCAACGGACTGTCTGACGCTAAAAGTACTGTCTGACGCTAAAGATTTTTAGCGACAGGACTTACAGCGTCTGCAGAAGTCTGACGCTATAACTTTTTAGCGTCAGATTGTTTGTCGTTGTAGCCGCTTTTAGCGTCAGACCGTCCATCGCTATCTTAGTGTTGTGGTGTAGTGCGTAGACAGTATCCTCTGTCCTTAAATATTTGTCATTTTTGTTTTTTGAGAAATAATTTTAATTAAATATATATTAAAAATATTAATATTTATGATAAATAATTAGTATACTTGAAAAGATCTTTGAATCTAGTTTTTTACTCCCTCCGTTATCTTTTGCAGGGCGTATGAAGATTTCTCAGTTTTAATCTATTGTAGGGCGCCAATGGGTACCGGGCTCGTGGAGTCCAACCAGCATCCAATCAAAAGCTTCAGCAATTACTCATCCTCTAGATACCAAGCACCACTTTGCATGTAGCGTCCAATCAAAAGTTTTGTATGGCGCTGGATGATTTACTGCATGCATGCAGATTAGTGCACTTTATTTACTAACGCCTATCTCCCCTAGACTTCCTTGGTCTCTGTGAAATCTCTTCACACGCCCTACAAAAGATAACAGAGGGAGTACATATTACGAAAGTATTTCTTATAATAAGTTTAAAAACATAGATCTTATGTTATGAATCTCTACAATTTTCTAAATAAAAAATAAATGTTTAATTTAAGACAAAGCTAATACGATGTTGAAATAAAAATGGAGAAGTACATCTAGCACCTTAGTACCCAAAAATCTACTAGTTTCACGCCAGCCTTGTTTCTTTTGTTTCATAGCCATTTAATAAGTGGCCTATATAAGGCCAATATCGATGGATTTTATGAGCATTAAATATACTAACTTGACATTGCATTTGTAAAAGGGGATATAATAAAAATTTCATGGGAGTAGAGAGATAATAATGAAACTCTTCTGTAATATTATAAGATATGAGTGTGTTAGAAACTAAAACATGAAACCCTCACTGAGACTGACCTACGAAGCACACCCACTTCTCTTCTACATCCGTGAGCTCACCTACTTGGACAAGTCCTTGTGCATGGTGAACAATTCTAGATCTTCGGAAAAAAGTCTATTTTTTCATTGAGGAGGTTTTGATCTTTTTTTTTTGGAGGAGGTGCCCGTGAAAGGTTAGGATGTCCTCTTAGGCTTGTTTTATGCCTTTTTACTACTTCACGGTGGTCTAGATTTAGATCTAAATGGTGGGAGAAGAGAGGAAGAGTAGATGTGTATGTGAGAATCTAAAAAAGATAAAAAATTTATGGTACCTAGTGTGTACATAAATAGTAGGAAGAGAGAGAAAGCATAGATGTTTTTGATAATTAGTTATTGATTACATAATTTCCTATTTTTTGACATGCATAGATTATTTTTGCCCATGTACATTTATGTACACACATAAATAATTGTCAATCATAAATATTTTTTTGTAACCTTTATAACTGAGAATAGCCGATTAACGATTAATAGATACGCGCTTCACAAAGAAACCACTTCTCTTAATATGGTAATGCGGGGGAGAAGGCGTCTGCTGCCTGGACGCCACTCTCCCCACTCCGCTCCGCGTGCTTCAGTGCTTCTAAAAAAACAGCGCTGCACGCCTTCTATATCGCAGGGGCTGCCCACCGCGGCCTTCTCCAGCGCGGCAGTGCCACATCTGGTCCCTTCCTGCGCTGCTCCGCGTGCCCGCGTCACGCCCCCATCCACCTCGCCCGTCACGGAGGGGGAGGCCTGCGCTTGCACCCACATATCTACCTCGCGCTGTAGGCAGGATGGGGAGGCATGCACATGCACCTGCACCCCCATCCACCTCACGCCGTCGGCAGGAAGAGGAGGCCTGCGCCACTGCAGTTCCCCACCAGGTAGGCCGTGCCCGCCAGCGACGCTAAGTTTCAAGTATTTCGAGTGTTTTCAAGCATGTTGCAAGCCTATGTTTCAAGTGTTCTAGTTGTTTCGGATGTATGTTTTAAGTGTTTCATACGGATGTTGCAAAAGTAAATCGAAATATTGCATATGTTGCAATGGTTGTACATATATGTTGCAAGCGTATGTTCCTAATGTTTCATCTGTTTTTTTACATATGTTGCAAGTGTGTTTATTTAGATGTTGCATATGCTTCACACATATATGTTGCAAATTTTTTATCTAGATGTTGTGTATGTTTGTAATGGTTTTCAAAGTGTTTTCAGGTATTTTTGTAACTGTTTCAGACGCATGTTTCGAGTGTTTTATTTGTCTTTTTTATGTTGTAAGTGCTATATCTGAATGTTTTAAAAGTAAATCACGGTATTGCACATGGGATGTGCGCGGGAAAGAGGAGGTGGCGCGCACGGTCCCCGCGCGCGGTCTTGCGTCACGGGCGACGTCCGGGCCGATGCGGGCCCGCTGCTAGGGCGCTCATTCGCAAGCCCGATGCTGCTAGGGCGCTCGCTCGCTTGCTGCGCGGGCACCGTCCGGCACAGCCTTCCGGATTGGACGTCCGGACGCTAGCAAGTCTCCTCTTGTTACTATTAAGGGAGATGACTATCTTATCTATTAACAGAGACATCCCTATCATCTAAAAATCTGAAAATGGCTAATTAGCATACCATTTACTAGAGACGATCAAGTTGACTCCCTCTTAGAAATGAAATATGCCCATCCATGCTAATGCTTCGTCCAGTAGTGCCAATTCAATCGCAGCCGCCAAAGCGTTTCATCAACTCCGGCGACCCTGGGCGTGGCTCAGTGCCGTAATTTCCTGCTTCGCGCTCAGCCTCAGCTGCGTCGCATCGACAAGGTGCCAGCCGCCCAACCCTGTCTTTGGTAAGAAAACGAGGTCGCCTGGGTCTGTGCGGTCCTCCGTCCTCCGATCCGACGTCGACGACGACCGAGCTGCGAGGTATCCACCGCCCTCGCCGTCGAAGAAAAACGCGCATGCTTTTGTTTATGAGGTGCTCGAGGCTGCGAGTGAGAGCAATACAGTACTAGGTACCTTCGCTGGTTAATTTTCTCAATGCTGCTGGGGATTGTATCATGAGCTAGCAAACGTAGGTGTTGCTTCTTGAATCTTGATTGTTCGCTGGATCACATCGCTTATATATGACTTAGTAGCTCTGCAAAGAGTTTTTTCTTCTTCTTTTAGGGGAATAAAAAGAACGAACTACTTGATCCATTCCAAATTACAAGACGTTTGACTTTTTTTGACACTAAATTTGATCACTTATCTTATTCAAAAATTTGTACAAAATATCACTTCTTTTGTTGTGGCTTGGTTTATTAATAAAAGTTTTTCAAGAATGACTTAAATTTGACTATGTTTGCACAAATTTTTTGAATAAGACGAGTAGTCAAACTTAAAGTAAAAAAAAATCAAACGTTTTATAATTTGAGATGAAGGGAGTAGTAGAGTAATAGGTATTTCAGGTGGCTTAATACAGTAATTTCTGTCATGATCCAGAACATACATGGTTGGATTAAACAATGGATATTGTAGAATGAATTAGCAGCCTGTTCATTTGGATGTGGCTTGTCGTAAACGATCGTAAATTTTTAGCCGGAATAGTATTTTTCTCTCACATAAACCAACTAATAATACTTCTTCATAAATCAGCAACGATATGAACCAGCCAACCGAAACTTATCTAGTACTCCATTGTCTCGTTGATCTGTGACAGTCGCCGTCGAACGGCCGGCTACCATTTGACGCTTCTTCACACGGGTCGCGTCATTAACTAGCATTTATTCTCGTCCGTATGAGAGGTCGTACGTACTCCCTGACAAATATAAGTAGAATAGATTGACAGTACGACAACACTAAAATCACTATATTCATTGAAACCTACTTTTATGATATGCAATTCGTTTCATTTAATATCAAAATATTTTGTATTGACCCATGTTTTTACCGGGGCAAATCCATAGTGACCTTGCTTATTCGTGGACACATACGTACGTACGTACATTGATCATTGATAGCTGCAGCTAAGCTACACGCCTTTCAAGTTTAAGGACATAAAAATACATTTTCAAAGTTCGTAAACCTAAGTGACACAAGTTTGACGATCACTAGGGCATTTAACTCTAAATGTGTAGTGAAATATTCTCTAGTATTTTGTTGATTCTAACCTACCATGGCCAAAAAACAGTCAATCGATCTCCCTCCCAACCTCCTCACATCACAAGTCAGGCCACTACTCCCATGTACCCTCTCAACCCCTTTCACCCTAGCATTATTGTCGTGGGTGTACAGTACCAATTTATGTGAGGTTGTACCGTGCCTATCTAAACAATCACTTCTTTTTAATACAGTGGACAGCTCTCCTAGCAGTTCGTTTAAAAAAAGATTCCGACTAAAGCTGCACTGCCTCTGCCACGTTCAGGTCTACGTGTATCGTTTGTTTCAACACAAATTTTGAACTACAGAGGCGCAGTTAAATTGGGACAGAGGAAGTAGTACCGTTAGCTATTTCTTCTTTGGGTTAAAACAAAAATAACAAAATGAACGACCTACCTTCTCAGGGCTAAGTAGCAGCCTAGGTCAATCATTGCCCATGGACTAGCTGCGGTCCAGGGTGTTTCTCTAACTGCACGCGTGAGGTTTATTAATACAATGGCGCCGTTCGGCTGGTGTAAAACACAACCGAAATTCACTATGGATGAAATTTACTGTTCACGCTCTCACAAATTTCTTCAGATTTATCCAAATTATTCCAAACAAACAGGGCCAATCCCATAGGGTGGTATTTTCTCCGTGGGTCGAATTTTTTAAGTACAAAAACAAAGGACAAAATCATTTTCCGCATACAAGATGGAATCTTTTTTCTCTCATCTCATGGCAGAATCCGTCATTACTTTCTTCCTAATGACTGTAGGCACACCATAACACACAGGAGATGCACCTATCAGAAGTGGAAGCCTGCAAGCCCGCCTAGCGTCACTTAGATATGAAACTATTCGCGTCTGCCTGCAGCTGCAGCACTTGGTACTATCATTTATTTGTTGTTGCTTCTTTCCTTGTGTGCCTTGTCGTCTTGCTCTACCTTTTTCCTCGGAAGCTATACTCATGGACTCAAATTCCTTTGTTGGCTGGCAACATTTTGAACAATTGTTGCCATCTAGAGAATTGTCATGCAACCACGAATTGAGCAAAGTTTTACTAAACCGATCAATATCCTTATCTGAAACATCCCAGAGATTCGCAGCGATAGCAGGGGAACCAGCAAATAAATATGATAACGGAGCCCCTCGAGGAGCATAACTCCCTTTGCATTGAAGTGTTCCACTGCTACATCCCATAAGAAGAGCAGCTGCACAGTTATCTATCTTCTCGATTTCCTTACTAGAAATATACTGAGTTCCTGCAGCAATTTACAGGTTAGTTAGATCACAGAGTCGTTATGTTGATTCAACCAGCCATTGTTGTCATCGTGCATTGCATAAGGAGTATATGAACAATACACACTTAGGGCTTGGATGCACTCGTATCCATCTCAATCCATGTGTGTTGTAGTGAATTGTGGTGGAAATTAGTTAATTTTCCACCTCAATCCAACCCAAACAAGGCCATAGGAATCACTTGTGCTGGTCCATATTCATCAATAGTTGCATAAAAGACTGTTCCTCAATGACATTAGACACTTCAAAAGAAGTTCTTGACTCTAGCACAAGCAGAATAGAAGATTGTTCCCAGTTATGTCTGCCAGTATGCTAGTTGCAGCCAGCATGTCATATAGCCCAAAGCCGCAATCTAAAGAGTCTAGTTTTGTTATGGACGGGGCCTGGGGCCATGGGTTCAGCAGCTCAAGGCAAAGCAACAGCCGCACATCAATGCAACAGATTAGATATGCCAGGCAAGGAAACATGTGAAGATTAGATTAGTATTGATTGGTCAGATAAGATCATATAGTTGAATCTGTTAGTTATGTTTTTAGGAGCCAGCCTATAAAAGAAAGGCATATGGCAAGCTCTAGGATTAAGGAAGAAGAAACCTAAAAGCAATCAGAACCTCCAGAGGGATGGCACCTAGCAGTTTCTTCTTGCTATCCCATCTACCTAAGTCAATCTCAATCCTTATCAAGTTTAGTCCATGATGATGGAAGATTTTAAAAAAAAAAAAAAACTGGGCTCAGGGCATTTAACCTAAAAAGAACTTCACCTAGGGCTATGCTGGTGCTAGTAGATTAGTGATGTAGCCTGCACTATCACACAGTTAAAAAAGTTAGTTGTGATGCATCAAACTGCCAAAAGGGAGGGTTATACATCAATTCTAAACAACTAAGATAAACCATCAGCTACACTTACAACTAATAAGGGAATGAAACTTCAAACAACTAGGAACAATTACCAAGGAAAATGCCCAACAAAATTTAAACATACCACTTCCATGCCCAAAGTACAGGAAAAGGTCATGATTTTTCAAGGCCAAGACCAGCTCGCCAGCCTTTGGAGAATTTCCAGCCAATCCCTGCACAACATCATTACATTGTTTGTAGTTATGATAGCATAATGTAAATTTACCTTCTAACATGCAAATGAAAAGGAAAATGGATCCTTGACAAGGACAAGGAAAACACATTAAAGCTTATTACTATGTTGTCATTGGTAATTGGTATTTTCCTTTTACATCTTTTAATTGGCATTTTATTAGCGTGGGTGGTTTCCAATGGCACCAAAAATTACTTATCCCCATGCAATGATTTGGATCACTATCCTCATGACCTCACTTTAAGGCAAAAGGATTGGAGAGAAAACCCAATGCATTCTTCATTGATTCTAGTGGTACATATAGGTACAAGCAGCATATACAGCTATGGAAAGAATCAGTATACAAATATGTACTTTCTGTACGTAGAGTGCAGAATCATTCCTCCAATTAAGGCTATAATTAGCTTAACAATGACATGCAATAAATTTCGTAGGATACACTGATACAGTTCCTATGATTAAATTCACTTCTGATTGATGTTGAACTGATGATACAGTGACGTGGAAATGACACCTAAAACTATGAGTAAACATATTCTTAACAAAAGTTACTACTAACCACTTCTTTTTTTCGAGATGTACTACTAACCACTTCTATACACCATACACATATTTACTTTATAAGAAACTTATATTACATTTCAAACTTTTATTTTGAACAAAACTTCTGCATTTCAAACTCTCATCTGAGCATCCAGTAAAGGAAATTTTGACAAGAGAGATAATTAGTTTGGAGAACGAAGCCAATTTTCTAATATGATTACCAATTAAGTTTTGACAAGCCATGTGTTTACCTTCCACTCTTAGTTTCTGAATAACTGAACAAATTCTTCTTGTGTGCTGCTCAGGTCACCGCTAGGATTCAACAGATAATATGTATTGAAAGGATCGATAACAGGAAAAGGAGGAACTTCGGAACTGCCATCTTTGTAATCATTATTGATTCAAGATAATACTAAAAAGATGCTACCCATTGATGGCATGCGATAAATTTCTTGATTCCTTAGTACAGGCAGGTTCTCCCAAGGAAGCATCTGCAGTTAATAATTGAAGCAGGTGAGGTCACTGGAGATGTAGTAAGGCTATACTATGCTTCATTCAAGGATGTTACTGACATAACAGTGCTAAATAAACAGCGCAGTAAATCCCAGAGTGCAAAGCAATAAGTTAGCAATTGCCTAGCAGCACTAGGTGCTAATTTGACTGGGAAATCTAAGGTGCCAATTTGACTGGGACATTTACAGTGCAAAATGTAGACATCCAAATAGACCACCTCACAGCGTCTACTGTCTAGTTATCTACCGGATAGCACCAAAGGAAACTGAAATGGACAAAGTGAGGCTAGCGACAAATAATATATAACAGCATTCATGATATTCACCCTTACCACTTTACCAGCAAAATATGCTGTCAAATAACAATTCCATCCAGAGTTCTAAACTTATAATGCAGATGAAAAGTATCAAGAACATGTAACTAACAAGCTATTTTGTTGCTCACCTGAACATTGACATCAAGAACTAAAATAACTGGATCTCTATCAGCTGGCTGAGGCAACTCATATACTGCATGTGGAATTAAACGTCTGAGTGTCTCCATAGCTCTGTCATCCATTTGGCAGGAAGAGAAAGCTCTAAGTCTATCTTTCCCACAGCACCCTCCCCTTCCAAAGTAACCTTTATACAAAATGAGTTGGAGAAAACATTCTTGTACTTCATCCACTGACACAGAACCACCAAGGATAGCCTTGATGAGCACTGGATTGACTTCAAATTTGAATTTTTTATCCAGATCAGTGATAATACTTGATGAGGCAGACTCAATGTATTCATCAGATAATCGATGGCCCAACAGAAGGCATTTCCAGGGTCCAAACCAAGAATCTTCAATGTTTCTGTTCGAAAGAATGAAAATGATATCAGGAAAAGAAACATTATCTTGTGTTGACACCACCAAATTCCAACTAAACCAATTTAAACTTTGATATGCATAGGTAATCAGTAATCTTACTTCAGTGTGTTAGCAAGGTAATTGTTGAGCCTCATTCTATGCGACCACCACCTGACACGATCTGCATTTACATCATTAATAGTAAGGGTTGCACTGGAGAGGGACATAAAATTCTCCTCAAGTATATTTCTGAAAACTGGAGCCACATAGTCTGTAATTCCATAGCCCCAAGGGCACTGCCACTTCTTATCTAAAACTCTCGTTGGATTGCCCAAATCTTTGATGCAGGAATCTTCAAACTGCATTTCTGTTAACCAATAATAAGTAAAAAAGATCCAAGATTAGATTTAGTTATGGCTGAATGCAATCACAATATGTAATCCACACACCTGAAATAGCATCCACTGGAAGAAGCATCGTAGTAGGTTCATTTGTTGAATCAAACCTTGAAAGCAACATCCAAGCAGGAAAAAACGGAGGATGGCAAAGGAATTTCAAAAGGGCATTAACATAATCACCTCCAAGCATACTAATGCACAGAATTGGTAGGTCAGGAAGTTTTTGGAAGAATTCTGTCATATGTTTCTCAATATGTTCTATGTCCCTTGATGACAACCTGATAAAGGGGCGTACCCAGTGCAGAGAGCTCCCGCTCTATGCGGGGTCTGGGGAAGGGTGTCAGTGGCAAGCCTTACCCTCGCTTGTGCAATGCGAGAAGACCGCGACTCGAACCCGGGACCTTCTGGTCACAGGCGGTAAGACTCTACCGCTTGCACCAGGCCCGACCTGATAAAGAAATATAGATTTTACTACACATTTGCAGATGCAATATGATCACAACTTCAGTTGCTACATAAAATTCTAAACCTGAGAAATTTCAAAACATCGTCATCCGTCTCATTTCTGAAATCTTCATAGGTGCCCTGAAAATGTGAGGAGATATGAATAAAAGATACAGAATACGGAACTGTTCTAACCCAGCTCTTAAGTTGCTAAGATACAAACCTCCGGAACCTTTTCCTCGGACAATGCTTGTAAGCTAGAAAAGTAATGACAATTGAGATAAGTTCCCACAGAAACTTGATGGAAGTATGCCGCCCAGTGATTCAAAGAAAGAGAATCTTTATGAGAACCCAAAGGCAGTTGAATTGAGGAATCTGTAGTTGATAGCAAGAATATGCGCACAAGTAACTTGCAAACCTGCAATGGGCAATTCGGATTTTAAGACAGAAGCCACAAGCAGTATAGCAAGAATATATCTAATGATTAAAGAAAACGGTAGCCTTACTGTTATAAAAAATAGACTAAGTAATATCCACTAAGCATTATAAGTAGTCCACAGTACAATTGCACAAGATAACATGACATAACAAACCTCCTGAACAAGTGAGGGGCTCTCTCTGGATAGAACAAAAGCTTTGAGCAACCAGTGAACAACATCAGCCATTTTTACACTAGAGAAGATACAGCAGATGTCCCTGCAGAAAAGTACGATGAAAAAAAAAGGCGTACCCAGTGCAGAGAGCTCCCGCTCTGTGCGGGGTCTGGGGAAGGGTGTTAGTGGCAAGCCTTACCCTCGCCTGTGCAATGCGAGGAGACCGCGACTCGAACCCGGGACCTTCCGGTCACAGGCGGTAAGACTCTACCGCTTGCACCAGGCCCGCCCTTCTGAAAAGTACGATGAAACAAAATAAAATTAAGCGATTATCATGAATTGCTACAACCAGAATATCATATATGCATATGTTGCATTGCATAACAGGAACTTGATGAAACAAACCTTGGCTGTTCATAAAGGGAGCTTTTTAGCAAGAAGAAGCTCATACTGCATAGAATTTCTGCACACTCTAAAGGAAGAAAAACACCAATGCTCCTATCCATGATTAGTCCAATTAAATAAGGCCCATAAGTCCTATAGCAATCCTGTGGAAGGGACCTGAAGAACAGCAGTGATATGCACTTCCAATAGACACTATGAACTTCATGATCCCCATTGCTATGAGATCCCAAGGCTCTAGCTGTGAAAAAGGTAAAAACGTAGCTGAACCAACAGATAGCTCAATTACAGGAATTTGATAAAACTTCTTAACCAGCATCACATGCAAGTATCCGACATAACAACAACAACAATAATGTCTCAAGGTACACCTAATCATTAAATATGACAATTATTATGCAAACATTTATCATTTATAACTAATGTCAAGCCAATGATTGCATGTCTCGTCTTCAAGCACACAGAAAGATAAACTAAGATGAAAGTACCTTTTTTTAATAGAAGTGACACAAGGTAGTGCCGGTGAACACAGTCCAATCTCAGCTGCAAAATATTCTGAATGCACCCCGAATTGAGGGATTTAATGAAAAGGCAGCTCCAGCAACCAAACATATTACATAGGACATCTTTGCTGTGATCAATGCCACCAGGAAAACACACTGCTTCACCGCAAACTAAAGCATCTGCAGCCAATTCATCAGTCCAAGATATGTTATTTTTACTATTTAGCTCAGGTAAAACCTTTTCACTTCTCATAAATGCATTTCGCTTACTAGAGCGAGTTCTAGTCTGTGCAAGAGTCTACATTCTGTCCCTTAGCTAAACGTGATGAATTTCTGGATGGCCTCCTAGCTTTAGCATCTAACGGTGGACGTGGACCAGCTTCAGCATTCCCTGAGTTTTTCCTTTGAACTTGTATTACCGTGCAAACACTACATGGAGATAACAATCCATCCTTTGAAGTTAGGGGTTCTTCCCCCAAATTACAAGCTTCATACTTGCTCGGTATACAGTCTTTGCTGCACACAAGATAACCGGTTTTATGTCTATCAAAGGACCCGTTACAATATTCCAAGTCAGTGCTATTCAATTTGTCTATTGCAGATTGGTACATGCCTAAAGCATTAGACAAATCAGCTGTCATCTGTTTCTGGATTTTTTTTTCCAAATAGACTCCAAGACAGATCACCAACTTGCATGTCAACTGATATCCCCAAAGTCAGACTGCAGAGCTTACATGAAATTGTTGCATCATTTGCACAAGATCTCGGGCATAATTAAGCTCACTCTCCGCTTCATCCCATAGCTGCCGCTTACAGTATAGTTGACCTGAACAAAAACCAAGGAATGTGAGACAGAAGGGACAGACAAGCAAGTTGGGGTAGGCTAGAGTTGAAACCTAACATGAGCCCCTAGTCGGGTTCAGGCACGTCAATAGAATAGAAACACAATTAAAGAATTATGTATACCTAGCAATGATGAAAAACAATACAAAAAAACTGATAAACCATGGAAATAGAATTATATATACCTAGAGATGATGCAAAGACAATACAGAAAACTGATAAACCATGGAAATTTGATATCTCTTTTCCTGTCCATAAGAGAGCTTCTGCTTCAGCACCATTGCCAATCAATTCGTGCATCATAGCAACCTGCCAACATAATGCAGTGAGAATTCATGCATAAGGAAATCATTACTACCCGTGGCTGTGGTAATAATGTAATATACAACTCCAGCCCCCATTCAATTGGTTCCAGTAGCATATACTTCTATAATCTTTGTTTGTGTTATGCTAGACTATCACAATACCTGTAAAGTGCTCTCAAGATAGCACCTAAGGACATTCCATGGAGTAAGGAAAGAATCCCTCATGTCGATTGATCTGATGGAATTTGGCCAAATCTCAACTACTGTTGGGCCACACACTTCAAGAGAAATGTCCTGCCCACAGTGTTGTCTTTCCATATATCCAGATATGCCCGAATTGAGTTTGAACTTCTTTTTTAGGAGCTTTTTGCGCAAATGGAGGGCTTCTTTTCCATATGAAAAGGCCTGTAAGAACAAACATTAGATGTGTTTATTTACATAAAAAACTACAAAATCTAGAGATAGTTCATGTCCACTGAAGATTTTGCACCAATGTTTTGCAGAAATTAAACAACGAAGTTATCCACGTGAAAAAAAACTCTTTCTGATAAGTCATAGTATAAACAGCCAGCTAGAAAGGTTGATTGGTCATTTGATGTAACCTGCAAAATAGAATACAATAATTGAGAGAGAATAAGAGATCATGGTTAACAAATTTGATGTAATGCAACCAACAGAACTTACTTCAGATACCAGAGATGAGGCAACTTTGCTGACTTCATCAACACTTGTTTCAAAACTGAACTGCCTTCCAAAGGGATGCTTACATGATTGAGGAATAAATAAGGCACTTGGCAGCATCCTCTGAAGAAACATACAGAGAGAAGGATGGTCTCCTTTGAAACAGTTTATCCAAAATTTAATATCGTGGCAACGTACACCAAGATGCTCTGTGGCAATAGAAAGAAATCACTCATCCAGTGGAAGATAACAGCATGCATGACTAAGGCGCCCACTGGTGAACAGCAAGGACAAGAGCTTTTCAAGGGGTAATTTTTCTTGCTTCCATATCATTATCATAACCTTGCACAACTTAAACTGAAGCTCAAAACAGCCCTACGATGGCAGAATAAATACACATGATTATGTTGCTAAAGGAAAGCAATTTCTCATTCAACTTAATAAACTAAAGAAATATCATGGCCCTACCTTCATAGATAACAAATCAACCAGGAAACAAATAAGTGGTACAATAGTTTTTTATGGCTGTTGCAAGACCATATCAGAAGAAGAATGATCAAAAGTCTCCACCTCCAACCATAAGTTAAGTGCTTTCTCAGCAGTATCAAATATTACCTATGCAAAATAACAATAATGACACTAAACATAATTAGATAAAGCATAACCATGTTACACTAAACATAGACATGAGAGTGCTGGTATTGCTTATATGAACACTAAAATGGCTAGGATTTGAAGCAGTTACCTCCCCATCAAGTTTGTCTTCCTGAGCGCAATGTGCATACAAGCAGTATGCAATGGCCAACTGATTGTTCGCAATAGTGTTGGCACGAGATGAATCCTGTGAGATCTTTTGCTGGTTAGATGAACAAACATTAATCTATATCTCCCTTTCTTTGTAGATAAGGGAAAGGCAATATGGGATCCAAACTCACCAGTAAAGATATGGCCTCATGTAAAGACTCAAGGCAGCTTTTTATGTTTTCCACTCCAGATGCACGAAGCGCACCTGCCTTTCTAATAAAAACCCTTGATCTCTCCAAAAAATGTTCTTTCGAACAGTAAATTTTATGCAGCAGAACATCTATGATCCTTATCTGCATTTTAGAGCAGAATTCTGTGCTTCGGGCTTCAGTTAATCCATATGCTAACAATTCCTGCAGAATGCAATGTTTTCCAAGAGTAGTTAGCCCCAACAACAGAAAACTACAGCTACACCAAATTTAACCAAACAAAATAAAATATGGTACCTGATCTACTATTAAGCCTATCAGCTTAATTGGCCATGAAGACCGATATTTCAAAAGAGAGGGATAGAGAAGTGGAGCATCATCCACCTTATTATCCCCAAAATCTTTGTGTACAGCCTATAATTTAAGAAACAGAACATAGTTACACAAACATAATAAGTGTTAAAAAAGGCAGAATTATTTTTAGTCAGTACCTTAACCCACGCCTTGATTAGTATAAAAGAACCTCTGAAATATTCAGAATTGTCGCTATCAGACAACAATTTAGACAAGCTCTTCGCAACAATCCCAAGTGTTGTTTCTATTTCTGTGCCACATCTACATAGAGCATCAACCATCTTTGCAATCCTTGAAAATGCGTCCAAAATTATATCCATATCCTTCAGTGTATCCATCGGCAAATCCATCATAATGTTGTTTCCATTTGTCCTCGAGGATAGTCTACAGTAAGAAAGCCTGATGTGTGCCCATATTGTTTGGCAGCACAGTTCTAAAGCCTTTGGTGCCTGAAGCAGAGACAACAATATTCACTTCAATGGTAGCTCAGAAGGGGTTGGCCCAACAAAAAGAAGAAAAAGAAACTTAGAACTTAGAAGGAATACCTCTTTAACATGTCCAGTATTATGAAGTGTCACTCCGATGTTGCCAAGTGAAGGTATCAAGAATTTGAGCTCCTCAGGCGTTAACCATTTACTTGAAATAGCACAGACAATGAAACCCAAGCTCTTCTGGAGTATGCAAGCAAAAGGTGTTAATGGACAATAAGGATGGTGATACAAAGCAACAGCAAGCAACTCAACGCCCATTTTCAACAACGCATCTGGATATAACCAAGCAGGCTTACTGATCAATATATCTTAACAAAATAATAATTCTCGGCATAAATGTTAATAGCATGATATAACCAGGGATTTTGTAATTGCACTAGGCGCAATGGCAATGTAGCAGTCTAACATAAACATAGGAAACACACTAGATTACCTGAATATCTTTCTTGGTAACAAAGGAAAACTTGATCGCGGAAACAAGGACTGTCAGTAAGGTTCCATGTTTTTCATGCCGTCTCTCGTTGTCTCCTTGAGACATTTGTGTACAGTTGTTACAGCACAAATGACAAAACACCTTGTGAAATCAAGAACCATTGTCTGTTCATAAGCCATAATTTCTACAGTAAGCATGCATCAATAAGGTTCTCGCATTTCACTAATTACAGTGCCAATACCTTATCTTATGGACCTACCTAAAAGACGCGAAGCTGGAATCAATGAACTGATGCAGTGCTGTCAAGACATAGTCCATGTTACCAGAACAATGGGTTGGTTTTCCTTCAGAGAAGTTCTTCCAAAGTGTATCCACTTGCTGTAATAATACCTTGCTAATAAACTCCAAAGAGTCCAAGTATGTGACCAAAGATGTATTATCATGTGGCCATCGTGCTAATGTGCCAAGACCTTTCTCTAAAGCATGTAGGTACTTTTGATCCTTGGGAATACCCACAGATAAATAGGGTGGTATTTCACTTTCTGCTTGCTGGGCACTCAAGTATAACCCAGTCACATAAAGAAGAAGCACTGAGGCAGTAGGAGAGGAAACCTATACATCACATGAATTTACACAAATCAAAACAAATGTGCACCAACATGGTATGCTTAATGGAAATTCAGTGCTTAAAAGAAAATAATACAGCAATTTACCTCAGAGAAATGACCACCTTGTTTATAAAGTAGCTCTAAAGCGCCAACAGATAAATCACTTTTGGTAGAAAGAATGAACCGACAAAAATACGCCACAAATACCAGAAGCTCATTTACAGATTTCGGTAAATCATCCTTAAAATGGTTTACAATACATACAACAGGTAATAATGTCTTGATGATAAAAGACCCATTAGCCGTTATTTATATCTTGATGAACTTATTACTGTGATAGGATCAAGAGCAGAGAACATTAAGTAGGTGGTGAGCTCAATACAACTAATAAATGGGATGCATAAGCACATCAGAAATCTACACCATATTACTCAGTTACATTATATCTGTACACAATGACCTATCTCATCAGAAATTCGGAATCGTAAAATATAACAAGACAAAGAAGGAAATCAAGATTACTTAAACAACACCCCTATAGTACATGAAGGCCAAATTAAATCTCAACACTATAAAAATAACTGATTAAGTACTGAATTCTAACACTAAGATCGTGGTACTATATAATATGGTATAGTTGGAACAAAGTAATCCTACAACTATACAGAGGAGTCTAATCCAATGTATACAAGATGGTGAAAAACAGGGCTCCTTAAGATTGTTTACAAGTTGCATCTATGCAGAAGCTCAACTAAAATTTCAGAGCATTCCACAACATCTGCACATCTCTCCACTCGCACATCTCCAAAACTACAGAAACATACTTATATTCAAAAATTTGAAACTAATGACCTACACATCTAGTTTTGCACAAGCAATGTATCATTTTTGTTTTTAAGTTTGGCAATTCATTGCATATCCTTTTAGTGTTTGTCATTAATCACTGTAACTGTTAAATTTAGCATGATGCCACGATGTAACATGCTTCTGAAGTTTGGTGAAATTCAACATTTTTCACTGGGTGCATTTGTAGATGTTTTAAGTGTCCATACAAATACATACCCTACACAAAATTCATAATGTTATGAGCAAAAAAATATCATTTGTCCCGCATGTGCAAAAGCCGATCTATATTACTCCTGATTAATGACCGATTATATCTTCATGTCTAGTATTTGCTAGTGTATAAGGAGGAGGTTTTTGTATATTTGCATAGACCTTTATGTGTATGTATTCAGCCCTAGAGCCCCTGTAATGAATAACAGTGCTACTCATAACAATTGAAAGGTGCACAGTAGAGAAATTACAACAGACTTCCAGTAGCATGAGTAGAAGAATGAGATTACCTTTACACGTACAACAGAATCACTAACAGTTTCTAGCACGTGGAGCAAAAGCTGTGTGCTCCCTCCCCAACTCAAATCTACAGAATAGCAAATCTTGCGAGCAATCTGCAGCCAGGGAAAAACAGTATCAAAATTAACCGAACAATCTAAGGCTCCAATTTGCAGAACATCGATAAGGCAATCAATTTCATAATGACACATACTGCTGGCAAATGCTCGATCATGCCCTCTTTCACACATCCTTGCATTGTGTGATGACAGAATCCATGAACTAGATCACTACTGAAAAATGAAGACTCGGAAACCAGAAAAAAGGTGCACCAGCTCATGCCATTCACAAGCAGCGGGAGATACTTCCTCCTGACTTCATTAGTCAGAATACTGCACACAAACATAAATTCCTGATAAGCCCACTCAGTATCTCTCTTATTTGATGAATCCTAAAACAAAATTGGTAATCTCACCGAAGCCATGGTTTCAGCTGTTTGAAAAGGCTGAGAAGTCGTTCGTAAGGGGCAGGTTCCTTCACCTTGCCCTTGCTGGAACAATTGGCAAGGCACGCAGTGAGCTCGACCGCAAGGACGGTGACTTCAGGATCCGTGCCAGCCTCCCCAGCGCTGCCAGGGTCCGGAAGGAGGACGGAATCAACGCTTGCAGCACCACGTCGCGACTTGGTGCTCGTGGTGGGTGGAGAGAGCGCGGAGCGGAGGGCGTCGAGGGTAGCGGCAGCCTCCGCATTGGCGCGTGCGAGGTGGCCGCACGACTCGAGACAGCAGACGAAGCGGCCGCGATGGAGCAACACGGAGTAGGGCTTCCCCGCGAGGCAGGGTGATATGGCCTCTAGGCAGTCCAAGAGGAGGCCGTAGATCTCAAGCAGTTCGTCGGCGGCCTCGCCGCCCTTGTCGCCCGAGCCAGGACTCGCCCGGACGAGCGGCGGGAGGAGGTGGAGCGCGCGGCCGAGAAACGTGAGGAATCGCTTCGCGAGGGGGCGGAGGGTAGCCGCGTCGGGAGGCGGCGGCTGCTTGTTGTGCTTCGTCGCCCTCTTCGGTGGTGGCTTGGGGTTAGGATTTGAGCTGGGCAGGTAGGGGGTGAAGGGATGTAGGTAGGCGGCGAAGCGAGAGTGGAGGCCGGCGTAGGAGGACGGGGACGAGAGGGCAGCGACGAGGTCGGCGGCGGCGGCCTCCATTGCCGTCTAAGGTGGATGAGCGGAGAAGCCAAATTGGGGAAAATTTGCGGTCGTATTTTGGGGGATCTCGGGGGTGGGAATGGGCGGGAAAAGGCGACTTTTACTCGTATTTCGGAGCTGGGACTGGGAGCGGCCGTTGAGGAATGTGCGGCTGCGGACTCAGTTTTCGATTGAAGTAGGAGGCGACGAGGCGTGCCTAGCAAAGATTGAGAATTGGGCTTTCTAGCTGGGCTTTTTTGAGGATTTAGTGGGCTTTTGCATTATTTGAGATCAAGCATATAGGTTTGCTTTTTCTAATGTGACTCAAAAAAAACTAATGGTTGAAATATTTTAGGTTTGGATGGAGAAAAAATTGTGATTGATCCATTCCAGTTTTCTATGGCCTCGAGGCTGCCGCCCATTGAGGCAAGCACCAAGCACCCGCTAGCCCCACCTGACACGATCACCCCTCGCACGTGGACACGAAAAAGAACGTCGTCGATAAGGGACGAGGCCATGTCGGGGTTCCTCTAATTTTTGGGGTGAGTTTATCTTAAATTTGAAGGGGAATACTCCCTCCGATCTAGTTTATATAACCATAGTCTAATATGACAGAGTTTATTGTTAAATTAACTTATGACCATTCATTTATTTTATCTTATATTATTTATTTATTTAGATTATAAATTTATTATTATTAAATAACTTATATGAATTTAACAATAATATCAAGTTTGTACTAAAATAATTAAAAATTATTGATTAAACTAATGGTCAAGATTGTAAAGTCTAACCTTTAATATATGTGTGTATCTATAAATCGACGAGAGCAAGTATTTACCTATGGGACGATGACTCTATTGCCCCTAACCAAACCCTACCTCATATTTATTCGCTAGATAGACTCAAACCCTACCTAAAATCAGACCCCTAGTTTGGATTTAGGGCTCTCTTTACATTTCTGAGTCCTATATTTCCGTTCTCCAACTACAACAGCAACCCCTAATACAAGATTGAGAGTCACTTCCATAGTTGTCGATAACACATCGCTAGTAGGTTGTTGAAATAATCACTTGGAATTTGATCTGGGCGAGGGGGTGTTAGAGCATCTCCAAGAGTCTTTCTAAAGCTCGCCCTCTAAATCATCATTTGGAAAGTCATTTGCATAAAAAAAAATTTATATATCTTTTTACTCTTCAACAGTTTTTCTATATCTTGTTTGTACTCTAGAGAGCCATTCTCATTTTTATATATTTGGCTAGCGAAAAAATCAAGAATGGAAGATGGCTATATTTGGATAACTAATTAAAGGGTCCGTTGAAGAATATTTTTATCAAAATCTCTATATAGTAATTAGGAAAGATTTAGAGTCTCTTGGAGTTGCTTTTACAAAGGCCGTGGACTAAATGACATGGCAGTGCCAATGGCCATTAGGCAGTAGCGTGTTTAGTTGTCCTCGGTGTGGCAAGTTTTTGGTCCCATTTTTTCCTATAAAAAATTGGAACAATCTTTTTTTTTCTAATATAAAATCACACCAAAGCTTTTATCGTCCTTTCGAAAAACTATATATGGCAATGCCAAGAGTCGACAAGGTAAATCGGCACTCAAATATGTTGTGTGGCAGTCTCAATCGCCAGGACATGACCCACATTCCCGTATCCATGTTCCACGTTCCGGGAACATCTACGTTCCGAAAACACGAATGCTCCTATTCCCGCGTTATAAAATGATACCCAAGTTTTCGTTCCTGTTTCGGGAAATGATACCCGTTTTCGTTCCTGTTCCAGGGGACGGAAACATGGCTGCTAAGGGCTAAACCATGGACACAACATTTTCTGATGACAAAAAAAGAAGAAACTGAGAATAATACTCAGGTGATAAAAAAAGAGAACATAACAAATAATTGTTGCGAGTTGCAATAGAATAAGAATTCTCATGCACAAAACTGAAGTACGAATGCAGCCATTTCAACACTTATACGTCACAAGTCCATGTCGCATCCCTGAGTTTTCTTTCATTTCCATTTGCAGAAAGTAAATCAACAGTCATAAGATGTAACCAAATCCTTTAACGGGTTCCTAGTTATAATCACCACATGTGGCAACAGTTAAATCTTGCATCGGCAATGTTACAGCACAGAATATAGGTTCTACTGCACCAAGTACTGTTCCTACCATAAAATGCTTGTTCTCAGGGTTCTAAACTCTGCATAGCAAACTAAAGAATACAACACAGGTTTCATGTGTAGCTTGTACAGCAAACAAAGGCAGGCGGGCAGGCTCAGCAGCTGCAATTACACAGTTGTTATGACGGTGACTTGAGTTCAATCAAACTATGTTCCAGTGCAACTGTTTAGGTGGACAAGGCATGAAAACTGAACTTCTAGGAGACCAGAGGAACTCCTGAGACCCAGAAAAATTGATTAAACTCGTCGCTTATTTTCCATATGGATGATACCTGCTAGAACCCCGAGCACCTGTACTCCCACCACCAGTACCACCAGCAGCTCCACCTGCTCCGCCATAACTGCCGTATCCGCCAGTGCCATAACCACCTGGGGCGCCACCATAGGCGCCACCTCCATATGCACCGCCTCCATAGGCACCCCCTCCATAGGGGCCACCACCGTAGGCACCATATGCGCCATATGCACCTGCATACATGGATCCACCATAACCACCGCCAAAACCAGACCCAAAGCCAGCATTGCCTCCATAGCCATACCCTCTACCATAGCCATATCCTGCTCCTGCGCCACCATCATATCCATAACCCGCTGCAGCAGATCGATAAGCACCACCATAACCATAACCGCCGCCACCCCCACTGCTGCCACTGCTGGCACTACCAGCTCCACCACCACTACGGTAAGAATTGCGGTAACCTCCACCTCCGTGGCTTGATCTCCCATTACTGCTGTGATCAGATCCATGTTTCTTTGGTTCAGCCTTCTTTATTTCAACCTGCGAACATAAACCATAAAAAAGTTAACTGACATGACTAAGAGATTTAACTGAAACAACAGGAAAACCATTTCAAATTAAACAACAGCAAACACTCTTCTCTGTTAATCAGCACAATCATCTTAGATCAAATTCCAATTCTCTATGAATCGTCAAGAAAATGAGCAATACCATACATTAAATAACCAAAAATAAGGAGGTTAAGATCACAAGGTGTGAGCAATACCAATAAATGTGAATTTAGAAGGGAAAGAAAAACAATGCCTTTTCCCTAAAGAAGAGCTATAGGGTTCTATTCGGGATGTCGAAGCACCTATTATAGCCAAAATAGTGGTCACATATCAGGACCTAAGTCGTATTCTAGTCTATAATTTCAATACCCGCATATGAAATTATGAACATTTCTAAGTCTATTTAGTTTTTTTGTTCTACTTCACTATTGAGTGAAACATAAGTTTACAACAAAATGAATTTAAAAATCTAACCTGCTTCCCACCAAGATCACGCATTCTCCCCTCTGATATGACCCTTTCAACAGAATCTTCACTTTCAAAAGTGACAAAACCAAACCCTCTAGAACGCCCAGTGCTATGATCTAGCATTATCTGATGTTCAACCACCTTACCATACGATGAAAAGTGATCCTTCAACTCATCTGAAATTTTGTACCTTCTCAGTATCATAAACAAATCGAGTTCAAGATTTCTTTGTTGATAGCAAACACCTACCTTCAGTAAGAGATGGTGGTAGCCCACCGATGAAGATCTTTCTTGTCTTAGGGCCGTCTTTGGTGGTCATCTCTTCCCTCGGGACTGTCCTCTTGACTTCAACCTGCATAAACCAAAGTTGATAGGGGTCGAGAGAAGCTAAATGTCAACTAAATTGCAGAGGTTTGCAGAGCTGCAAACCGAGGTCCCTGTTACGGCCGATCTAAATTAGATGTCCTACCGTTCTGCCATCTATAACGTGATCATCCTCCAAAACCTTGTCTATAACAGATGGATCAGAAAATGTAACAAATCCAAATCCACGAGGCATCTTAGTATGCTTGTCCTTCATAATTACAGAATCAGTTATTGCCCCATACTTCTCAAAATGCTTGGAGAATGATTCTACATACAAACAAATAAACCATACAGATTTGTCAATTTGGAAAAAAGAACAGAATCACAAAAAGTAGCAAACCAAGTTGGAGATGGACGAAAAAAATATTTCACATAAGAGCAAACCTAGAAACATCATTCGAGAAACCAATCAACAAATGCAAATCTAAAGGTAAACTACATCACAGATGACGAGCCCTTCTTTTATTAAGCAGAAACCTATGGAATTTCTTGCATAACCCATACTGTTGTATGTATTGGGGCAAGAGAACATATGAATTTGAAAGGAGCTCATGATTATGTGCAAGCTATCTCATTACTTGTCAGTACTTGTATCTTAGATTAGTTAATTCAGGCAACATATCTAAGCATTATGCACTTAACTACATACATAACAGAAATATTAATTTTACAATTTACTATGCATTGTGGGACAAACGACTCATTAATAGAACAAAAACCGAGTAACAGGCGTTGGAAAAGATGTAACAGCTTTCCTTACTGGTGTATCCTTTACTCAAATACCAAGTGTGTTATAAATCAATACAAACTACAAATGCAGTACAATGAGTAAAAGCAAATATGGGCATGATGCAGGAATTCACAATTTTTACTGTATCCCACTTATATATTGAAAAAAAATTGTTTAAAGGCTAAGAACCAAAAATATGCTCAGCAGCACAGAACATGCAAAGAAACATGTATCTATAAAGTGCATCATCAATCATGCACATAATTTTTTTGACTAGTCACCCAGGTATATCATTCATATGTCCTATTCCAGTTAGAAGTTACAAAAATTCACAAACTTGATTAAAAACATGGGAACATAGTTGAATCCATGAGACAATAACGGCAGCAAGTCAACCAATCAAATAACAAATAATGCCACGGGCAAGAAAAATATGCAAGAAAACACATGAATAACATTAAGCCATTATAGCAAAAAAAACACAGGCAAACAAGGAAAACAGCCTCAGCGTTGTAACCTGTCGGACATGTAACGGAAGCATGCTAACAGAAACACTACTTTCCGCAACAACAAAAGCCATATCAACCCTTTATGACAACCTGCTGCGCAGATAGTTTGTGTTTCCACATTTTCACATGAATAACATTAAGCCATTACAACAACAACAACAACAACAAAGCCTTTAAGTCCCAAACAAGTTGGGGTAGGCTAGAGTTGAAACCCAGCAGAAGAAATCAAGGTAATAACATTAAGCCATTATAGCAAAAAAAAAACACAGGCAAACAAGGAAAACAGCCTCAGCGTAGTAACCTGTCGGACATGTAACGGAAACATGATAACAGAAACACTACTTTCCGCAACAACAAAAGCCATATCAACCCTTTATGACAACCTGCTGCGCAGATAGTTCGTGTTTCCACATTTTTATTTTAGCATTCAAAACATCTATAGAACCAAACTAGACAAATCGAACTCCGGGAGCACCTTTATTTTAGCATTCAAAACATCTAAAGAACCGAACTAGACGAATCAAATTCCAGGCGCACCCAATCCAGTAAATAACATATAAATTTTACCTTCAGTTGTCTCCCAAGCAACGCCTCCGACAAAAATCTTCCTGCAAAAGGCAAAAGTATTAGCTCTCCTCCTGGCTCACATCCTTAATATTCAGAAGCCCTAGGGCCCAGATCGCTCACCCCGACGAGTCGCCGCCCGCCCCCCGCCCATCCTCTCCGCCAGCATCGCCGTACCCAGAGGCCCCATCCCGGCCTCCCCGCCTCCCGGGGTGCCCCTCCTCCTCGTCGACCTCCTCCTCGTCGTACCCGTTCAACGCGTGCTGGTTGTCCTCCGGGTACCCCGCCATGCCGCAAACTTCCGCGCAACCGCCGCCTGAGATCGAAACAACGGAATCTGAGCCAACACGCAGAAACCCTAGCTCGAGCCTTGGAAGAGGGCGCGGGGAAAAGGCGGATTACCTCGGATTCGCAGTAATCAGAAGGTGGGGTTCGGGGCCTGAGCAAACCCTAGCGGCGCTGCTGCGGGTGCGGGTTTAGAGGGCGAGGTGGGATTGCACGAGGAAGGAGATGAAAGAGAGACGGAGGAGGCGGCGGCGGCGAGGTTCGGTTTGAGTCCAACGCACAGGCGGCTCCAGGCATTTATATGAGCCGTGCGCGACGGTGCGGGTTAGAGACACAGAGAGGGTTTGGGTTTTGGACGAAGTTGACTGAAGTCTTGAACCTTTGGGTTTTGGACGAAGTTGACTGAAGTCTTGACCTTAGGTGTAAATTACGAGATGAATTTTTTTGAACCTAATTAGTATATAATTGGATAAAGTTTGTCAAATATAAATGAAATATGCTACAGTGTCTGGATTGCAAAAATTTACAATCTAAACGAGGCCTAGATGGTCTCAAAATTCCAAGTTTTTTCACTCTCTCTATCACATCAATTTTTGGACGCATGTATGGAGCATTAAATATAGGTAAAAAAATAACTAATTACACAATTTGGTTGTAAATCACGAGACGAATCTTTTAAGCCTAATTAGTCCATGATCAGACAAAATTTGTCAAATACAAACAAAACATGCTACAGTATCCAGATTACAAAAATTTACAATCTAAACAAGGTCCAGGACAAATTTCTACAAATCACTTGCGTTTGGATGCCGTGCTTTCGAGAAACTTTGATGCCGTGCTTTCAAGAAACTTTAGTTTAAATAAAAAAGCAACAGATGTGTAAAACTATGGTTTTGAAAAGATTTAGGCCCCGTTCGCTGGTCTGAAACTTGGCTGAAACTGACTGAAAAATACTGTTCCGGTTAAATTGTTGTGAGAGAAAAACACTATTCCAGCTGAAAAAAGAAGTCGAACAAACTAAATATGGGGTAAGCCAAATAGGGCCTTAGAGTGGAGTTTTTGGCACCGATCAGTTTCACTAGTGAAGTTGTTGTTTTTAGAAAAAATAGCTTCACAGGTAGTTTTCTTAAGAAAAGCTAATCTATTTATAAAAAAAATTGGCAAAACAACATCAAGGAATAAAAAGACCAAAATGTCCCTAATTACCTTTTTCTTTTCTACTCCTGACATCTTCTTCCTCGGAAATCTTCACGCGAGAGCACAGAACATTAAGAGTACCTGGTCCCATGACGCCTTGAGGAGGACGCCCGGCGATCGCGTGGGATGCATGCCATGTGCTCACTGCCTGCGTCTTACTGCCATTCGCCCTGCCCCGTTGTAAGCCTTAACACACGGTGTTATGCACGCATTTAGTCATCGCAAATCATGCATATCATGCATCATCAACATTCTAATCACACATGCCTAATCATGTAAATAACAATTGAAAAACATGCTTCAAACATTTGAAACATATTGTGAAACCCGAATGTGCATACTTTTGTTAGACTTGTTTTGCCTCGATTTTGCTTGCTAGGTTAGTAAAACATGTTTGGCTACTATTGTAAATCATCTAGCAATGTTTAGTTTAATTTTTGGAGCAAAGTTTGTATTCAATTAATTCAAAATTTGGCTTCAAAATAAATTCCCAAAAATTAGGGTTTTGAGTTAAACGTGGACTTTGACCTTACAATTCAAAATCTAGAAAGAATTTGATCATGCGGTCATAAAAGCAAAGTTGGAGAAAATTAAATTCTAATCAACTTTTATTTTTGGTACATTTTCAAAAGATGTCATTTTCTTGCTCAAAATAATATTTGAAAGATGGCATTTAAAAATTCTTGAAAATACAAATGAAAAAGGCTTTTCCCTCCTTCATGGCCGTCGCCTCACTTCGCCCACGATCGAAGTCGGCCCACCAGACCACCTACCATGGCGCCTCGCCTCGCTCAGCCCACCAATGCTTTTAGCGCGCCCACCGCCTACCTCCGCAGCCTGACACACAATGTGCCGCCAAGGCGTCCATGACAGAGCTAGCTTTTGCACGTGGCGACCAATGTGTCGGCGTTTGTTTTTGGCAGCACCATGGCAGCCCACAACGCATGCTACCTTACCACTTGGCCTTGTCGTTTGCTCATTCAGCTCATTCTTGCCTCTCCTCTCCGCCAGAGCCGAGCGCCCTGCACTCTTGCCTCTCGCACACACAGACCTAAGATGCCTCTCTGCCTCTTGAAGTAGAGCAGGAAAATGGGCCGACGCTGCTCGGGCCGTCTTCCCTCCCTTCGCTGGGTGCGCGAGTTTAGATCGTGGGCCGCCTAATCCATTCGGGCCGCCCAGAAAGTTTATTGAAGGAATTATTTTCAATTTATTCTTTATGATTTGAAAATAGAAATGGTTTGCAAAATGTTTGGGTACTGAAAGTTACTCCAAATCTGTTGAAATAAATTTATCTAGGTTCCTTATCATCAGATCCACTAGGGAAAATTATTGCATGTCATTTTTGAAATATTTTTCTATAGAATTTTATTTAATCATGTATATTGCTGATAACTTGAAAAATATGTAGAAAATTCTATAGGCTTCAGAAAAATATGATTCCAAGTTTGTTAATCTTCTTATGTCATGTATTTCCTAGGAAAAATAGGTTTCATGCATGTGTTGTGGGAAAATTTTGAGGTGTAGTTCAAGTACTTTTAATGGCTGATTTTGTTATTTTAGTTAGAGAGCAAACTTTGTATAAAACATGCATGTGATAATTTTTGTACAGTCATTGTATGCTATGAAGAACCTAGGAAAAATATTAACTCTGTTGTTTGACACTTTTCACAGTTCAAAGTATTTTTATGTTCATAATCCTGCCATGCCTTGTCATTTTTGTGTAGACTATTTTACTTATCCAAACGCCATGAAAATTTTATGGTAGTCTACTTAGAGTAGTACTATGCTACTGTAATTTTCTTAGATTTTTATAAGCACCAGAAATATAGGTTGCTGTTGTAGCCCTAGTTTAAAATGAAATAAAATAATCATCTTTAATGCAAGTTAGTTAATAATGTTAGCTTTGGTGTATCTTTGAAGCATTTAATAAGATGTGTTGACTTAACATATTAGTAGTAGAAGAGAATGCAGTAGATGACATGTGCTTGTAGTATATTTTCTTGGATGATGTTGACTACCTTGCATTCAAACATATCCATTGTATTCATCTCATCCGATGCACCGATTGCATAAGCACTTACGCATATTGCATCATATAGGATCGCAAACCGAGAACCCAGTCGTCATACCCGAAGAGCCCGAGGAGCAGTTTGAGGTGCAGTCGCAGAAAGTGCCAGAAGCCAACGAGGAGGACGTTGAGGAACTTCCAGAGTGCCCCGATCACCGTCCGAGCTCCTTCGAGAGAGGCAAGCCCCGGAACATTTTTCTCCCGGTTTGCAATTATTTAATTAAATGCTTTACTTTAATTGATGCATTATGTTCAGGAGTTGTTTGCAACCGTTGCTGCATTATACCTTGTTTACCTTTGTTATACTATATCCTTGTTACCCTGGTATCCGCAGTCGAGTCAATGCTTAGCTGGCTTAGACCGGTAGAAGTCGGGTGATTTCCTGTCACCTACGAGCTATAGGTGGTTACCTGGATCTGCTTGGATGACTATGAAGTCATGGTATAACTAAGTGTTAAATGAAATTGAGACCGGACGGAGACTTGTAGAGTTTTGGACTGTAGTGTTTCCGTCTGTGTAGATTAAGGACCGACCGTTGTTGGGCCTCGAGTCATGTTGAACGCATGCCTTACATTTAGCTGGCCGGATAAAGTACCTTCCGACCGCGAAGCTGGGAGATTTTTCGGGCCGAGTAGATTGCCCGCAGCGCACTGTGCCGGAGCAGGTGTGGTAGGACACGGGGGCGAGATGATAAGACCAAAGTGCAGTCGGTCGGCCCCCGGGTACATGTGGTTCCTAGCAAACTCGAGATACCTGGAAAGTTGACTCGGTGATCAATATCTCACTTTAGCGGGTGAGTGAGGTTTGTGTAAGGAATAAATCACCAGTTGGTTAGGAATCGATTCGAATCGCCATCGCTCCTGGATAGTGAGCACTTGACTTGAGTTACTTCATCGTAGTAAATGTTTATGGAACACTTGGACAGTTATAGTGAGTATGACAGTATGGAAGTTGTTTAATGATCATTGGTTATCATTATCTGCTTAATCATATGTTTGCTCTAGTTTAGGTGCAAATCTAGTCGACAGGTTAATAATAATTAACTTGACAATAATGCTTTTAGAAAGGTTCTTGAAATGCTAAAAATGCTTCTTTTGCAAATGAGTCAGCTACCCTACTATAAAGCCTTCATAATCCTTGGTGTCATTTATTTTCGGTTATGTCGGGTAAGTCTAGCTGAGTACCTTCTCGTACTCAGGGTTTTATTCTCACTTGTTGCAGATGGGCAGATGTATTACGGCTACTGTATCAACTGCCTTTATCCTGCGATGGGTGATGCTTAGGACCATGGGCATGGTCATTCCTTACGTCTCGTCTAATGCTTTTGTTGGGGATGATCATTCGCTGGCACTGTATTTAAACTCCGTGTGAGTGTGTGTGTGTGTGGTTTGAACAAATGACTTCCGCTACTTTTATTCGAACTTGTTTTGTAATAACTATGTTTAAACTCTGATGTATCTGAGATGCAAACTTTTATGTAATATGTGATGGTGACCGCTAAACTTATTACGATCTTGGCTGGAATGGAAATTGGTTTGAAATCCTTCGTGATTTCACGGACTACCGGGTTATACGGGCTTAAGTTTGCTAAATCATCTGCTCTGACGGATGATTTTCTTACTTAATTTCGTATAATTGGTCGGTTCTATTACAAAGCCGCTCACCCTAGCCCTGCTGAAAGATCCCTGTGTGGTTTTAGTAATTGAATGATAATCTAGGTGGACTAATTGTGTTTATATGAGATACACAGGTGATTAGTCCACAAGTACATGTATGCGAGCAACATATGGCATGAAGATGAAAATGGCTCGGAGATGTTGCAAAGCTCACACATGTGATGATGAAGGAGCTTATTGCACATGAGACATGACATTGAGTCATGTGATCAAGGCGGAGAAGATCAAGACAGAACTTGGCTTGATGGACCGGTTGCAAGCGTGAAGGGCAAATTAGAGCTTTGGAGCGATGGACCGCGTGGCAGTGAAGTTGAAAGCTCTAGTTTGGTTTTGGTGAATTGATGAAACCCTAAGTGCTAACCTAGTTTATCAAGTGATCATGAGATAGGTAGCACACTCCAAGTGGTGAAGCAAATGAAGATCATAGCATGATGATTATGATGGCATGGTGATGATCAAGTGCTTCGATTTGGATAGAAGAAAGAGAAAAACAAAAGGCTCAAGGCAAAGGTATATTTTGTAGGAGCTATTTTGTTTTGGTGATCAAGACACTTAGAGAGTGTGATCACATTTAGGTTTGATAGCCGTACTATTAAGAGGGGTGAAACTCGTATCGGAATGCGGTTATCAAAGTGCCACTAGATGCTTTAACTCATTGCATATACATTAAGGATCTAGTGGAGTGCTAACACCCTTATAAATGTTTATGAAAATATGTTAACACATGTGCACAAGGTGATACACTTAGTGGTTGGCACATTTGAGCAAGGGTGAAGAACATAGAAGTGAAAAGGAGTTAGTGTCACTAGCTATACAGTGACTGGACGCTGGACCTCTGGAGGACCGGCGCGTCCGGCCATGTATAGAAGTAAAGACGCCAGCATCGGTGAATGATCGGACGCTGGGTCATGGACAGACCGGACGCTAAGGGTCAGGGTCCAGTCATGTTGTTAGACAGCACTGACAGAAAGTTAGCGTCTGACCGGACGTTGGCTGGGTTCGGTGTATGATCGGACGAGTCCGGTCGACAAAATACGTTTCTAGAATCTTACTGGAAATGACCAGACGCTGGAGGCTTAGAGTCCGGTCAGTTGTAGCGGAGCGTCCGGTCAATAGATGACCGTTGAGATCAAATGACTCCTGTTGAACGCAGTGTGACATGTGTCTGGCATCGAGCGACCAGACGCTGGGTCCAGAGTCCGGTCAGTATGACCGGAGCGTCCGGTCACCCCGCGTTGTACCCAGTGAAGGGGTACAACGGCTCTATTTCATGGGGACTTCTATTTAAGCCCCATGGCCGGCTCAAGCTCACTCTCTTGGCCATTTGCATTGACATAGCAACCTTGTGAGCTTAGTCAAAGCCCTCCCACTCATCTCCATCATTGATTCATCATCTTTGTGAGATTGGGAGAGAATCCAAGTGCATTGCTTGAGTGTTTGCATCTAGAGGCACTTGGTGTTCGCGTTTCACTGCAGGATTCACATGTTACTCTTGGTGGTTGCCGCCACCTAGACGGCTTGGAGCAGCGAGGATCGTCAGGCGAAGGGTGGTGATCGTCTCTGGCTCCGATCGTGGTGATTGTGAGGGGTTCTTGACCTTTCCCCGATAGAGCGCCAAAAGGTACTCTAGTGGATTGCTCGTGGCTTGTGTGATCCTCATCTTATGTTGGTTGTGCAACACCCTATTGAGGGTTTGGCATGTGAAGTCAATTAACGCGTGAACCTCCAAGTGAGTGAATCGCCACAACGAGGACTAGCTTGCCGGCAAGCAAGTGAACCTCGATAAAAAATCATTGTGTTCATCATTGATTCGGAGGTGATTGGTCTTCATTATTATTCATCCTTGTGATTGATTGGTTCCTTCATCTACACGGCGGTATAACTTTCTTGATCACTCTCTTTATATTACTGTAAACTAGTTGTCAAGCTCTTTAGTGTAGTTAGTTGTGAGAGCTTGCTTGCTTGGTTGGTGTGGCTCTTTAGTTAGCCTTTGAGAGCACACTAACATTGAGTAGTGTCATAGCTATTGTGTGAATAGATTCTACATAAACTAGAATTGTGGTAGGTGGCTTGCATTTTGAGTAGGCTAGCGCAACTCTTGCTTCGCCTCATAATTGTCTAACCCTTTTGTTGAGTGTTGTTGTACAAATTTTTATTAGGCTATTCACCCCCTCTAGCCATTAGGACCTTACAAGTGGTATCAGAGCCGAGGACACCGTGATTTGAGGCTTAACAACCTTGGTGTAAAAAATGGCTCAAATCAATAATACCAAGAAGCCACCCCAATTTGATGGCACAAATTATCCTTATTGGAAATCAAAGATGACCACACATATCAAGTCAATCAATAGAAGAGTGTGGAAGGTGGTACAAACCAAAATTGAGATTGAAGATCCGGAGAATCCTACCGCGTCCAAAGAAGTGCTTCTCCAAAACAATGGCATTACTGTAAGTGCCATTCATGATGCAATTGATGAGAGAATATTTGAGCAAATCAAGAATATTGAGGTGGCTCATGAGGCTTGGAAGAAGTTGGAAGAATCATTTGAGGGCACTCAAGCCATGAAAGGTGCAAAGGCATACATTCTCAAAGAAAAGTTTGCAAGCTTCAAGATGAAGGAGGATGAGAGTGTGCCGAAGATGTTCCATAGGCTTCAAGTGCTTGTCAATGATCTCAAAGCACTTGGAGAAGAGGTGAAGGACAAGGACTTCTCCCACAAGTTCTTAAGATGTTTGCCTTCAAGATTTGGTGCATTGGTCATTATTCTAGTGAGGAGTGGTTTGGACACCATGACACAAAACTAAGTATTGGGAGATATAATGACTGATGATATATATAGAGATGATGATGAGAAGATGACTTTCTTTGTCAAGAGATTTGGCAAGTTCATGGTGAAGAAGGGATATTGTGCTAGAAGAAAGAAGTCTTCATCCAAGAACAAAGAAGAGTCAAGAAGGTGCTTCAAATGCGGAAGCAAAGATCATCTTGTTGCTCAATGTCCACACAATAGCGACAATGATGATGATAACAAGAAGAACAAGAAAAAGGACAAGAATGAAAAGAAAGAGAAGAAGGACAAGATGGCCTTCAAGAAGAAGAAAGGTGGTTCATATGTGGTCACTTTAAATAGTGATGCTTCCTCAAGTGATGATGATGATGATAGTAATGATTACAAGACCACCAAGAAAAAGGTTCTAGCAAGCATTGCTATCAATGAAAAGCCTTCTCTCTTCGACTCTTCATCTTGCTTCATGGCTAAGGCCACTAAGGTACAAATTTGTGATGATGAAAGTGATGAAGAACATGATGATGGTAATGAAAATTAAAATGAAAATGATAGTGATAGTGATGATGATGAACCTACTAAGGATTAATTAATTGACATGCTAAAAGATGCTAGAGAACACTTTGACATCAAGAGAAGAGAATGCAAAAGCTACGTAAGGAACTAAAAGCCCTTAAGCAAGCCTTTGATGAGCTCAATGCATCTCATGAGAGGCTAGAGGAAGCCAATGAGAAGCTTGGCAAAGCTCACAAAAAGCTTAAAAAGGCTCATTCCTCTTTGCTTGATGAGCAAAATAAAAAGAAGTATGCTGATACTTGTGATGTAGGTTTAACTTGTGATATAATTGATGAATCACTATTTTTGCCTATTATTGTTCCTTCCACTAACTCTTCTTGTAGTACTTCCACTTTCACCTCATCTAGTGGTGATGGTTTCACTTGTGATGCCTCACTAGTGGTTGAGAATGAGAATCTCAATAAGGAGGTTAACAAGCTCACTCACACTTTGGCTAAGGCCTATGGTGGCGAGGACCGCTTGCTTATGTGCTTGGGTAGCCAAAGAGCTTCTCTCTACAAAGAGGGATTGGGCTATACCCCCAAGAAAGGCAAGGCGGTCTTTGCTCCTCACAAGACTAGTTTTGTGAAGAACAATGGTCGATTTTGCATTAGTTGCAAGCAAGTGGGTCATAAAGAGCATGAATGCACCAACAAGAGCAAAAATACTAATGTATCCTCCCTTAAGCTTGATTCATGCTATATGCTTACTAAGGGTATAAATGGTGTGAAGGCTAAGTTCATTAGTGACTAACCTTCAAGGACCCAAGTAAGTTTGGATACTTAAAAAGAATTGATCTTCTTTTATAGGTCAATTACAAAGCCGGAGAAAGGCATTGGGTTCATAATAGTGGGTGCACTCAACACATGACCGGTGATGCAAGAATGTTCAACTCAATCAACATCAATGGCAATGATGGTTATGATAGTATCACATTTGGTGATAATAACAAAGGCAAGGTCAAAGGGTTTGGTAAGATTGCAATATCCAATGACATTAGCATATCAAATGTGTTGCTAGTAGAGAGCTTGAATTTCAATTTGCTATCCGTGGCTCAATTGTGTGATCTTGGATTCAAATGCATATTTGGGGTAGATGATGTAGAGATCATAAGTGTAGATGGCTCTAATTTGATTTTTAAAGGCTTTAGATATGATAATCTATACTTGGTTGATTTCAATGCTAGTGAAGCTAAATTATCTACATGCTTGTTCACTAAGTCTAGCATGGGTTGGTTATGGCATAGGAGGCTTGGTCATGTTGGAATGAAACAATTGAATAGATTGGTTAAGCATGACTTGGTTAGAGGCTTGAAAGATGTTGTGTTTGAAAAGGATAAGCTTTGTAGCTCTTGTTAAGCCAACAAACAAGTTGGAAAGACCCATCCTAAGAAAAGCATGATGGGCACTTGTAAAGCATTTGAGTTATTGCACATAGATTTGTTTGGGCCAACACAATACACTAGCATTGGTGGTAACAAATATGGCTTTGTGATAGTGAATGATTACACTAGATACACTTAGGTATTCTTTCTAGTGGACAAAAGTAATGTATTTGCAACATTCAAATCATTTATCAAGGGCATTCACAATGAGTTTAAAACAACCATCAAGAGAGTTAGAAGTGACAATGGTAGTGAGTTCAAGAACACTAGAATTGATGAGTTATGTGATGAATCTGGAATTAGACATCAATTCTCGACAAAATACACACCACAATCAAATGGTCTTGTTGAGAGGAAGAATAGAGCACTCATTGATATGGCAAGGTCTATACTTAGTGAGTACAATGTGAGTCAATCTTTTTGGGCCAAAGCTATCAACATAGCTTGCTATTGTAGCAACCGCCCCTATTGTCACCCATTGAAAGAGAAGACACCATATGAGCCCTTGAATGGTAGAAAGCCCAACATTATATATTTTTGGGTCTTTGGTTGCAAATGCTATATCTTGAAGAAATACACTAGATTGGGCAAGTTTGATAAGAAATATGATGAAGGATTCCTACTTGGTTACTCCATTACAAGCAAAGCATATAGAGTTTGAAATTTAGATAGTGGTACTCTTGAGAAATTTCATGATGTTGAATTTGATGAAACCAAGGGTTCACAAGAAGAGAATGAGAACTTGGAAGATGTTAGAGGCATTCAACTTTCAAATGCCATGAAGAACATGGATATTGGTGAATTGAGGCCTAGGCAAGTGAATGATGATGAAGATGATCACGTGTAAGTGCTCTCTAACTCAAATGTGCAAGATGATACAAATCAAGCTAGTACAAGTGGCTCTCATGATAATGAACATGATCAAGTGGCTAGTACATCATCTCAACCCAATGATCAAGCAAGTGCAAGCAATCAAGTTTAATCCTCCAACCAACCAATGTTGTAAGGGATCATCCATTGGACACTATAATTGGAGATATTTCTAGAGGTGTACAAACAAGGTCAAGATTGGTATCATTTTGTGAGCATTTCTCATTTGTGTCATCCATTGAACCAAAGAAGATAGATGAAGCTTTGAAGGATGTTGATTGGGTGAATGCTATGCATGAAGAGTTGAATAACTTCACAAGAAATCAAGTATGAAAATTGGTAGAGAGACCAAAGGGATGCAATGTGATTGGAACCAAATGGGTTTTTAGAAATAAGCAAGATCAAGATGGGATAGTAGTAAGAAATAAAGCAAGATTGGTAGCACAAGGCTATACACAAGTTGAAGGTCTTAACTTTGGAGAAACATATACCCATGTTGCTAGATTAGAAGCAATTAGAATCTTGCTAGCCTATGCTTGTGCCCACAACATTAAGCTCTATCAAATGGATGCCAAGAGTGCATTTCTCAATGGTTACATCAATGAAGAAGTATATGTTGAGCAACCTCCGGTTTTGAAGATGACAAGAAGCCCAACCATGTGTACAAGTTGAAAAAGGCATTGTATGGTTTGAAGCAAGCACCTAGAGCATTGTATGAGAGATTGAGGGACTTTCTACTCTCTAAAGGGTTCACAATGGGTAAGGTTGACACTACTCTTTTCATCAAGAAGATTGAAAAGATATATTTGTATTGCAAATATATGTTGATGACATCATATTTGGATCAACTAATCAGGATTTTTGTGATGAGTTTAGAAAGATGCTGGCTAATGAGTTTGAAATGTCCATGATTGGAGAGTTGAATTACTTCCTTGGTCTTCAAATCAAGCAATTGAAGAATGGTACTTTTGTGAGTCAAGGCAAGTATATCAATGACATGATCAAGAAGTTTAGCATGAGTGATAGCAAAGTCATTAGCACCCTAATGGGAACCAATGACAACTTGGATAGTGATGCAAGTGGAAATATGGTAGATCAAAAGTTGTATCGATCTATGATTGTAAGCTTACTCTATATGACCGCATCAAGGCCGGATATCATGTTTAGTATATGCATGTGTGCAAGATTTTAAGCCTCACTAAGAGAAAGTCATTTGAAGGCTACAAAGAGAATATTGGGGTACTTGAAGCATACACCAAATGTTGGTTTATGGTATCCCAAAGGAGCAAAGTTTGAGCTAGTTGGTTACTCCGACTCGGATTATGCGGGATGCAAGGTTGAAAGGAAGATTACCTCGGGCACATGTCAATTGTTGGGAAGATCACTTGTTTCATGGTCATCAAAGAAGCAAAATAGTATTGCATTATCAACCGCTGAAGCCAAATACATATCCGTCGGTAGTTGTTATGCACAAATACTTTAGATGAAGGCCACCTTGAATGACTTTGGAATCAAATTCAAGAAAATGCCATTGCTATGTGACAATGAAAGTGCAATCAAGTTAACCAACAATCCGATTCAACATGCAAGAACAAAGCACATTGATGTCCACCACCATTTCATAAGAGATTACCAACAAAAATGGGACATTTGCATTGAGAGTATAGGCACCGAAGATCAACTTGCCGATATATTCACTAAGCCATTGGATAAGAAAAGGTTTTGTAAGCTAAGAAATGAGTTGAACATATTGGATTTCTCAAATATGTGTTGATGCACCCCCACTTATATGACACGCCTCTCCTTTGAGCAATACAAGGTAAAAGTTGATTGGCATGGCATACATCCTTGCTAAGGACATGTTTAGCGTATCTAGTTATCTCTCCATTTTATTAGGCTCATTCATGAAAATCAAATGAATTTGATGTTTATATGGTATCACTATTGCTTCTATTCTTGACTTGATCTAGTGATAGCATATGACATGTTTGTGGGCTTGTAAACCTAGTGTTTAATCTAGAAAATGAGCTCTAAGTGTTTAACTCAACATGGTACAAGATAACCCTTATTAGGAGGTGTGAAGAAGCTTATCCTTAGATCAAACCGAGTTAAATATCTTTGGCAAACGATCTAGATTGGACTATTTTTGAGAATATGATCCTCACCCCATTGATTAACATTGATAATCTCGACCCTACAAATGGTATTACCTACTCTTTGAACCTTTGTGGTCATTGATGACAAAGAGGAGAAATTAGTGTACAAAGATAGTGAAAAAGGGGGAGAGAAATAGTAGTGATATTAATACATGGGGATAACTTGATATAGGAGGAGTAATATGACAAAGGAAATGGATCAATTAAAAATCTTAAGCACACAAGTAGGGGGAGCAAGCTCATAAACTTGTATGGTGCATTTGAATGTGCATTTCATATGATTGCTTGCATAACACAAGTTTTAATTTAAATATCCATGCTTGTGTGATGAATGATAGTTGTAAACTTAAATGATGAAATGAAAATCTAGCATGCATAGGTTTATTCACAAGTGGTATCATTTCCATGTATTATCAAGTGATATCTAGTCCAAATAAGATTTTCAAGTGGTATCATTTATAAAGTTTTTACAAAGTGGTATCTATATATCAAATGTTCAAGTGGTATCTAGCTATCAAAATATTTTTTCAATTGGTATCGAGCTAACTATGGTGCTAAGGATGGTATTATAGTGCACTCCAATTGGTATCACGCTTCAAAGGTCCATCTTTTATACCTTAGCATCATTTTGTAGACATTGTCTCCTATATTTCCTATCTAATCATATGTGCAAGCTACAATCCAAACTCTTAGCACATATGTAGGGGGAGCAATTGCTATCATACGGAATTCATGAAACTTGTCCATATCCTTTTACACATGGTAAATATGCATGGACAAGCAACATGGATTCAATTAAATTTTAATTCATATCTTTGTATAAGGGTTGTCATCAATTACTAAAAAGGGAGAGATTGAAAGCTCTAGTTTGGTTTTGGTGAATTGATGAAACTCTAAGTGCTAACCTAGTTTATTAAGTGATCATGAGATAGGTAGCACACTCCAAGTGGTGAAGCAAATGAAGATCATAGCATGATGATGATGATGGCATGGTGATGATCAAGTGCTTCGACTTGGATAGAAGAAAGAGAAAAACAAAAAGCTCAAGGCAAAGGTATATTTTGTAGGAGCTATTTTGTTTTGGTGATCAAGACACTTAGAGAGTGTGATCATATTTAGGTTTGATAGCCGTACTATTAAAAGGGGTGAAACTCGTATCGGAATGCGGTTATCAAAGTGCCACTAGATGCTTTAACTCATTGCATATGCATTTAGGATCTAGTAGAGTGATAAAATGTTTGTGAAAATATGCTAACACATGTGCACAAGATGATATACTTAGTGGTTGGCACATTTGAGCAAGGGTGAAGAAGATATAAGTGAAAAGGAGTTAGTGTCACTGGCTATACAGTGATCGGACGCCGGACCTCTAGGGGACCGGCGCGTCCGGCCATGTATAGCAGTAAAGACGCCAGCATCGGTGAATGACCGGACGCTGGGTCATGGACAGACCACACACTAAGGGTTAGGGTCCGGTCGTGTTGTTAGACAGCACTGACAGAAGTCAACGTCTGACCGGACGCTGGTAGGGTCCGGTCAAGCATGATCGGACGAGTCCGGTAGGCAAAATACGTTTTTGGAACCTTACTGGAAACGACCAGAGGCTGGAGGCTTAGAGTCTGGTCAATTGTAGCGGAGCGTCCAGTCAACAGATGATCATTGAGATCAAATGACTCCTGTTGAATGCAGTGTGACATGTGGCTGACATCGAGCGACCAGACGCTGGGTCCAGAGTTCGGTCAGTATGACCGAAGCGTCCGGTCACCCCGCGCTGTACCCAGTGAAGGGGTACAACGGCTCTATTTCGTAGGGGCTTCTATTTAAGCCCCATGGCCGGCTCAAGCTCACTCTCTTGGCCATTTGCATTGACATAGCAACCTTATGAGCTTAGCCAAAGCCCTCCCACTCATCTTCATTATTGATTCATCATCTTTGTGAGATTGGGAGAGAATCCAAGTGCATTGCTTGAGTGTTTGCATCTAGAGGCACTTGGTATTCATGTTTCGCTGCGGGATTCACTTGTTACTCTTGGTGGTTCATCATTGATTCCAAGGTGATTGGTCTTCATTGTTATTCATCCTTGTGATTGATTGGTTCCTTCATCTACACGGCGGTATAACTTTCTTGATCACTCTCTTTACATTACCATAAACTAGTTGTCAAGCTCTTTAGTGTAGTTAATTGTGAGAGCTTGCTTGCTTGGTTGGTGTAGCTCTTTAGTTAGCCTTTGAGAGCACACTAACATTGAGTAGTGTCATAGCTATTGTGTGAATAGATTCTACATAAACTTGAATTGTGGTAGGTGGCTTGCATTTAGAGTAGGCTAGCGCAACTCTTGCTTCGCCTCATAATTGTCTAACCCTTTTGTTGAGTGTTGTTGTAGAAATTTTTATTAGGCTATTCACCCCCCTCTAGCCATTAGGACCTTACAGAAGGTTGAGCAAGACTTGGCGCCGATGAACGAAGGCAACCGTGAAAAGCAAGTAAAGTCAAGATCGATGAACCAATATGATCACGTGATGATATAAAGTGGATCATATCATTGTTAATCGTGTTGGTGCATGTGTTGCATCGACATTGGAGGAGATGGAACGGAATGCACAAGGCAAAGGTGTAACCTAGAGCATTTCATTTCACCGGTCATAGGTGTGTAGAGAAGTTTATGACCGGGTTTAGGATAGATGACCGTACTATCAAGAGGGACAAACTTGTTTGCATATCGGTCATCTAGTGCCACTCTAGTGATCTAACTTTGCATCGTCGCTAGGATCGAGTGGCGTGGCAAGTTGAGTGGCTAATCATTTGGAAAATATTTGTGAAAAACTAACACACATACACATGGTGGTATACACTTGGTGGTATTGGCATATTTGCAAATGAGAAGAAATTGAAGTTGATGTGGATCAACTCGATGAAGAAACAGAAGCAAAAGGTGATACACATTGTGTTTAGCACTTGAGAGCAAGGGTTCAAAACTTTACCGGTGGAGAGTATATAAAAGATAGGGTTTCACAGAGTGTACCGGACTCTAGTCACACAGTGATCGGACACTGGGGTCCTACGTCCGGTCAGTGGCAATAGTGAAGGCATAGGCGTCGGTCTTCGACCGGACGCTGGGTCACTTCGTGACCGGACGCTGGGTGGGTGCGTCTGGTCCTGCTGACGTGGCAACATAGAGAAGAGGAGAAGGACTGGGCGCTGATGCTACGTCCGCTCGTGACCGACCGGATATGTCCGGTCGCAATTGAGCGTATCTAGAACCTTACTAGAAGTGACCGGACGCTAGGGTACTGCGTCCGATCGCGCTCAAACTGACGCGTCCGATCGTGAGTGGAACCTTACTGGAAGTGACTGGACGCTGGGGTCTTGTGTCCAGTCATACACTATGCTGCGTCTAGTCACAACTTAACCATTGAGATCGGACGCTCAGTATTTGAAGCCAGGGATGACGTGACAACCATCCGTTGACCAGATGCTGGCAGGGTGCGTCTGATCGATCTGCCCGGAGCGTCCGGTTACCTCGAAATCTACCCAGTGAAGGGGTAACGGCTCTATCTGTACGTGGGGTTATAAATAGGAGCCTTAGTCGGCCTTTGGCGGGTAGCTTGGTAGAGCTGAGCACACTAGAGCCTTGGTGGCTTATGTGGTAGTGCTTGGGAGCCCTCTAACTTACTTTAGCTTGATAGTGATCATTCGATTGAGTGAGTGAGCGATTCTAGTGCGATTGCATCGTGAGGTTGTATCGAGTGGCACTAGATGATCGAGTTGCAAGCTGGTGGTGCTTGTTACTCTTGGAGGTTGACACCTCTGAGATGGCTTGGTGGTGGTCTATGTCGAAGCCCGTAAGAAGCTTGTGCGGTGCTCTGGAGAAGAGCTTTGTGAGGGGCATTGTGCTCACCCCACAGGAGCCGCGAAGAGCAACTCTAGTTGAGCGTGTCATTGAGCTACCCTCACTTTCGGGGTAGGTTCTTGCGGTGTCCGACGTGTGGGTTTGGCGGGTGATGCCAATTAGCCACCGAACCACCAAATGAGCGGTCGACACAATGGGGACGTAGCGTGTTGGCAAGCACATGAACCTCGGGAGAAAATCACTGTGTCAACATTGTTCTTCTCGTTGGTTTGCATCCTCGTTACATAAGCTTGTAATTACTTTCATATACATTATGCTTGTGTAGTTGCTCTTATAATTAGTTAGCTTGTGTAGCTTGCTAATTATCTTTTTGCTTATGTAGCATAGAAGTAGCTCCCTTGCATGGCTAATTTGGTTTGTGTAACCTTGTTAGTCGCATTGCTTAGTTTGTGTAGCTAAGTAATTTGCGCTCTATAATTTGGCTTGTGTAGCCTTGTTATTGAGCATTGCTAGTGAGCTTAGGTGGCTTTGTGCTTTTGCTTACTAGCATGTGTAGGAGCTCCCTCATTGCTTGAAGTATTAGTGGCATATGTTTGTGTGATCTTGCTTCTAAACTGATTAGGTGAGCTCTAAATAGCCTGGCACCTTTGTTACTTAAATAGGATCTTTGCAAGGTGCTAGAGAACATAGATAGAGGGTATAGTCTTGCATAGACCGATTGTTTTAATTCCGCATTTGTTTCGGTTAACCGGCACGATTAATTTTAGTAATGACTATTCACCCCCCTCTAGTCGCTATCTCGACCCTACAAGTGGTATCAGAACGAGGTCTCTTATTTATGGTCTTCACCGACCCGAGAGGATGGCGTATAATGGGCTAAATGTTTGTGGGACACACATTTTTTATGGCACAAACTATGCACTTTTGAAAAATCACATGCTTGATCATTTTCGTGCAAAGGGACCTAAATTTTGGTGGATTATCACTAGTGGTCTCACCCATGTTTTGGATCATAGAAATCTCACCAAAGCCCAAAGAGTTCTCTATGAACTTGATGCACATGCTTGTTGTTTTCTAATGGATGCTTTGAGTTTTGATTTGATGAAACAAGTAAACATCACGGGAACCGCTCGTGAGATATGGAAGTCCATCAAGCGCACCTTCGATGATTCCTCCACATGGGATGATGGCAAATTCAAGAAGGAGGATGAACCCAAGAAGGAGGCGCATGAGTGTGTTGAGCATGATCACAATTTGGTGATTGTGAAAGATTGCTCCACCTCATGGTCAAGTGATGATGATGATGATCGATCAACTACAAGTTTACTTGACAAGGTTGATGATGACGCCACAAGTGTTGCATATGAAGATTCTACCTCAAGCACACTTGGTGGTAATCTTGATGATGATGATTCATGCTCGGGCTATGATTGTGATGCTACTACAAGCTCTTCTACATCACCACATTGCTTCATGTCATAAGGTGACCCCAAGGTATCAAATGATAATGTGGTTGATCATGTTGATTCATATGATGAACTTGTGAGTAGAATTGCTAGCATGACAATGTCTTTAAAAAATGAGAAAGCTAAAATAATGAAATTAGAAAATGAAAACTCATTTCTAAAAAACTCTTACGAAGAACATAAGAAATTATTTGATACTCTTAACTCTTCACATTGTGAGCTAAAATTGAATCATGAGATACTATTTGCATCTCATAAAGAATTATTAGAACAATATGATTCTCTTATTAAAGTGTTTACAAAGAAACTTAAAAATAATGAGAGCTCATCACATGGATCAAATGATAAATTTGCAAAATGTTGCTAACCCTTGTGGTGTAGGCAAGAAGCATGTATCCACCTCTTGTGATGATTTATTAGATATGCCATGTTTGTTCTACTTCTATGTTTTGTGAGACTAATCTTTTGAAGGAGAACAATAAGCTCAATGAACAAGTGGAGAATTTGAGCAATAAATTAGAGAGGTGCTACAACACCAAAGTCACCTTTGAGCATAAGATGAAGAATCAAAGAAGCTATGGTGACAAGAGTGGCATTGGCTTCAAAAAGAGAAAGGGCAAGAACATGAAGATGCAAGAAGAAAAGATATCTCATCTCATGTGCTATCGGTGCCATGATATGGGACATCTTGCCAAGTATTGCCCAACCAAGAAGCCCCAAGTTGAGCCAAAAGCTAAACCCCAAATTCAAGTCAAGATCAACCATCAAGATGTGATTTGGGGATGAAGAAGAAGACAAGAAGAGGTGGTAAAGCAAGAGCAAGGCATCCAACTTCTAATCAAGATGCCAAGATGATGAGCAAGAATCAAGATGAAAAGAAAGATTATGCTTACATCAAATGCTTCAAGTGTAAAGATATGGGACACTTTGCCTCGAAGTGTTCTATCAAGCTTGAGAAGAAGATTCAAGCAAAAGAGAAGAGGCAAGGCAATGAGAAGCAACACATGAGCAAGGAAGAGAAGGCTCAATCAAAGAGAGTTTCCTACTCATACCGGGAAAGAGAACACATGTCTCATTCATGTCCCTCTAGGTAATAATTCTAAGCCCATTTCAATTGATAATGATAATATACTTAGAAAGGATGGTAATGGTACCTCTATGATTGCTATTGCAGAACATCCCGTTACTCATACCAAGACTTTACCTAAGTATATTGCTCCTAACTTGAGAGGACCCAAAATTATTTGGGTACCATCAAAAAATGGATGATTGATTGTAGGTACCATCGGCATTGGAGGCTTGATTCAATTGATTTCATGTTGATCATCATATGTTGAGTCAAGTTATGAAGCCTAGTGCACATCCAAACCCAATGCCATGATAATTAAGTGAAGTCCAAATATGCTATATCATACAAGTGCTATAATTCAAGGTGTTGGTAATTCATTAGACATATTTGATGGCTTGCAAATAATTGAGTTAAAGCTTACTAGATGGATGATAATGAGCTAACCAAGGTATATCTCTTGTTGATCATTTCATTTACGTGCATATGAGTTGAATGAATTGAATAAATATACAATGTTGCTTGCTATAAGATGATTGAATGGATAATTGCTTAGTAATCAAGTTTGGATTGATTTGTGTTGGATAAATTTATGAGATGACTTTCAGTAAGTGAATTGAATGGATATATGTCTTATGAAAGTATTCAAACAAGTTAGTTTTAAGTTTGATTCATATTTGATGAAGTATAGCTCAATAGTTGAAATCTGTCCTATATTGCAAAATCTGAGCTAGCTGTGATCTTAGCCATGTTTGAGTGATCAAAACTTATTGGATTGACATAAAAGTTGGTGTACATGCTCTAGACTTATGATATAAGATTATGTACAAATTTTATGAAAATTGGATAAGAGATGCTTTGGTTTTGGAATGAATCTTGTCAGCTATAGTGCAGCAGTTTTTAGCATGTAGCAGTGGTGGAAGATCTGATTCCTAGCAGTCCATATGAAGTCAAATAAAGCTCAAAAATTTACAGCTGCTATACAACTTAGTAAATCACATCTTCACCAAATTTAGTGGTATTTGGATTTGTACTTTGGGAGATATGCATTTTTCTTTGAAGAGTACAGAATCTGTCAGAAAAGTGACAATTATTGGATTGATCAAGAGTCACTTTAATTGAAAGGTCCTCAAGTTGAAAACATGTTTATAAGTAATTCAACACCTAAGTGTGGTTTTGAGATGATATAAAAGCATAACAAGCAAAGAGTACAAGGCCATTTGATTGCTAAAGTATACTTTGCACACACATTCGGTACTCAAATTGGAAGATCAAGATCAAATCAAGATAAAGATGAAGTTTAAGTTCTAGTGACTATTGGAAATCATTTGGTAGAAAGAAAAGAACTTAAACAAGTAGAAAGAAAATGACTTAAAGAAGGAATCATGGTTACTCATCAAGTTAAGTCCATCACTTAGATCAATCAATCAAGTTATTTCAAGTGAGTATCAAGAATGGTTCATGGAGAGAGGTCACTTCTCCCTAGTGTAGGGGCTTGCCGCCTATGTGTAGGTAAACCAAGTGTGGTACTTGGAATGCTAACATGAAAGTGGTGATCTGAGAAATATTTGAGATGCTTAGTTGAAACAATCAAAAGGGTTAATCAAGAAAAGCAAGCAACACCCAAAAGAGAGCTAGTCATGACAATTCTAGTGGTATTCCAAATAGTTTTCTCATGCAAGCATTGATCAAAAGATGAAGCAAGCCAACCACAACAAGAAAGTACACTTGATCATAAGTGGTATTCATTTCATATGGGTGAAGAATGGAATTTAAAATGGTATCTATTGGTCTTCATCAAACTTATAATTGGACTTCATATTGCTATTAGAGTAATGAATTAGAATCTATGTGACTATTCTCTACTCCAACATAGCAAATGTATCATTGTAATGTGCATGATCATTTTATCCCTTACTAGTACGCGATTAGTGCATATAGTACATGCTTTATAGGATCATGCATAACAAATGAATGTTTAAATTCATAGCCTACCGCTATTGCTTGAATGATTAATTGATCTAGTGGTTAGTATATAAATTTATTCATGAGCTAGTGAACCCAAGTATTTGATTTAATTTGGATTACTAACAAGTGACAAGTGCAACATTGGTAAGATAACCCTTATAAGAGGTGTGAAGAAGCTTGTCATTGGTACAATCTGGACTTGGAAGCTTAGGCAAATCAATTTAGTTCAAGTCAACTTAGAAGCTCATGATAAGTAAAAAGAGTACAAGCATAAGATAACAATGTAAATGGATATTTAGTTTGTTTGTTACAAGTGATATCTAGACTCAAGTGTTTCATCAAAAATTCACAAGTGATGTCTATATCAACTCACAATTGATATCTTATAAGTGGTACTCATGAAGATAGCAAATGTTCAAGAAATGGTCAAAATTGATAAATCCAACAAATGGTTCCATACTAGAAAATTCTTTCAAGTGGCATCACATCTACACGTGGTATCAATCACGCAAGACAATGGTTCCACAAGTGATCCTCAACTTTAAGTGATCATCAAAATGAAGAATGCATCCCTCATTTCCAAGAGCTCAAGTTTATCAAATGGATGACCCATGCTATGACATAGGGAAGATTTCCCACCAATTGGTATCAAGATCAAAGATCCTATGTGTGGTATCTCAAGAAGCCCTACAAGTGATATCTACAAGTGGTATCCACAAGTGGTGTCATTCCAACAATCAAGTGATGTCCATAAAAAATGCAAGATTCAAGCCTCAACCATATACCCCAAATGCAAACCTTTGCATCAATGAGAAGCACATCTTTTATGGAAATTGGTGTCAAAGGCGTAAAGATTGTACAAAGATATGAAAGCTTTGGGAGAGATTGTGAGACAAAGAAGTAGAGGTTGGACATGGACATGGACAAAGGGGGAGCAACATTGAAGAATGTGAAAGAATCAAAATTCTTGGACAAGAGAAGCACACAAGTAGGGGGAGCAAGCTCATGACTTTGGTTGATTGCATTTGATATGTGCATATTCCTGTGCTTGCTTGCATTGCAGAAGCTTTTAAATTCAATATGCATGCTTGTGTGGTGTATGCTAGTTGAACAATTTGATTGATGAAATGAAAACTAGCATGCATAGGATGATAGCTAGACACTTGGTATGCTTTTCAAGTAATGCTAGTACCTTGCTTTTAATGTTGATCTCACGAGGTATCTAGTGATTTTATTTCCAAGTGATATCTAGCTAACCATGGTGGTAAGGATGAACTTAAAGGTGCAACTCCGATTGGTATCACGCTTCAAAGGTTTATTCTATACACTTTAGCATCATTTGATAGTAATTACTCTCCCATAAATTCCAAATCTATGCATATTGTGCGAGCTTCAAACCAAATACTCTAGCACATATGTAGAGAGAGCTAATACTATCATTTTAGGTTTGTGGTACTTGTCCAAAATCATTTACATATGGTAAAATTGCTTGGGCAAGCAACATGAATCTAAAAGAGCTTAATTTTCATATCTTTATAGAGTTGTCATCAATTACCAAAAAGGAGGAGATTAAAAGGTCCCTATGTGGTTTTGGTAATTGAGTGACAACCTAGGTGGACTAATTGTGTTTATATGAGATACACAGGTGATTAGTCCATAGGTACACGTGTGTGAGCAACATATACCATGAAGATGAAAATAGCTCGGAGATGTTGCAAAGCTCACACATGTGATGATGAAGGATCTTATTGCACATGAGACATGACATTGAGTCATGTGATCAAGGTGGAGAAGATCAAGATAAGACTTGGCTTGATGGACCGGTTGCAAGCGTGAAGGGCAAGTGGGAGGCTTTGGAGCGATGGACCGCGTGGCGGTGAAGCTTGAGCAAGACTTGGCACCAATGAACGAAGGCAACGGTGAAAAGCAAGTGAAGTCAAGATCGATGAACCAATATGATCACGTGATGATATGAAGTGGATCATATCATTGTTGATCGTGTTGGTGCATGTGTTGCATCGACATTAGAGGAGATGGAATGGAATGCACAAGGCAAGGTATAACCTAGGGCATTTTATTTTATCGGTCATAGGTGTGTAGAGAAGTTTTTGACCGGGTTTAGGATAGATGGCCATACTATTAAGAGGGGCAAACTTGTTTGCATATCGGTCATCTAGTACCACTCAAGTGATCTAACTTTGCATCGTCGCTAGGATCGAGTGGCATGGCAAGTTGAGTGGCTAATCCTTTGAAAAATGTTTGTGAAAAGCTAACACACATACACATGGTGGTGTACACTTGGTGGTGTTGGCACATTTGCAAAGGAGAAGAAGTTGGAGTTGATGTGGATCAACTCGGTGAAGAAACATAAGCAAAAGGTGATACACATTGTGTTTAGCACTTGGAAGCAAGGGTTCAAAACTTCACCGGCGGAGTGTACAAAAAAGACAGGGTTTCACAGAGTGCACCGGACGCTGGTCACGTGGTGACCGGACGCTGAGGTCTTGTGTTCGAAAAGTGGCAACAGTGAAGGCGTAAGCGTTGGTCTTTGACCGGACGCTGGGTGGGTGCGTCTGGTCCCGCTGACGTGGCAACGCAGAGAAGAGGAGAAGGACCAGACGCTAATGCTACGTCCAATCGTGACCGACCGAATGCGTCCGATCGTAGTTGAGCGTCTCTAGAACCTTACTGTAAGTGACCGGACGCTAGGGTCCTGCGTCCGGTCGTGCTCAAACTAACGCGTCCGGTCATGAGTGGAACCTTACTAGAAGTGACCGGATGCTGGGGTCCTGTGTCCGGTCATACACTGTGCAGCGTCCGGTCGCAACTTAACCATTGAGATCGAACGCTCAGTATTTGAAGCCAGGGATGACGTGGCAGCCATCCGTTGACCGGACACTAGCAGGGTGTGTCTGGTTGATCTGTACGTGGGGTTATAAATAGGAGCCTTGGTTGGCCTTTGGCGGGTAGCTTGGTAGAGCTGAGCACACTAGAGTCTTGGTGGCTTATGTGGTAGTACTTGGAAGCTCTCTAACTCACTCTAGCTTGATAGTGATCATCCGATTGAGTGAGTGAGCGAGCGATTCTATTGCGATTGCATCGTGAGGTTGCATCGAGTGACACTAGGTGATCGAGTTGTAGGCCGATGGTGCTTGTTACTCTTGGAGGTTGCCACCTCCTACATGGCTTGGTGGCGGTCTCCGTCGAAGCCCACAAGAAGCTTGAGCGGTGCTCTAGAGAAGATGGCTTGGTGGTGGTCTCCGTTGGTTTGCATCCTCGTTACACAAGCTTGTAATTACTTTCATATACATTGTGCTTGTGTAGTTGCTCTTGTAATTAGTTAGCTTGTGTAGCTTGCTAATTATCTTTTTGCTTATGTAGCATAGAAGTAGCTCCCTTGCGTGGCAAATTTGGTTTGTGTAACCTTGTTAGTCACATTGCTTAGTTTGTGTAGCTAAGTAATTTGCACTCTATAATTTGACTTGTGTAGCCTTATTATTGAGCATTGCTAGTGAGCTTATGTGGCTTTGTGTTTTTGCTTACTAGCATGTGTAGAAGCTCCCTCGTTGCTTGAAGTACTAGTGGCATAGGTTTGTGTGATTTTGCTTCTAAAATTGATTAAGTGAGCTCTAGATAGCCCGACACCTTTGTTACTTAGTTAGGATCTTTGCAAGGTGCTAGAGAACATAGATAGAGGGGTATAGTCTTGGCTAGATCGATTGTTTTAATTTCGCATTTGTTTCGGTTAACCGGCGTGATTAATTTTAGTAACAGACTATTCATCCCCCCTCTAGTCGCCATCTCGACCCTACACCTGCGCCGACGGACGCGCTCAGGTCCTGTGGCCACGCCTTGACCCCGCGCCGGCGGACGCACCTAGACCTACGCCAGCGGCTGTGCCGCGACCCTGCATCTCGGCAGCCATGCCCAGCCCTGTGTCCTCGATGGCTGCACCCGCCTGACTAGCCCCGCACCACGCGTGCCCCTGCGACCGAGCCCGTGGAAGCGTTTCGGGGCAAATCTGCCGGGACCTAGGTTGGGGTCCACTTTTATCAAATGAAGTTGCAATAAGCTACTTTTTCATCTCTTTCTAGTTCCATTCCTTTGTGAGGGGAGACAAAAACAGTTTTACTCATGAAGCTGTTTTAAAAAAAGGTATTTGACAAAAAAAGCTTACAACAGCTCATGAAGTTGTTATGAGCTGTGCCAAACATAATAAACTACAATTTTAAGTAATAATACATGGTTTTTCAAAACTATAACGTTTATTCCATCCAAACACTTGATCGTGTTTCATAACCAAAGTATTTTATAAAACTATACGGTGTAGATTAGGTAGCAAAATTAAGGGGTTGTTTGGCTCTTGAAACTTTATCTAGCCCCATCATGGTTTTGGGTGGATTAATGACACACAATAAAATGACTAATATGTTGACAAAGTATTTGAGTAGGTTTTAAGTATATGAAATGAAGTATTTGATGAATGGCGATCCCCCAAAATTATTTGAGATGAGTTGTGGCAAATGAAGTTTCATTGAAGATTTGAATTTTTTATATTCTGAATTTTAGTATAGAAAAATGTTGTACTATTAAGGGAATTCAAAGTCAGTATCTTGCATGTATCTCCATGCTAAAAAGAGAGGCTAACAGACCCTTTGGAGATACTAAAAAGTGTTGAGAGAAAATTTTCTGAGCCAACTTGTTTCTACAAATCGAGACATTTTTCTAGATGTCTGGTATTATCTCTAATGCGTAAAAATTTCTCGCTAGGGCTTTCCATGATGAGGACATCACTCCTTCAGATACACCAGCTGATCGACCAACTATTTTGCAAGGTCCAATGGCTAAAGCTCGAATACGATAATTATTCCTAAAGGTGACCTCGTTCTTAAGCAATCATTTTCATAGTTTTGTGAATAGATTGCTATCTAATGATGTTATCATGCTGAGAAACATTGGAGAGAATCATAAAGTAAATGGAGGGAGGTGTGGAGGCTCAGTCCAACTCGAGTTCGAGACTGCCTCGACCTCCAAGACCAGCTTATAGTAAAACAGACGCCCATAGCACATACTGACTCCGCTTTTGACGATTCACGTATGCATGGAAAGAAAAATTCATAAGCTAACCAATGGTTTTGGTTTAACATCAAAATTCCATCAGAATCTTCCAGGGTGTTGTGTCGTCATCTTTTGGTCTATTTGTGCCGTGTATTGTCTTAGAGCCCGTTAGGGGGGTGCGTTTATGGGGTATCATGCCCCCAAACACTTTATATTGAATCATCATAATCCATGTAAGGGTTTAGGTTTTGCTTTGGATTAATCTATCTTCGAACAATCACTGTCATCGGTTGTTAAACCCCAAGTTTGAGTGCTTAATCATTTATCTGCAATTGTCACTTCAATTGAGTTGTGTACTCTCGAATTCTTGTTTGTGTTCTTCATTTTGTAGGTAGGGATTAACCTTTTTGGTGAAGTAAATCGGATTGTAACATGGTTGATAACTAGAGGAGATGCGATGCTAAGGTTGTAGGGTTCATGTCTTTTAATCTGAATCCGGATTGGTGTGTCACACTCCAACCAAAATGGGAGTTACTCCATCCCCATCATTCTAGATGTCCATAAATGGATTCCGAATGTCAAACCCATTCTCTTGAGCAATTGGAGAATCCTTCGAGGCACCGATTTGAGATTGTTACTCTTAGATTCAAGGAATTCTAGCCAACAAGGGATTGCACATGAGCTCTCGATATATGATTAAGCATCGGGAAGTTTGTATTACCCCGACAGTTCTAGTGAGAATGTAAGATCTCTCGAGCTTGACCTTTGTGGTTAGTTTGATAAGAGGGTAGTGTTGAAAGAGATCCAAGTCATTGTGGATTCCTCAATAATGAGGACGTAGGCATTCCTTTATGGGTTGGTTGAACCTCAGTTAAGTCATGTGTCTCTTGAGTTCTTATGTTCATCTTGTTCTTATTGATTTGTACTTATTTGTGGGATCTTTGTTAGAGTATCTTTGAGTGCAGGAATGTCAGGAGAGACATTTCTACACATTTTCTATAGGCTAATAACGCATGCGAACCTTGGGGATAAATCTCGTGTCTTTCTCTATCCTGGTTTGGTTTGATGACTTCACTTGTGATCTACATTCATATCTATTGCTTGTGTGTGGTAGTTGCTTGTAGTTGCAGCCCTTCAGCTTAGTTGTAGTTTTAGTTAGTTGATGAGTCGCTAGTTTAGTGGCTTCTCTTGTTTAGCTAGCTACAGAAGCCTTGTTTAGTTGCTAGCCTTGTGTTGTTGAGTGCTCTAGTTGTAGAGATCAATTGATACTAGAATTGTGTAGGGGTTTGTATTGGGTGACATTGAGCTAGGCAAAGTTGTGGCTATTAGGCTTTGTTATTTTACTAATATTTGCTCTAGCGGTTGAGTTTGTAGAATTTTTTTTCATAGGCTATTCCCCACCCCTTTGGCCATCTAGATCCTTTCACCTAGTTCGCTCACACTGCCTGGCCGGTCCTAGAAGCTGATAGGACAAGAAACCCCTTCCCCCCGTGCGCCGACAACCTGTGGCAGGAAGCAAGACCAGCAGCTCGATTCTTGGCTCTTAATGGGACCCTCATCAACTTGCCTAACAACGTTAGGTAAAAGGAGTAACACTTTCCCATGCCATGGTGGCCCACAAAACATGCCAGGAAAATATAAAAGTAGGGGCTCTGATACGAGGGTCTTTGTTGGAGTTGCTCCAAACCAAAACTCATCTAGTCTAGCACCATTAACTAGCATGTGGTCCCATAAAACGTGGCCCATGTGTCATAGACTGTGTTTGGTAGAGATTCGCAGCCAACTCTCCAAGCTATTATGCGCATAATTTAACCAAATGGCTAAAAAGCAAATTGTTTCACGGTTGAAGTCGGAGGAAAACCGTGACACAAACCAAGGGTACGAGTAAAGCTGAAAAGAGTAGCTTCTACGAGCTCTTTGACCTTAATATGTACTCTTATAAAGCTAAACCGCACTAGATTTTTTATCTCTCCATGCATGGTGTCCACATCATTCTCCACTAATTGTCCCACTAACTTGCAATTTTTTCATGAAGCTATCTATGTCATCCCTTATTAATTAAAAAAAATATCCACATCATCTCTATTATGTGCAATACTTTTAATCTTTAATCTAATTAACATAAAGTCATCTACATATGCTATTTGTTTTATCACATATTCTTCTATAATACGATCAAATAATTTATTTATTTTTTTCTACTAGCTTACCGATTTTTTATTGGATCCGATATAATAAAATAATATGCAAGTCAAATATATATACATAGTATACATAATATCGTATAGCTATATATAAAACAGAATTATTTTTTAAAAAATCCCGCGACAACGCACGGGTTATAGTATACTTGAAAAAGCAGTTTTACTAAGCATTTTTTATAAAATAGCTTAAACTCTATTAGTAAAGTTGTTTAGGATGGGCCGGTGAAGTAGAGCTGCAGGGGCCTAGAATGACTGACAATAGTACAATGTGCAGCTGAGAGTGGACTACTGAACTGTGACCTCCCACCTCCCAAAGAGAAAGCACGAAAAAAGAAAACAAATAGCCGGAGCCGCGACTCATCGGCCATGGCGAAGTCGGCTGCGGCGGCGAGGAAGCCCTCTGCGGCGTCGACCGTCGCACTGACACTGGCTCTGGCCCTGGCCTCGGCTGGCCTCCTCTTCCTCCTACTCTGCCTCTCTCCCTCCTCCCCGTCCCCCACCCCGCACCCGCACCGCCGCCCGCCTCCGCGCCCGTGCGCACGCGCACCACCACCAGATCCCATTCGATCCTGTCGTCGCAGACATCGAGCGCCGCCTCGAAGACCGCGAGTGGGAGCGCCTCGCCGCCGCGGGGCTGCACGCGCCGGGCATGGAGGCGGCGCCGGTCCCGGAGGATCTCACCGACGGCGAGGCCGACGCCGACGAGGACTACATCAACGACGCCGCGCGCTTCAACGTCACGCTTCGCGTGGAGGCGCTGTTCCCAAAGATCGACGTCGACCCTGCCGATGGCGCCGTCACGGGCGCCGAGCTGGCCGCGTGGAACCTCGCGAATGCGCGGCGGGAGGTGCTGCACCGCACCGCCCGGGAGCTCGAGCTGCACGACCGCGATCACGACGGCCGCATCGCCTTCGGCGAGTACGAGCGGCCCAGCTGGGCCTGGCGTTTCGACGGTACGTACATATATGTATGTACGATTCCAACTGTTTATGTTTGATTCTTCAGTGAGGTTTGGATCCTTGCACTAAATTTGGAAGATCGTTGGATACTCGTAATCCAGCAACGACAGCTGGTAGGTAAGCTCTGATCTTGGTGCCAAGATTTGTTTGACCACGTCCTGTTACTGGATTTGGGGATTCATATGCTGATTTTTAGGCTGCATCGTGATGTTAAATCATTTTACTTTTACCTAACGGAAATGTTGTTATGTAAATAACCCGTCTTTGCTAGTCCATTTGCCATGTATACTTCGGCCACCTTGAAGCCAAGCAATTGAACTTTCATGTTATAACTGATGTTTTAGACTTTTAGTAAGATATCCTGGAAATCCTTTCACTGTAATTTTGCTTACATGTAATGCTTCAAATTGACCATTTTTCAAATAAAATGAATGAGGTCTGCTGCCTATAGTTCTAAGAAATGTGGATCCTTTTCCGAGGCCCCTATGCCTGAATTATACTCCCTCTGCCCCAAATTATAAGACGTTTTGGCTTTTCTAGATACATTGGTTTTACTATGTATCTAGACATAGTGAATATCTAAGTTCATAGCAAAAGCAATGTATCTAGAAAAGCCAAAACGTCTTATAATTGGGAATGGAGGGAGTTGCAAATATGTATATATTTTTTAATTTTAATCCCTACTCTTCAATTGGGAGCTACACCATGTGTGGCAACTGGGAACCTTTATAGTCTCCAGTGATGTAAACATATGCCTTTTTTGTCAATTGTCACTAGTATTTTTCCTTGAAACTGTAATTATGATTTGTATGCTCATATGAATGTTACTCCAGATCAGTGCCTATGTAGTGGCATGACATAAGCTGCAAGTGATATTGCTACCGAGTTGGGAGTTCTGATAAATTTCCAATATACCTGAATTGTGCATTTTACATGTGTTTGTGGTGTCAACTAATAGACGTTGAACTTCCAGTTTTCCATATGTGTTGAACAAAGATTCAATAAATACATAACAGCTTGAATAGTTGTCAACTAGTCACATGGATTGACCAAGTTGTATAAATTACATGGGATGAAAAAGTTTAGATGTGCATGCCTACCAATCTCATAGAAAATAGTCCCATTTATGTACGGATCATAACTAAGCAAGAAATGGTATGGGATTGTGGAAAGAGTTCAATAGGCCACGACCTGCAATGACTAAATCATCACATACATACCTTAGTGATTTCTGCACTAAGCCTCGTCTATGTCCAGATCATAACTCAACTAATGATGGAGTGGGATGGTGGAAGGAGGAGCATTTTAGTGCTGCAGATATGGATGGTGATGGCTTTCTAAATCTTACTGAGTTTAATGAGTATAACTTCTTCTCTGACCATGCATTTTCTAAACCCCTTATTTTCTTATCCAACATTTATTAGTTTGCCTTTCTGCCTGCAGCTTTTTACATCCAGCTGATACAACCAACCCAAAGCTAATACATTGGTTGTGCAAAGAAGAAGTCAGGTACAAGTTTTCCCTCTAAACTTTTCCGTTACATGTTTGTATTCGAGTCCATTGTCTTACCTTATCTTAGCAGTATTATTTCAGTTCTGTTCAAGGACAACAATGATGGAAAAGTTTATTTTTCCCCCCTCTATTTTAATGGAACCAAATTAGATGTTCCCTTACCAGAATTAAAGATTATAACAATAGCTATAAATAAAAGAATAATAATTCTGGGGTGCTCTGCTTACCAGTTGCCACACATGGTTTGTTCCATGATTGTAAATTATGTGTGACACAATAACTGACTAGCCAAGCACCACAAGCAACTAAGGAAGAAACAGAGTTGACTAAGCAATTCATGTGAGGTTTAGCACTAATTTGATAACTATAAGCATCCACAAATTTAGGGTAGTTAACTGTGATTGAGTTTGCCCATTTGGTTAATAACCTGATGCATTAACAACAAATCGCTTCCTGTGCTATTCTATGTTTACAAAAAGAAAAAATCAAATCAAATTCTACATGGTACATATAATCAAGGAATTCATATTTGGATTCTCGTTGACTATTTAATTCTTCCCATTTCTCATATTGTGATGTTGATACCACATAAGCATGTATTGGCTGCCAAGTCACATAGTGTTTAGTGGAGCACACAGCCAGATCAGAATATGGCTACATATTTCCGATGCTTTATATGGCATTGTTAAAATCTTAAATTTTTTATATTCATTTTGTCAACTATGTCAAATGGCTGCCTAACGCCTCGAGCTTTATTTGGAAATTCCAGGTAGTCAAACTAGGCTCTGGGTTATGCTGTTTCTTACTGGGTTCGATGCCATTTTTGGATGTAAATGCAATAAGTATAACATTTCTGAAGATGTGGCTGATATCCTTTTTTAAGAATCATAAATTCCACAAAGCTACACTGGCATCCAATCAAAATCAAGCTAACTTAATGCGTCAATTTTGGACTGTCCAAATTATTTGTAATGGCATACCATCTAGTACCAATACAGGTTAATCTGATTGAAATGGATGTTTTTTATTAATTCTGCCAGAATTATGTTGCTGTTTGAGCTGCACAGCTGGCTATTATAAGATATTATTTTAAGATGAATTGTGTTGACTATTTAGGGAAAGAGATAAAGACAACGATGGAAAGCTCAATTTCCAAGAGTTCTTCAGTGGATTATTTTATTCAATTCGACACTATGATGAGGAAGGCATAACAGATGATACTGGTGGCTCTGATGCACCAGCTAAAAAATCATTTTCACACCTTGATCTGGATAATGATGGGTAAATATTACAATTTTCAGTGTTTTATAAGTTGTTTCTATACATTTAAGGAAGATCCTCTCTGACTGACATAGGAGGCTTTTCCCCATTTTGAAGGCTGTTGTCAGCTGATGAGCTAAAGCCTATAATTGATAATCTCCATCCGTCGGAACACTTCTATTCCAAGCAACAAGCTGACTATGTAATATCTCAGGTAACAGCCGGCTGCATCTTGCTTTACTTATAGGATAACTTGATATTCCTTCGTCTCTAATTCCGTCATTATGCACTACGGATTCTGGGCTCAAATTTTTTCTAGTGTTTGGGAACAGCTTGATCTTATTTATCATGATAAGCTTCACTTTGTGCTGAAGAATAAATCTTCTAGCATATTATGTTTTTCTTGGTAGACTCGATAACTTTTACTTGCTAATAACCCTTTTCTACAACTATGTAGGCTGACACAAACAAAGATGGACAGTTGAGCATGAACGAGATGATCGAGAACCCCTATGTCTTTTACAATGCTTTATTCACAGAAGATGATTATGGCTTTCATGACGAGCTCCGTTAGTTCCTTAGTCAAGTAAGGGCACAAACTTGTACTCTGTTCTGCTTTCTGCATTTGCCAGCTTTCATTTGTTCACAACTTTGCATACTGTAGCAGCACAAAGCTGTATGGAATCACCACTGTAGGAAGTCGGGAGACTGTTATATGCACTGCTCAGATCATTTCCATGGCCTGTCTGAATTCATCCACCATTTGATGGTACATCACTTGATCTACCTCTTAGATTTAAGCCTTGGATATTTATAACCTGGCGATTTTTGTTTCTTGGCAGGTGATTCCATGTAAAAAGAAGCATGTTTTTAGATGCATCTGTTCTAGAAGCTTATGTGTTCTTTTGTAGTTTTTAGCCCTTTTCTAGTTTGTTTTTTAATCATATATGTACGGTGAGGATGTGAGTGAGTTTTGGTTCTTTCATTTTTTGATACGAAACTAGCTTCTTCCAGAATCACAATTTGTAAACCATACAAAACCAGGAAGTTGTTACTGTAAACCATGCAGTGTTGGCTTGAACTTGTCCGCCATGGTACAATATTTTTTTTCTCACAATAAATCTGTGAACAATACTTCTAATCTTCTATATTAATATAATTAACATATATTGAGTACTTTTAGCCTGTTCGGTTGGCTGGTTTGTATCGTTGCTTGTTCGTGAAGAAGTACTGTTGGCTGGTTTGTGTGAGAGAAAAATACTGTTCCAACTGGAAATTTACGATCGTTTACGACAAGCCACAGCCAAATGAACAAGCTGTTTATCTGTAAAGATTGTGCAAATCTCGTGAAATCTGCCAAATTCATGTTTCGCCCGTACAACATACAAATTCTTCTTCTGAAGTTGTATCTGCAATACGCCAACACCTTTACCGGCTGTTCAATACGTGCAATCTTCTTCACCATCTATTTACATATGTATATATATATATATCCTATATATACTCAATATATGTTAAAGATTAGAAGTACAAATTACACAAGAAGACACGCCGTGGCACCATCACGGATGCTGTTCCACACGTGACCCCAAGCAAGCCAAGCCAGTGCCAGTCTCAGCCCCTCCTGATGGCCCTGAGCTTGACGCCGTGGCGGAAGGCAAGGACGAGGTCGAAGTCGAACTGGATGGGCGACTCCATGGCCGGCGAGTGTCGGAATGTGTACCGGCGGTAGAGCTCGACCACGGCGAGCTTCACCTGCTGCAGCGCGAACTTGTGCCCGACGCACGCCCTCGGCCCGACGCCGAAGGGGATGTGCGCGTACGGGTGGCGCGTCCGCTCCTCCTCCGCCTCCGGCGCGAACCGCTCGGGCCGGAACTCCTCCGGGTCCGGGAACTGCGCCGCGTCCCGGGCCAGCACCCCCGGCGCCAGCCACACGTACGCGCCCTGCCGTGCAAAAGCAAAACCTTCGTTACGTTTGTTTGCCGCAAGCGATCGAACTGGCAGACAAGCATGCAGCTTGCTCAGATCGCCGGCGGCGCCGCGCGCAGCGTTACCTTTGGGAGGACGTAGCCGCCGATCTCCACGCGCTTGGAGGTCTGCCTGGCGATGAGCGGCGAGACGAGGTGGAACCGCATGGCCTCCTTGATGACCTGGTCGAGGTAGGGGAACCTGCTCTGGAGCTCATCGGCGTCCGGCGTGCGTCCGTCGCGCGGCGCGAAGCCGTCCACCTCCTGGAGCAGCTTCTCCTCGACGCGCGGGTGGCACGACACCAGGTACACCACCGACGACAGCGTGAACGCCGTCGTCTTCGTGCCGGCGATGAGGTGCTCGTACGCCAGCGCGCGGACGTGCTTGTCCGCCAGCGCGAAGTCCTTCGCGCCGCCGTTCTCCATCGCGTCCAGCAGCGCCGCTATGAAGTCCAGCGGGGCGGCGCCGTCGCCGCCACGCCGACGCGTGGCCCGATCTCGCCGCCGGCCGGCTATGATCGCGTCGATGCGGGAGCACAGCCGGCGCTCGTTCTCGTTCATCTTGTAGTCTGCCGTGCCGGGCACCCGCCGTAGCAGCCGCTTGCACGGCGTCTGGACGCACGGGAGGAAGAGCCCAAGGATGGTGGACAGCGAGCTCGACAGGTCCATCTTGACGAACTCCATGGACCGCTTGTACTCCTTGAGGAACTCCCTGACGTTTTCGTCGCCCTCACCGTCGCCGCCTTCGGTCTCGCCGGCGGCTGCGGTATTCTTCGACAGGCCGAACTCGATGCCGAAGGCCGTCTTGCCGATGATGTCGATGGCCATCCGGAGCGAGAGCTGGCAGAAGGGGATGCAGTCCTGGTCCGGGAAGCCGGCGATGTTGGCCACCAGTATGTCCACATACGACTGCATCACTGGAATGAGCCCGGCAAGCCGCGCAGGCTGGTAGAGCGGGACCACTGTGCTCCTCATCGCCGACCATGTTGAGTCCCTGACATCATATGAGTAAGCTCACTGCCTCAATCAACAAAATTCATGCAAATTTCAGACAACAAAATTTTTCCATGCCTTCCCTATCTGAACTGAACATTCCGGTCTACCTGCATCTAGTTAATGTTTCTAACTTCCAAACTACTAGTCAGTTCATTCGGTTCAACAGCAACTAGCAGCACCTGGTGAGGAAGAGGGCGTCCTGGTGCAGGGAACCGATTGATGGCGGTGGGCTGCTCCGATTGCGGATGTCCTTGAACTTCTTGATGCCAACCTCCTTGCACAGCTCGGCATTGGCCACGATCACCAGTGGCTGCCTTCCCATGTGGAACCTGCGCATGGTGACCATGGTAACTTCTCCCTCTATGCATTAGATCTGTAGAGCCTTTAATAAGTCACGAGGATTACCTGAAGATTGGACCATACTCCTTTGCAATTGCACTGAAAACATCTGGCCCATTCTTGGCAAGAAGGTGAAGATGGCCTATGGGGAATCTGGTTGGAGGCCCTGGGACTCTCCTCACACTCCACAAGGGTGCATAGAAGTATATCAGAAATGCGCTGAACAGGGACAGAAAAGATACGAGCACCAGAACAGGTACGCTTTGGTGAGAAACAGCGCCAACTGTGAGTGCAATCTCCATGAGAGAAGCTTGGACACTGGCAAGTGTGGAAGAGAGTAGCTGCCTAGTTGCTCAGAGTTTTGGTGTCCCACTGATGCTTCTCGTGCCAATTTATAAAGGGCGAGGAGAATAGCATCCGATGTTGTCCTCATGTTTGTAGTCACCAGATCATGCTGTTCCAGACGATCTGCACCATACGATCAATACTATCAGAGGAATCACATGCTGCGTATGACGACACATCAGCAGATACCAATCCAGAGGTTTTGTCACAACATGTCAATCAACGTTATCGTCCTCTGATTTTTCATTCCTGTGAACAATTCTATAATGCATTATGAACCACGGATTGTCTACAGCAATTATTTACATACGGTGGCTATTTTACTCCTGATTTACTGTTTTTTTAATCTTTGCCAATGCTTGATTAATTAACCTTTTCTTGTAATTCAGTTCATATATACACAGTTCTGTTGCATAATCAAAGTTCTCAACACTGCAGGGAATTAGAAAATGGATTTTACTGCACGCACTGTTAGTCTGAAAGGGTCACAGGAGCAACTGCAGCTATTTAGGCCAGCAGAAGAACCTGCTCACAATTTTATTACATTTATAACCTAATAATAGTAAAAGACTTGTGAGTGAAAAAGCAGAAAAAAGTAAAAAAATGTATGCATGTGTCGGCATACAAATCAATGATTTGTTTCAGGACTGAATTCACCTAAGTAAGCCATACCAATTGAATTCTATTCAAAATTATGAACCTGCTGTTAGATAAATTGATGCACGTTATTCATGTAATCTTAGTCAATTAAGAGTCTGTAATAGTCAGGTAGGGGAGAGCGTGATCGTAGGCGTGCGGGATCACGACTCGCCCGGTTGTGTCCGGTAGACTCACGCCATGTCGTTCAGAGCGCGCGTAGCGCACGTCGCGGTGCAACGGCGTTGCGATCTTTGTGCGATGTGGCGTGGGGGGTTTGGAGTCTGTAAACCTCGAGCAAGTCTATAAATACAAGGAACACAAGGCCGAATAAGCTGCGGTTGGTTGTAGCGTCATAATCCAGCGCGATCTTGAGTTTTTGCATCTCTGAGGATTTATCTCACCGCGATCACCATCGGGTCCAGCGACGCTAACGGCGTTCTGGAGCTTGTCTAGCTCCAACAACTGGTATCAAAGCCCGGTTAGGAGGCATTCGGCGGCGGAGAGAAGACGAGGAGGGTGTTGGGTGGTTGAACCCATCAAGTCCAAGATCGAGAAGGCGTGAACTCGAGAATCCGTCGCCATGGGCAGCAGCGGTGAGAAGGAGGAGACGATGGAGCGCGCTTGGAATCAAGCGTCGGGAAATCTGGTTTGGCCGATGCTTTCTCGCACAAACTATCAAGAGTGGTCCGCACATGTGCAATGTAATCTCAAAGCAATGTATCTGTGGGATGCGATCGAGAGCGACAAGGTCGAACGGCGACGTGATCGGCTTGCGCTCGGCGCCATGATCCGTGGCGTGCCCCCTGAGATGCACTCCATGTTGCTGAACAAGAAGTCGGCGAAGGAGGCATGGGAGGCTATAAAATCGATGCGTCTAGGTGCAGAGCGAGTAAAGGAGGTGAATGCGCAGAAGCTGCTGGCGGAGTTTGAATCGATCTCGTTTAAACCAGGAGAATCGATCGATGACTTCGCTGTTCGGATCGGGAAGCTTGCAACCGATCTAAAGGGCCTTGGTGAAACAAGCGTGGATGACATGCGGGTCATGAAGAAATTTCTAAGAGTTGTGCCGGCACGCTACAATCAAGTGGCGGTGACAATTGAGATGTTTTGCGACTTGAAGACTCTGACCGTCGAAGAGCTTGTCGGACGTCTCAGGGCGGCGGAGGACAGGTTTGAGCCTTCGGCAGATCAAGTCACCGACAAGGCAAAGCCCTCTCTTCTCCTTACAGAGGATGAATGGATGGCGAGGAACAAAAGTCGCATGGTGCACACCGAGTCGTCATCTTCTAGCGGCAAAGGTGGAAGCCACTATGTGAAGAAGGACAAGTTCAGAGCGCGTAGTGGTGGCGGCAAGATTGACCGTGACAAGCGCGACTCCGGTTGTCACCCATCGTCGGGGACGCCTCGACGGAAGGGAAGGTGTAAGAAGTGTGGTGTCTATGGGCACTGGGCGAAAGAATGCCTGAACAAGAAATCTGTGAAAGAAGATCATGAAGATGCAGCTCATCATGTCAGCGGAGACATGGACAAGAACCCAGCACTGCTGGTTGCTCAGGTGTGCAACGTGTTGCGCGCACCGGGCACCGGTGGTCCAGGCTTGTTCCTAAATCAGGAACGAGTATTCCCTGCGAAGTACAATGAGGGAGCGTGGGTGCTAGATACAGGCGCCACCAATCATGACATGTTGCCGAGCTTCGTTGGCAGACCTGGATGAGTCCGTGCGAGGAGCAGTGAGATTTGGAGATGGCTCTACCGTGGAGATCTGCGGTATCGGGGCGGTGACGATGGCCGGCAAGAACTAGGAGCATCGCGTACTCACTGAGGTTTATTTCATCCCTTCTTTAAGATGCAATATTGTTAGTCTTGGTCAATTAGAGGAGGCAGGGTGCCGGGTGGAGATTGACAAAGGTGTACTAGAAGTGTTCGAGCATGAACAGATTGGGGTTACTCGCTCAGTTGTGATCCGTGCAGAACGAAGGAATCGCCTGTATGTCATGAAAGTCAATCTGACCTCACCAGTGTGTCTGTTGACCAAGATGGAGGAAGAAGCATGGAGATGGCATGCTCGTTTTGGGCATCTAAATTTCAGGGCGCTTCGTGACCTTGGAGACAAGGAGATGGTGGAGGGATTACCTCTGATTAGGAGAGTGGAGCAGGTGTGTGACGGCTGTGCGCTCGGGAAACAACACCGAACTCCCTTTCCTCAGGCCTCGGCGTGGCGTGCGTCACAAGGGCTCGAGCTGGTACACACAGACCTCTGTGGGAAAATTACACCGCCCACACCAGGAGGCAAATCTTACTTCATGCTTATTGTGGATGATCATACACGGTACATGTGGGTTGAGCTGTTGGGTGTCAAAAGTGAAGCTCTTGCCTATTTCAAGAAGTTCAGAGCAGCAACAGAACTAGAGTCAGGCTGTCGCCTGAAGGCACTCAGGACAGATCGTGGAGGAGAGTTCAATTCAGGAGCATTTGTGGTATTCTGCAGTGAGAATGGGATCAAGCACAATACCACCACCCCGTATACTCCGCAACAAAATGGGGTTGTGAAAAGGAGAAACCAAACAGTGATCGAGATGGCACGTTGTCTGCTAAAGAGTATGAATGTGCCGTCTCGGTTCTGGGGTGAGGCCGTCAGAACGGATGTACATATTCTGAATCGATCTCCAACGAAAAGTCTGAGAGGGCAGACTCCTTTTGAAGCATGGGTTGGGAGGAAACCAGGGGTCAAACACCTGAGGACATTTGGGTGTGTTGTTTATGCTAAGTTGATCGGCCCCGGGGTAAGCAAGCTGACTGACAGAGCTGTTCCAGGAGTTTTTCTCGGGTATGAACCGGGGACAAAGGGTTATCGTATTTACGATCCGGTGAAAGACAAGCTTATGGTGACGTGGGATGTCGTGTTTGATGAATCAAAGTCATGGAATTGGGAAGGGAATGACAGCAGGGCAAATGGAGGAACGATTGAAACGCCTGATATGTTTCAGGTTCATTGGGAGGATACTGTTCCTTGTCCGACAACAGCCGCTGAAGCATCTGAAAATGCTGTACCTGACGCTGTTGAACCGGGGTCGCCTGCTGCGTCCATTCCATCGTCCGGGGGTGCATCCAACTCGCTTCCACACACTCCTAGTTCCATCCCTGGTGCACCGATGGTGCAATGGGCGACTCCGCCCACTGGACAGTCTGTTGACTCTGACGGCGCTCCACTGCGATATCGAACTATACCGAATTTGCTGGAAACTACAGAAGAGTTATAGGCTTTCAAGTATAGTGGCATCTGTCTTGTTGCAGCTGAGGAACCGAGATCAGTTGAAGAGGCATTGGCCGAGCAGTGTTGGAGACAAGCCATGCAAGCAGAGATGCAGGCGATAGAAGCTAATCAGACCTGGGATGTCAGTGTGTTGCAACCCAAACACAAGGCAATTGGCCTTAAATGGGTTTTCAAGATCAAGAAAGACCCTGATGGGAATATAGTCAAATACAAAGCTCGTTTGGTTGCCAAAGAGTATGCTCAACGTTTTGGAGTTGATTTTGAGGAGGTGTTCGCTCCGCTTGCCAGAATTGAGACTGTACGAGTACTGTTGGCACTAGCAGCGCAAGGGGGTTGGGAAGTTCACCATATGGATGTCAAATCTGCATTCTTGAATGGTGAACTGTCTGAAACCGTGTATGTGCAACAGCCTCCAGGTTTTGTAGTCGGCAATGGAGACAAGGTCCTCAAGTTAAGAAAAGCACTTTATGGGTTGAAGCAGGCGCCGAGGGGTGGAATGCAAAACTGGACAGAGAATTGTTGGCTCTGGGTTTTGTCAGAAGCAAGATGGATCATGCTATCTATAGGAGAAAAAATAGGAACTCTTTCTTGCTTGTAGGAGTTTATGTCAATGATTTGATCATCTCTGGACCAGATGTGAAGGGCATCAGAGTTTTCAAGTCAGAGATGAAGAAAAAATTCAGCATGAGTGACTTGGGGCTCTTGAGTTATTATCTGGGAATTGAAGTGAAACAGGATGCAAATGGCATCACATTGTGTCAGAGTTCCTATGCTGCCAAGATTCTAGAATCTGCAGGGATGAGCAACTGCAACTCATGTGAGACTCCCATGGAGTGTCGACTGAAACTCAGAAAGTTTAAGGAAGGAGAACCTATGAATCCTACAGAATACATGAGTATAATTGGGAGCCTGAGGTACATCATCAACACTAGGCCTGACCTAGCTTATGCCGTAGGTGTTGTGAGTAGGTACATGGAGGCACCTGGAAAAGAACACTGGGCTGCTGTGAAACACATTTTGAGATACTTGAAGGGTACTCTCGGATATGGCTGCAAGTATGATAAAGGTGTTGAACTGAAACCAATTCTAGTTGGATACAGTGATAGTGACTTCGCAGGAGATGTCGAAGACAGGAAGAGCACGACAGGCATTGGCTATTTCCTTGGGAGTAGTCTTGTTACCTGGGCATCACAGAAGCAAAGGATTGTTGCCTTATCTTCATGTGAAGCCGAGTACGTGGCAACAACAGCAGCGTGTCAAGGCATTTGGCTGAACCGACTGATTGCAGACATGTTGGGGACTAAGGAGATGACAGTGAAGCTACTCATGGATAATATGTCCACGATAGCACTCAGCAAGAATCCCATGCATCACGACCGCAGTAAACACATTGATACGAGGTATCATTTTCTGCGTGAATGCATAGAAGAAGGCAAGGTGGAAGTTGATCATGTTGGCACTGAAGAACAGCTCGCCGATCTCTTCACTAAAGCTCTGGGACGAGTCAAGTTCGTGGAGCAACGGAGTGCTCTAGGTGTCATCGAGGTGCATCAAGTTTAGGGGGTGTTTTGTTAGATAAATTGATGCACGTTATTCATGTAATCTTAGTCAATTAAGAGTCTGTAATAGTCATGTAGGGGAGAGCGTGATCGTAGGCGTGCGGAATCACGACTCGCCCGGTTGTGTCCGGTAGACTCACGCCATGTCGTTCAGAGCGCGCGTAGCGCACGTCGCGGTGCAACGACGTTGCGATCTTTGCGCGATGTGGCGTGGGGGATTTGGAGTCTGTAAACCTCGAGCAAGTCTATAAATACAAGGAGCACAAGGCCGAATAAGCTGCGGTTGGTTGCAGCGTCATAATCCAGCGCGATCTTGAGTTTTTGCATCTCTGAGGATTTATCTCACCACGATCACCATCGGGTCCGGCGACGCTAACGGCGTTCTGGAGCTTGTCTAGCTCCAACACCTGCAGCAAGCATATGCACAGACAGCACAAACAGAAGAAAGCACTAAGTTCTGGAGTTCTCCTCACATCATTTTCTCATGGAAATTGGGTCTGGTAATGGACTAGTCACTTCAGACACTTTGTAAAGCACATGTCGCAATGACATTGGTCACACGATGGCGACAGTAACAAATCGCATTGAAAGGAAGAATCGAATTGACCAGAGCGATGCACTGATTCAGGCACTGTAATGTGTCCGAGAGATTCACACCATCTATTTCATGTGTTGGCCAATTGCAATCAAAATTGCTGTCTGATTAATCAGTATATGAATGGAATAAACTTTCAAAGGATCTCCAGATTCCATGTAGGCTAGTATTGACACTACGATTCTGACAAAACAGAATTGACACCACCATACTAGACTGGCAGGTATCTTTCAATCTTTTTTTTTCTTGCTATGAGTTTGTACACTACAAAGTTCCCAATCCATCAGCTGAACAAACAACAGCTGTAAACCTGAAATTAACTGGCTGTCCATGAATCGTGACATGATAAATTTCCTATTTACTAAAAAGTCAAAACTATGCTAGATGACAGATACTGTTCGATGAAACATTATGTTCTATTCGGCTTCAAAAATCACCCTGATGATTATGATGATGGATAATAATATAACAATAGAACTGTTAAATTGGGTGAATCCAAGATCAAATTTCTCCACTATGGCCTACAATTCCAAAAAGGATCGTTCGCATTCTTTGGATATTTGTTGCAAGGTTGACATTATTTCTCTCTCTTTTTTTTTGAACGGGAAATACAGCAGGGGAGGTCCCCACTGTAGAGTTTATTAAAACCAAAACAAACCACTGTACAAAAGGGAAAACTGTACAATGAAGACGGGAGAAAGAGAAGAGGCCCGAGCGGGGCCGAGGAGCAAACTAGCCAAAGAGGTCTAAAATGAGAAGAAAAACTGGTCAGTTAGAAATACAAAGTCTGTGAGCTTAGAACCTGGCTTCATTTAAGAAGTCTTGCCTCCAAGAGCTAAAGGAGGGACGCCCACTGCCGAAGATAAAATTGTTGCTGTGAGACCTTTCTCCAAGGTTGTTAGTTCGATGAATCCATGGCATCTTACAATGGCAGCATGGCCCTTCCACACTGATCTTTCTAACCTAGAAGGATCTTGCTTGGACTGGGTACATGTACACTCTTTCTTTAATGATGTCAGTCTTTAGACTTCATGTTCTTTAACTTTTTGACAGGGAGACGATCATTGATTGCGCCAATACTATGCTGTGGGTGGCTAAGGAGGTGCTGTCATCCTATCGAAGAAGTGATGGTACAGGTGATCAGGTGGAGATTGAAGAATATCAAGAGGGGGAAGATCACAATGCTTGAAGAGTTGTTGAGGACGTCAGGCATTTGGAAGACCTAGTGTTTTCTTTTGTTTCGTGATAGTTGTTGCAATACATTGGCCCGGAGGTTTCTCGAACGTTAGTTTGAACGTTTTGTCTTCTGTGGATGAAGTTGGGTTATGGTTTAGGTTTCACAATGAGGGCAGGCTGGGTTCTGAGGCAGAGTACCACTCATGGTGTAGCACAGGGAGCTGTTGGTCTTGGTGCTATCTTTTCTTTGTTGCTTCCATAACGCTTGTATTTCCTTTTTCTGAATGGAAATGGGGTTTGCCTCGGGTAAAAAAAATGTTCTTTAATTTTTAATTAGAGGGGGTTCCTAGAATTACCATTGTGTCTACTTTCTTTCATTTACAATAAATTTTGGTTAGGTCCATCAAATTTAAAAAAGTTGATTTGATTTTGTTGTTTCCTAAAGGACATTTTAGCTTTGTGGTTGCAAAAGATTGAAGCTCCTTTTCCAACACATGTAGGTATCAGTACAATTCAAATTAATAGTTCATTAATGTGAGCTTATGTATTCTATTGTTCCTCTCTGCTTGATTAGTTTCCATCAGAGCTATGTTTCACCACTTTCATAAACCATCAAAATGTAAGGTTTGACAAAACACATAGGCTCTAGGTACATTTAAGGTTAAGTGCAGAACTATGCAGTCAAGAAGACGAAGATGGAGAAGATTATTGAGCATAGAAAGAACAAGACCTTTCAGAAGTTGCTCCACCCTTCTCATTTCTCGAGGTAACTATCAACCCTAGAAACTTCATATGACACACTGGAGATTATGTATTGGCCCCGTTCACTTCGCTGAAAAAACAAGCCGAAACACGGTTCCGGCTGAAAAAACAAGCTGAAAAAGACGGATTATAAGAGAAGCGAACAGGGCCAATATTGTCACTATAATTTCACCCTTGTTTAATTTTATAAACACAGATGGCATGCATCAGTTACTACAACTGATGAGTACTTACCGGAAAGCCTGACAGAAGATATTTCGTAGGCTGATAGGCTGTACCAATATCCTCGAATATTCTTGGACCCGCCAAAGTCAGAAGTGTACACCCAGCTACACAGTTTATCCCATTGGAAAATGTGAGTGAATGATACACGGACCACCAAAAGTGACTGAAGACCTGTCACTTTTTTGGGCCAACATGCAAACGCACCACAATGACAATGATAATCATATATATTACATCAAAGAGCTAAGTCATAGGGTCTTGTGAGCACCTCCTGATTGTGTACTACTAGTGTGTCAAATTATGCTGGTTGCCGTGGCATGATACCTGGTTTCAGAACTGAGTGGAGTTGGCGATTCACAATTATTGAAACCAAGTTCACACGGCTATGTTGCAGTGCACTACTTCTGGAGCCTTTCTGATAGTGTAGTGATTTCAACAATGTACTGCACCAGCACAATATAACACATCATTAAAACTGTAGTGCAAATCTCTTGATTGGATGATGAGTATTAGGTTTGGGTCCCACTACAAAGGACTGAAGAACCGTGACTTTTGCTCATCAGTTTAGAGCCCCCCTTGCCCTCCTTGCAAGATAGAGTACTGTGGGAGGGAAAGAATTAACATGAAAAAAATCCTAGCTGGCCATATTGTACCAAAGGGTTTCAAGTGCTGCTGTTGCCCTTTTGCATGGTGTTTGGTGTGTGGTGTATTTTTTGCTCCTGAATTCCGCCTCTCCTTTTTTTTCTGACAGTGATGTGCAGAAAGCCGAGAAACCCTCATTTGGACGTGCAACTTGATGGCTCAGTGTTTGGAGATGGTTGGCTGGGCCGGCTCAGCCTATACAGGATGAGTTAATGGGTACATTTCAGTAGGAAGGTAGCTGGTGGGTTTCTACAGTTTATGTGGATACCAAGCATTGAGGTTGATAACTGAAAGTGAAACGATCTCATTTATGCGAGGACGTTCACATCTGACATCTGTTTGGGCAGTCTTGAATCGTTGTTTACCATCAGGTATTCAAGTCTGTAGATTCAGATTCAGGAAGTGAAAGTGATGCTGAGGAGTAATTGTTGGAGTCAACCATTTGGGGCCTTCTCGGAATTTCACAAGGAACAGCAAAATCTCTCCAAATCCCACAAGAGTGCTCCATTCTAAAAGTGTCACTGGACCATCTGATCAGCAATTGTGCAGTCCCGATTGAGACAAGGAGCTATGAACCTATGACATCAGTTACTTTTCAATAATATCTAGTGGGAGAACAGTATCCCATGCCCCATTTGGATCGGAAAACTGGAATACTACATGAACCCAAAGTCTCCTAATCTATAGATAGCATAGAATCTCCTATCTTAATAGAGCATTGAACAGATTAAATCTAACAGGCTCATAGCCAATAGGTGTTCTAAAGTTGCCCCACCATTTGCTGTGCATCAATCTGGCAAAGAGTACTTTCCTTTGGCTCTATTCATACTTTACATGGCAGGTGCTCGTGCACATGAGGTCTCATATGCTATTAACGGCATGTTCGCTAGTTGGTTTCTGGGCTGGTTTAAGCTGACTGGTGCTGATTTATTGTAAGAGAAAAACACTGTTGGCTGGCTAGTTTAGGCTGGCTGAAACCAACAAGCGAACAAGCTGTGAGATCCTTTTTGGTCTTTGGATTTTCCTTCACCTAATTATTCTCTTGTTCGTAGGGTGTCAGTGACAGGCATTAACAGACGAAGGTCACAGGAGAATCATTGCATCATGTCAAAATGCTAATGATCTAGGTCCTCACAAAGTGATGGCGACCGTATCCTAGCTAGCTATGCAGAGTTAAGTGCTTGATTTGACTACCATGCACAGTATCTTTCTTATTCAAGTTTTAGTTTATATATCATAGATGAATTAGATACTGCCTTTGTCTCCAAAAGAAATGCAATTCTAGTTTTATTCTTAGTCAAACTATTTTTTGTTTGACCAAATTTATGAAAAGAGAATCAACATTTATGACTTCAAATAGGTATATTATGAAAATATATTTCATATTTATTTGGTATTATAAATAATTGGACTATTTTTTACATTTATTTATAGTGTTTGGTTTGAGAAATCACTCTATTCTAGATGACGTGGTGCATCATGAGTCTATTCTCCAAATTTGATGGAATGCCTTCATTCCTTATACTATTACTAATTATTAGCTTGTGAGAAACAAGCTGATGATAGATCAACCCATTACTTTCCACTAACCAAACAAACAAGTAAGAAGTGAGAAGACGATGGATTAACTCATTTCTCACACCAAACACTTTATTAGTTAAAATAAGATAGTCAACTATGCTAGAATTGCATTCTTTTCGGGACGGAGGTAACAAATTTGTGTCATGAATGGTAAATTTCAAGCAACGTCAGAGTGTATGAATTTAAGAGAAAAACTGAATATAAACTCTTATAAGAATTTTGTTCCTTATTATGGGACTCTTATGTTCCTGCCAAGGTTTTCAGAGTACGCCTGGAAGGTGAGAAATTCAGCATGTCCATAAGCTCTGTTGCCCCCAAAAAAGAATCGAACGGCAACATGTAATGAAAAGGAGAGGGATTCAAACCAAAACACTCACGATTGGATCCACATTGTGCTTATGATGCATGATGCATTTGTCGAGAGAACCAAACAAACAACATCTAATGAAAAGGAGAGGGATTCAAACCAAGCCACTCACGATTGGATCCGCATTGAAACGCAATGCAGCAGCGAATGTACGGCATCGGCAACGACGACGACGGTGGTCCGCCTTCACGGCCTCTAACCAATGCTACCTCCGACATGTGGCAATGCCTGCGGCGGACGAGGTAGAAACCGGCATCGCCGGCGAGGTGGGACTCGGGTGCCGGAGGAGGCGACGGCATTGATGGTGGAGGGAGGAACAGAGAGGGGTAAAACGGGAAAACGACTCATCCCTGCCATGAGGGCCCACTTGTCAGGGTCCTGATGTTCTCCTGCCGCGGTCTAGTTGCTTTCCTTCCACCCTCAACTCCGGCGACGTTTCTTGTCACCCGGATCCCTAGCCGCGACGACTCCTCGATCGCCGTCGAATATCGTCGTCCCTGACTCTCCGGCTTTCCGCTCTGGTAGCTCCCAGCCTCCCCACGAGTCCGACCGTCATCCCGTGGTTTATTAATATGGTGTGAACTACACTTCGAAGCTTCATTTTTTAAGGTAATGCTTGTTTAGGGCGTCCGTCGGGGCGGAGCAACCCCTGCACACATGATGATCAAGAAAAAAGCGGTGCACATAGTTGCAGTCAAGCGAGGCCTGTAATGGTCCTTTATGCGGGGTAGCGCATGGGAGTGTGTGCGGCCACTCGTTCGGCGTGGGGTGCATGCGGCGCGGGGCAGGGTATGGGAGCACGTGCGGCCACTCGTTTGGGGCAGCGCATGCGAGCACATGCGGCCTCGCCCGGCGTGGGGTGTATGCGGCGCGTTGAGACCTTTGCATGCGCTGTGACCAGAGAGAAGTACCGACAGAGAGAGGGCGTGGGGCCCGCATACTCAATGGCATTGAGCTCCATATGTTTCACGCGTTTAGATGTATATTTTAGATTGTTTATCTAAATGTTGCATGTGTTTCATCCAGATGTTGTATGTGTTTTATCTAGATATTACATATGTTTATGGCTATGCATATATGTTGCAAGTATATATTTCAAATATTTCATCTGTTTTAGATGTATGTTGCAAGTGTTTTATTTGGATGTTACATATGTTTCAGTGGCTATACACATATGTTGCAAGCGTCTCTTAAAAATGTTTCATCTGTTTCAGGTGTATGTTGCAAATGTTTTCACCTGTTTCATATGTATGTTGCAGAAGTGCTTCATCTTGCAACATTACCAGGCGCAGGCAGTCCCCACGGGTGTAGCGGTCCCCACATGCGCGGCAAGCGAAGCGGGCGTGGGTGGTCCCCACCTGCATGCGCATCAGTATGCACGAGGCATGCATCAGCAGGCATGAGGCACATAACTGCATGCGTAGTCACACCAGCATGCGGGGTTGGGTGTGCAAGCATAATGATTGCATCTTGGGGGACGTGCCCGATTGCATGCGGGGCGGACGTGCATACTGGGACAGGCGGGCAGCATGCGTGATAGGCAGGACAGGCGCAAAGCGCGGGCGGCGTGGACTTCCGGATGGGGGCGGACGTCCGGGCGCTAGCCACGCCTGTTTTTGTTTGAGTGTTTGTGCCTTCAATTCAAAGAACCATGCTTGGGATAAGGACTCAAATGGAAATGGATGGTTCAAGAGTGGATTTTCTATTGTCGTCTCCAGAAGGAAACCCAATGGAATTCAGACCCAAAGCCCAAACGTATCAAGAGTTCTTGCTGATACCGACACCATTTTTTTTTGGAAAGATCCGGATATTGCCGGCATTTAATATTAGTAACAAGTAGAAGAGCAGGTTACAGTGCCCAGACGTACAGATAAGACCTGAGTCAGTAAGAATCTGATCAGGTGGAGCATCCAGCGATGATTCCCAGAAATTTGGCATACCCACGCCATTTGAAGTTCTTGCTGATACCCACACCATTTGAAGTTCTTGCGTAACCATACCATTTGTGTTTTTTCTGTGCCATCTGGCTACACATCCATGATACGATTCAAACTGCGCGTGCCTAATTTCCAGGAATTTCACAGCAATTGCTCTAAATCTTGTGTACTCCCTATTTGTTGCAGGTTGTGGCAAACTGACAGTGACAATAATGTTTCTTCTCTTCAGCTAAAGAGTTGCTTGCACACCAAGTAGCAATATCACTTTTAAGAAATTTTGTGGTCTGAAGTTCCGGTCAACTAGTGGCTTCTATATCTGACGCAATTCCCCTTTCATGACGTACTACACATTGTCTTGTATGTCAACATGTGTTTTTAATTTTATTCCAAAAGCATCACATGTCAACAAAGTTTCGAGATTGGCTGAAGGGAAGCTTCTTGGATGCTGCCCTGGCCTCCTATCTGGGATATGTATAAATAAACAGCAGCATTGGAGCCCCTCCACTCCTACCATTGATTTGTTCAAGAGATTTGAAGCTCACAGTTCTTGTTGGCGTTGTTGTAATTTGTAAATTAAGCAGCACACACATGGATGTGCAGGAAGGAAGGAAAGGGATATGCGGCGCGTTGAGACCCGTGCATGCGCTGTGAGAAATACCGACAGAGAGAGGAGTGTGGGGCCCGCATACTCAATGGCATTGAGCTCCATATGTTTCACGCGTTTAGATGTATATTTTATATTGTTTATCCGGATGTTGCATGTGTTTCATCCAGATGTTGTATGTGTTTTATCTGGATGTTGCATATGTTTATGGCTATGCATATAAGTTGCAAGTATATATTTCAAATGTTTCATCTGTTTTAGACGTATGTTGCAAGTGTTTTATTTGGATGTTGCATATGTTTCAGTGGCTATATACATATGTTGCAAGCGTCTCTTAAAAATGTTTCATCTGTTTCAGACGTATGTTGCAAATGTTTTCACCTGTTTCATATGTATGTTGCAGAAGTGCTTCATCTTGCAACATTACCAGGCGCAGGCAGTCCCCACGGGTGTAGCGGTCCCCACATGCGCGGCAAGCGAAGCGGGCGTGGGTGGTCCCCACCTGCATGCGCATCAGTATGCACGAGGCATGCATCAGCAGGCATGAGGCACATAACTACATGCGTAGTCGCACCAGCATGCGGGGGTGGGTGTGCAAGCGCAATAGTGGCATGCGGGGCGGATGTGCCCAGTGGCATGCGGGGGCGGACGTGCATACGAGGCAGGCGGGGCAGCATGCGTGATAGGCAGGACGGGCGCAGCAGGCGGGTCGGGCGTGGACGTCGGATGGGGGCGGACGTCCGGGCGCTAGCCACGCCCGTTTTTGTTTGAGTGTTTGTGCCTTCAATTCAAAGAACCATGCTTGGGATAAGGACTCAAATGGAAATGGATGGTTCAAGAGTGGATTTTCTATTGTCGTCTCCAGAAGGAAACCCAATGGAATTCAGACCCAAAGCCCAAACGTATCAAGAGTTCTTGCTGATACCGACACCATTTTTTTTGTGGAAAGATCCGGATATTGCCGGCATGTAATATTAGTAACAAGTAGAAGAGCAGGTTACGGTGCCCAGACGTACAGATAAGACCTGAGTCAGTAAGAATCTGATCAGGTGGAGCATCCAGCGATGATTCCCAGAAATTTGGCATACTCACGCCATTTGAAGTTCTTGCTGATACCCACACCATTTGAAGTTCTTGCTGATAACCATACCATTTGTGTTTTTTCTGTGCCATCTGGCTACACATCCATGATACGATTCAAACTGCGCGTGCCTAATTTCCAGGAATTTCACAGCAATTGCTCTAAATCTTGTGTACTCCCTATTTGTTGCAGGTTGTGGCAAACTGACAGTGACAATAATGTTTCTTCTCTTCAGCTAAAGAGTTGCTTGCACACCAAGTAGCAATATCACTTTTAAGAAATTTTGTGGTCTGAAGTTCCGGTCAACTAGTGGCTTCTATATCTGACGCAATTCCCCTTTCATGACGTACTACACATTGTCTTGTATGTCAACATGCGTTTTAATTTTATTCCAAAAGCATCACATGTCAACAAAGTTTCGAGATTGGTTGAAGGGAAGCTTCTTGGATACTGCCCTGTCCTCCTATCTGGGATATGTATAAATAAACAGCAGCATTGGAGCCCCTCCACTCCTACCATTGATTTGTTCAAGAGATTTGAAGCTCCCAGTTCTTGTTGGCGTTGTTGTAATTTGTAAATTAAGCAGCACACACATGGATGTGCAGGAAGGAAGGAAAGGGATACCGTCGTTGCTCTCCTCGCAGGGGGAGTGCATTGCATCGAACATCACACAGGTGGCTGTTGTATTCCCTTTCTTTGTGTCGCATCATTTCTTCCGAGAAATACATGAAAGTGTTGTGCAGTCTGCTAAATTTTTGTTGATGCTTGTTGCAAACCTGCAATTAGTTATGAGTAAACTCTCTGCCTTTCAGCTGATTGGTTGGACGCCGCTGATAGAACTGAAAAATATTGCCAAGAAGGATGGCATAGATGCTCGGCTGATTGGGAAGATTGAGCCGTACCAGCCCCTTTCTTCTGTCAAGGATCGAAGTGCTCTCAGGTGACTGCTCTACTTCTTGAGGTGACATAACATATTGTTCACTTAACGCAGTAATTCAGATACGAAATGGTGAAGCTATCTTAGCATAGAAGTGCCAGTGCGCTATAGCACTCTTGTGAACTGTGATCAAAAGGTTAAGTTCTAGCATTTGTCTCATTGATAGGACATATAGTCTTCAATTCTTCATTGTGAGCAAGGGCGCTGTTAATTTAAATATAGTTCAATTAGCAGAAAGATGCTGATCATATGAAATGACCGGCCGTAATGGCACATGACTTAACCGGCACATACGAGGCTTGATTCCTTCTTTATTTTTTCTCGATCGTGCCCATGCACGTTTTTCATTAAGCAGAAGCAGAATTTATTACACCTTAAGCTGGCCACTGTAATCCACTGATTACCGAGACCAGCGACCGAAAAACACACGTGGTTGTGGTTACACAGCAGTATTTTGCGACAAACCAGCTAAGCACCAGGCCCAAATATCCTCGGCGTTAAACCCGGCCAAATCAAGGTTCATGGACACCGGGTCAAATTCGCCTGAAAACAACACTTGTAGTGGCTCCTGCTTGGAGGCCGACAAAGGGGCAGCAAAGGTCGCTCGAAACTTTTCAACGACCTCGGCGTCCACAGCATTGGTGTCGACGGCGACACCAAGCTTCTGCATAAGAACGTTGTGTGCCTGGAGCGTGGAGTTGGCCGCACGAGGCTTCCTGGCGAGGCGTTCGCTGCGCCTCAACGTGAACCCCGACTTCGGCATCTTGGACCTCCTGAGCTTGGGGCCAGCACGGATGATGGGGGCTAGATTCCTTCTTTAATGTAGATTTCTTTTCTTCGAAATAACATACAACTGTTTGTGATACAACTCAAACCGTTAAATTGTAACACTTTCGTAATTCTAAATTTGCAGATTGATTGAAGATGCGGAGGAGAAAAGCCTGATCTCACCTGGCATAACAACGCTAGTGGCACTCACGAGTGGTAATCTTGGTATTGGTCTGGCATTTGTTGCGGCTCAGAAAGGCTACAGATTCGTTGCCGTCATGCCAGCAAAATTTGCAATAGATAAGCAGATTTTGTTGAGATACATGGGCGTTGAAGTGATATTAGTTGGTAAGTAGCTATACACAATGTCCAATCGTCCATTATACCAATTGAGTAAGTCTCTCTGATAGTCTGATGGGAACCTACTCGTCTCTTGCAGATGCTACAATTAATGGATTCAAGGGGCTACTTGATAGAGTAGAACAGCTTAAGAACGAAATGGAAAATGTTTATGTTATAGACCAGTTCACTAATCCTGCAAATCCCGACGCACACTTCAGATGGACTGGTAACGTGATCTCTTCAATGTAAATTGGATGTGGTAGCAGTATTGTTGGAACTATGTGTTAGATGATTCTTCCTGGAGTTCTTAGAGACTTACAGTATTTTGTCCCACAGTCAATTGCATCCTAGAGTTGCACCATGAAAACATGAACTAAGCACTTACAGTATTTTGTCCATAGTCAGTTGCATCTTGGAGTTGCTCCATGCAAACATGAACAAAGCGCTACAAACTTCTGGAATAAAGCATTCTGCACAACTAACTCTTTCATGGAGTCAAGGCCGTGCTGACTTTTACATGAATACAGAATACACATTTCCCTGAAAGTGTCTACAAGGACTATGTTTTCTTGATAATGGAAGACTTGGCTCCCAGCCTCTCGCTAATAAGAAGCACACAGCCTAAAAAATAAAAAAGACCACACTCACTCTAGTGGCTATCAATTCATAGACTAGGTTTCGAAGGAGCCACCCATGTAAAGAGCCAATGGATAACCGCAACGATAACCATAACCAACCAAATGGACTAACATATAGTTGCGGCACCTTGCAACACTAATAGTTTCACATCTTTGGCTAAACCCGTTAACCAGCTACCGAACATATGTATGTTAGACATAGGCCCCGTTCGGCTTACCTTATATCCGACTTGTTCGGCTTTTTTTTTTCCAGCCGGAACAATGTTTTTCTCTCACAACAATTTAGCCAGAAAATTATTTTTCAGCCAGTTTCAGCCAAAATAATCTGCTGCTCCCCAGTCTCTCCTTGGTTGGAGACTGGTCGGCTCGGCCGACCACTTCCTGTTGGGAGTTGGGGACTGATCGGCTCTGCCGAGTTCCTGTAGCTGTAGCAGCATTAGTTGGTAGCTATTACATCAGCCGTGACATGGTAGTGGACTGAGGTAAGCTTTGTACTGCTAGGAGTAGTTGGTATACTCTGTACCTTAGGAGTAGGTAGTTGGTGTACTCTGTACCTTAAGAGTAGATAGTTGGTGTACTCATGTACTCAGGAGTAGGTAGTTGGCCAACAACTATGTACCTGGTAAAGGTACAACTAGAGTTGTATATATTCCATCCAAAAGGCAATGGAATACTCAGTTCAGTTGCCACAAACCAAAGAGCAGGGCTTCGGCCAATACTGGTGCTTGTGCTGAGTGTGTGTGCGCACGCTGTTCTCAATCTCTTCTTCTATCTCTAGCCATAGTGAGTGTGTGTTGGTAAGCTAGTTGCTTACATGTGTAGGGTAGCTAGGGATCAACAAGTGGTATCAGAGCCGTACAAACATCGTCGCCGGACTAACTGCTGACGATGTCGGGCGGTTTGGAGATGGTGACAGTAGCGGCGCTGCTGTGGCTGCCCAGCCACGACAGGAGTCGTTGTGCGCATGGTGCGAGAGGTCAACGACACCAGTTGGCCGACGCTGACTTGCATCAACTATGGCGAGTGGGCGGTGACCATGAAGGTCAAGCTCAGAGCCCGATGGCTCTGGAGTGCTATTGATAAGGGCATCGACAACGAAGAAGACGACATGTCAGCGTTGGAGGCTATCCTCATTGCTGTGCCAGCGGAGTACAGGGAGCCATTGGGGGCGAAGAGCTCTACTAAGGAGGCGTGGGAGGCCATTACGGCGATGCGCGTTGGTTTCGACCACGCAAAGAAGGCGACGACCCAGCTGTTGAAGCAGGAGTACGCCAACCTCAAGTTCAAGGATGGTGAATCGGTGGAAGACTTCTCCCTCCACCTATAGACGCTCATCAGCAAGCTGAGGAGCCACGACATCACCATCGACGAAGAAGAGGCGGTCTCCAAGTACCTCCACTCTATGCCGACGAAGTACATCCAGATCGTTCTCTCCATAGAGACGATGCTAGATCTATCCACCATCACCATTGAGGATGTAACTGGTCGATTGCGGGCGGTGGATGAGCACCTAGAGCAAGCAACAGCAACGACGGACAGCGGCAAGCTGCTGCTGATAGAGGAGGAGTGGGCTACCCGAATGAAGGAGAAGAAGTCCGGGGAAGCCTCCTCCAGCCGTGGTGGCGATGGCAAGCGCCGCGGCAAGGCTTCTTCGGAGAAGAAGAAGAAGGTCGACCCCAATGCCTGTCGACGCTGTGGGAAGACGGGCCATTGGGCAAAGGAGTGCCCAAATCGCAAGTAAGAGAAGAAGGCTGAGGCTCATCTGGCGCTAGGCTGATGATGATGATGAGGCCACTCTCCTGATGGCGACATTCTGTGTACTGCACGACGTTGAGTCCAAGGAGAAGGGAGAGGGGATGGCGGTGGAAGGGCCTAGAAAGGCTCTGAAGGCTATCAACCTCAATGAATCGCGCGCCCAAGTCCACCTCGGACGTGTGGGCGGTGGCGAGCAGGAGCAGCGGTGGTACTTGGACTCTGGCACCAGCAACCACATGATGGGGTCCAAGGCAGCCTTCTCTCGAGCTTGACGACGACATGACCGGCATGGTGAAGTTCGATGATGGCTCAAGGATGGCGATCCGAGGGCACGACACCATCATCTTCAAGTGCCAGAACGGCGAGTACCGCGCACTAACGGATGTATATTACATCCCGCAGCTGCGTTCAAGCATCATCAGCATTGGCCAGCTAGATGAGTGCGGCAGCGAGGCACTGATCAAGGACGGCATCCTCAGGATCAGGGACCGAGAGAGGCGGCTTCTTGCCAAGGTGAAGAGGTCCCCAAATCAGCTGTACCTACTCGACCTCAAGGTGGAGAAGCCCATCTGCTTGGCTGCATGGCACATGGAGGAGCCGTGGCTGTGGCATGCCTGGTATGGACATCTCAGCTTTGACACTCTTGGTTGGCTAGAGAAGATGGTGACTAGGCTGCCTCACATCGAGCATGTAGATGAGCTATGTGACAGCTGCCTGGCCAAAAAGCAAAGAAGGTTGTCGTTCCTGAAGATGGTGAAGTACTGGGTGGCAGAGACCCTTAAGTACTTCATCTTGCTAGTGGATGACTGCAGTCGGTACATGTGGCTACAACTTCTAACCAGCAAGACCGAGGCGGAGGAAGCGATCAAGAAGTTCAAGGCGCCCACGGAGGCAGAGAGCGGCAAGAAGCTACGCATGCTGTGGACTGATCGCGGTGGCGAATTCACTTTGGTGGAATTTCGCTGCGTACTGCGTGGATCTGGACATGGTACAACACCACACCACGTCGTACTCACCA